>CM044398.1:7460000-8060000 GCA_024322285.1 Musa beccarii
CCATCGACTCTTATGATGGCGCTAGCGACCCGGTGGATCACGTTGCTGCCTTTCGAGCTCAGATGGCGTTGTAAGGAACCTCCGACAAGCTGATGTGTCGGGCATTCCCCACGACGCTAAGAGGGCCCGCCCGTGCCTGGTACAGCGCCCTGAAAGGCGGGACGATCACTTCTTTCGAGCAACTCGCCAAGGAGTTCGAGCTCCACTTCTTGGCGTACACGCGCCCGAAGCCATCCATCGCCCTCCTCCTAGGACTGAATCAAAAGGAGGACGAACCTCTCTCCCGCTTCATGCATCGCTTCATTACGGAGATACGGGGGCTATCTGACGCTCACCCTTCGTTGTTGATACAGGCATTCATGGTGGGGTTACGCCCCTCGAGATTTCTCTGGTCTCTTGTAGAGCGACCTCCTACCTTGGTCACAGAGATGCTCCAGCGAGCAAACCAATACATCTCGACGGAGGCCTGGATGTCGGGGAGACGGGAAGAGCATAAGAGGGGATGGCCAGAACCTCTCCACGGGCAGCAGCCCGCACAGCCAAAGCGCAAGTTAGACCACTCCAACCTTTCCGTGTCGGGGCTCCCGCCTCCCTCCTTGAGTGCGTCCCGGACGTAAATATTTCTCCAAATAAAGGAGAAGGGGTTGCTCAAGCCTCCCCACCCAATGAAGAATCTGCGAGAACTGGCAGATCGAACTCGGTATTGTCGTTTCCATCGGAAGAATGGACACGACACCAAGGAATGCCGCGAGTTGAAGTGGCAGATCGAAGAGTTGATTCGTAGAGGCCATTTGGACCGCTACCTCCGGCCAGAGCAGGAGTCCTCTCCTCATCCCAAGGGACCCGTCGAGCGATGCATCGACGTGATCACAGGCGGCCCGACATCCGGAGGAAGCAGCGCCTCTGGGCGAAAGGCGTACGCCCGCACCGCTACGACCGAAGGGCACGAACCTGTGCCCGAGCCGAAAATTACCTTCCTGACCGAGGGGATGGGACAACTCAAGCATGACGACGCGCTGGTGATATCGGCCAGAATCGCCAACGCACAGGTGAAGAGGATCATGGTCGACACCGGGAGTTCGGCCGATGTACTCTACCTCGACGCCTTCCAGAAGCTCGGGCTCCCCAAGGGTGCTATGGAGCCTATGCATTCGGCGCTCACGGGGTTTACCGGTAACTCGATCTCACCGCTCGATGTAGTCACCCTGCCTTTGACCCTTGGGGATGCGCCGAAGACAAAGACGGTGATGGCAACCTTCCTTGTGGTCGACCTCCCTACGGCGTACAATGCCATTCTGGGGAGGCCCACCCTTAACAAAATCAGGGCGGTCATCTCTACCTATCATCGGACCCTGAAGTTCCCGACCTGCGCCGGGGTCGGGGAAGTCCGGGGGAGCCCTCATGAATCTAGGCAATGCTACTTGACGATAGTCTCCCTACACAAGAGGGCAAGGCTAGAGTAGCCCCTCGATGACCCCCGAGAAGCCAAGCGGCCAGTCCAGCGCCCTGAGCCGACGAAGCCCGCGCTCGATGTGCCCCTGCAGGAGAGTCGTCCCGACCAGACGGTCAGGGTCGGTTCAGAACTTGACAAACAGGAGTAAGCTCGACTTATCAACCTCCTCCAGGAGAATTTTGATGTCTTCGCCTGGTCCCAAGTCGACATGCCAGGCATCGACCCGAATGTGTCCCAGCACCACTTGCGCATCTCTCCAACTGCGCGCCCAGTAAAGCAAAGGCCTCGGCTACATGCTCCCGAGCGGCAGCAGGCTGTGCGAGAGAGGTGGAGCGACTCTTGACGGCAAACTTCATCGAGGAAGTCAAGTACCCGCAATGGTTATCAAATGTAGTCCTCGTGAAGAAGTCTAATGGTAGCTGGAGGATGTGCGTTGACTACACCGATCTTAATCATGCATGTCCAAAGGATTGCTACCCCCCTCTCGATGATTGACCAACTGGTCGACTCGACCACCGGGCATGCTCGCTTCTCATTCATGGACGCCTTCTCCGGCTACAATCAGATCAGAATGGCGCCGGAGGATCAAGAGCACACAGCTTTCCTCACGAAGCAAGGGGCCTACTTTTATAAGGTCATGCTGTTCGGGCTGAAGAATGCCGGAGCCACCTACCAGAGGACTGTGAACAAGATGTTCGCCCATCAGATAGGGCGAAACATGGAGGTTTACGTTGATGACATGATCGTAAAAAACTAGTCAGGATCAGCCCATCTAGCCGACCTGACCGAGACGTTTGCCACGCTAAGAAAATATGGGATGCACCTCAACCCCGCCAAATGCATTTTTGGCGTGACATCAGGCAGATTCCTCGGGTTCATCATACACGAAAGGGGAATCGACGCTAACCTGGAGAAGGTCCAGGTGATCATTAACATGCAAGCGCCCCGAACGGTCAAGGAGCACCAGCGCCTCAATGGAAGGCTCGCTGCCCTGTCTCGGTTTCTATCCCGATCGGGGGACAGATGCCTCCCTTTCTTTCGAGCCTTTAAGGATCCAAGGAACTTTCAGTGGACGGTAGAGTGCGAGGAGGCCTTCACGCACCTGAAGCAGCATTTGTCCGCCCTACCTCACCTCTCCTCGGTCTCCACCCAGGAGAAGCTCTACATCTACTTGGCGGCCTCCCAACATGCGGTGAGTTCAGTGTTAGTCAAAGAGGCCTCCGGGGAACAGCTCCCGATTTACTATACCAGCCACGTCCTAAGGGGGCCCGAGGAGTATTATCCGCCCATCGAGAAGTTGGCACTGGCGCTCATTCTCATGTCCCGGAAACTGCGCCCCTACTTCCAAGCCCACCTGATCGAGGTAATGACTGACCAACCACTGCGACAGGTTCTATCAAAGTTTGACATGGCAGGTCACCTCCTCAAATGGTCGGTGGAGTTGTCCGAGTTCGACCTGCAATACAAACCGAGAACCACCATTAAGGCGTAGGCTGTGGTCGACTTCATCTCGGAGCTGACTCAATCGGGAGAGCAAGGCCCCGAGCAAGTGGGAGCAAAATGGGTTCTGCGGGTTGACAGGTCGTCTGGCTCAAAGGGCGCGGGAGCCGGGCTCGTGTTGAAAGCTCCCGACGGGTGCTCGTTTGAGCGCTCCTTCCGCTTCGGCTTTGAGGTCACGAACAATGAGGCGGAATATGAGGTGCTCCTAGCAGGTCTCAGATTGGTGGCCGAGATGCAGGTGGGAGCCGTGCGCGTCCTCACCGATTCACAACTCGTCGCCGAACAACTCAGCGGGGGCTACGAAGCTCGGGATCCAGTCATATCGAAGTACTTGGCAGAGGTAAGGGCCCTTGCCGCTAGTTTTTCCCGCTTCGCATTATCTAGAGTGCCCAGGAGCCAGAACAAGCGGGCAAACGCGCTGGCGAAGTTAACCTCGAGATCGGTCCTCGGGGAGGACCCCGAGGTCGAGGAGCTTCCCCACCGAGCTGTTGCTACCATGAGGGTGGTTGAGCCCGGTGCCCCGGCCACATGGATACAAGAAATGCTAAGGTATAAGCGAGACGGCGTCCTTCCCGCTGACGATGCCGCAACACGGCGTCTTCGCCGAACCCAGGCATGGTATTGCGAGTTCGGCGACCGACTCTACAGAAGATCATTCTCGCGCCCCCTTTTACGCTGTTTGGATCCCGACGAGGCCCGATCGGTTCTCGCCGAGGTCCACAACGGGATTTGCGGGGAGCACATCGGCAGCCAAGCCCGAGCGACGCCTCGGCCACCAAAGCCTGAGCGACACCTCGGCAGCAAAGCCCGAGCGATGCCTCGGCCACTAAAGCCCGAGCGACACCTCGGCCGCCAAAGCTCGAGCGACGCCTCGGTAGCCAAAGCCTGAGCGACGCCTCGGTAGCAAAGCCCGAGCAATGCCTCGGCAGCAAAGCCTGAGCGACGCCTCGGCCGCCAAAGTCCGAGCAATGCCTCGGCAACCAAAGCCCGAGCGACGCCTCGGCAGCCAAAGCCGAACAACGCCTCGGCCACCAAAGCCCGAGCGAAGCCTCGGCAGCCAAAGCCGAAAGCAACGCCAGCCTAAGCCCGAGCGACGCCTCGCCACCAAAGCCCGAGTGACGCCTCGGCAGCCAAGCCCGAGCAATGCCTCGGCAGCCAAAGCCCGAGCGACGCCTCGACACCAAAGCCCGAGCAATGCCTTGGCAGCCAAAGCCCGAGCAACGCCTCGGCCACCAAAGCCCGAGCGATGCCTCGGCAGCCAAAGCCCGAGCAACGCCTCGGCAGCCAAGCCCGAGCAACACCTCGGCAGCTAAGCCCGAGCGACGCCTCGGCCACAAAATGCCAGACAACACTTCGGCCGCCATCCCTCTCTGCCTGCTCCACGACCTGGCTCCCAGATTGGAACCCTCTGGTCTCACCACGTCTCCAGACGATGAACCAGCGGGCCTCCATCCTCCGCATCAGTCTAAAATCCATCCGGCCAACCCCTACGAGACAAAGCCAACCTCGGACCTCGGAGTAAGCCCCAAGGAAGGGCTTTCTTTGGGGGGGAGAATGATATGGGTAATAAAGGCAACGTGACGCAAGCACATGCCGCCACGCCAGATCGACGCCATCGCCCCGGGCCGATCGTGGGTGTGGGGTTGATCGACAAATGTGACCCCTCCTGCTCTTTCCAGGCCCCACGGCTCTCGATGCACGTCACCGTCTTGCAAGGCCAGGTCCGTGCTGCGTTCCCAGACGCAATCAGAGATGCAGCAGCAACCGATCCATATAAGCCCCGACGGAACCACATTTAGAAGGAGGAGATCTTTTACTACTATCCTAACTGACTTGAGCGTCGGAGGGGTCGGACGGAGTTCAACCCGACCCGACCTTTGTGCAGGAACGAAAGCAAGCGACGACCGCCAGCGGATCACCTCCTTGCCTCCTCAGCCGTCCGGAACCCGGTCGGGGAACCACCTCCACGTCAGGCCCGAACCTTGCCGCGACGACCAAGGGCCACGGTGTAAAGCGGCCCGTCCTGAGGTCGCGGTGAAAAGTTGTTGACTTTAACAATATGTATATACATATACATATATATATACACGTATATGTATATGCATACATATACATATATATATATATATATATATATATATATATATATATATATAATGGAAACAACATATTTTTCCATTATAAATTTTAATCACCAAATGTCCGTCCAACTTTTACAATCCAAAGCATGTCATTTTGCTTAAAGTCTATATAAAAGATGCAGTCCGATCACTTCCAACGATAGTAACATTAGTTTGTTCGAGTTTGAAAAAAATATAAAAATTAAAAATACCTTTAATATTATTTTTGCATCATAATAAGTTTTTAAAAGATATTTATATCAATAAATGTTTCAATTAGAAATATACTTAGATTGATAAATACAAAAAATCATTGTGCTTGTTTTTGAACTTTGGAGCAGGAAATTTTTTTGAATCTTATCATAAGTAATAACTGACTCATTGACTTTTTTAACTTGGATCATTGATCCAAATACTTAGGCATAAGTTACTGATAATAGACCTATCAAACTTCAAGTTTCACATGCTCCTCAATGATTAACCAAATTAAACTCTTACGTTTACTAACAGTCTTGTTCATAGATAATTCTTCTAATTCCTTATCATGTTCAATACTTTGTGGTCTCTGGTATAATTGATCATGATATAATTTGATGTAATTACTAACTCATTAACTTGGTGTACCTTAATTAGTGGCCTATTTAAGTCCAAATTATAATAGTTGATTTCTCAAATTCTTATAAATCAACTTAAATCTTTGCTTATTTTTCCAAAGCATTTGATATATTATATTATTTTAAAATATTATTGAAAAGATGAAAGCTGACTTAAACTATTATAAGAGATTAATAATGTTCTTTCATCTTAAATTGCATGGGAAAATGATGAGATTTCGTTGTACCCATTTAAATGATGTGATATCCAATGGTACTACGCATCTTACGCATCAGCTTTGCATAGTTACTGATGTTGGGCCCACAGATCCCATCAAGATCCCTTACCTGTACCCAAGTTAAATATGGGTCGGATTCCATCTACAATGTTATCTTAATCTCTAATGCAATCATTCGGAGCATAAAAAATTTCAGTGTATCTAGTGCCCCTTTTTTTATAATGTAATTTTATGTTCACTAGTGATGGTGTTGAACTTGTGGTTGTATTAAATCTAAATTTGAATTTGAGTTTTTGGATGAAACTAGAATTATAATGTGAAACTTCAATTTTTGATATTTTGATTATATCTACCTTGTGTTTAAATATCCTATTGCAAATGAAAATAATGAAAACATTATTAAAATTTTGATAACGTATAATTATTATTGACAAAACCATATTATTTTTCCGTAATTAAAATTTGTTTACTGACCGGCTTAAACAATATCATCCTTTTTAGCGACAACAAATATGGTCACTGTTTGTGCAAACAACTTTTTACCGTGACCCGGGGTGGTACGTCGGTGAAGAAGGGAATCCGGGGTCGCCTCGGTAAGGTTCGGGGCTCATCGAGGGCTCCTGCTCTAGCTGAATCCCTCGGCGTCGCGAAGTCGGGTCACCGGTAGACTGCACAAAGGCGGGTCGGAGGATGCTCCCGACCCCTCCGACGCCAAGTCGATTCCCACTCGGGGTTTTTCGGTTGGCGACTTTGTTCGGCTCCAAGATTCAATCCTCGATTCGAGGAAGAGACTTACCTCCTCTCACCTTACTCGTGGTCACTTAAATATGTCGAGCCATTACGCACTTCAAGTTGCGCCTGGGGGTGGTATCACGGGCTGGTTTGCGGCCGATGCCGCGGTCAACTCAAAGATGATGGTGAGGCGGCAGGGCGAAGTGACGTAGGGTGGTCAATCGTGGGAGTAATTGAGCGCAGGAGGGGCGCCGACGTCATCAGGACTCAACGCACAGGATCCAGTGTCGTGTCACATTTAGTACCCCTATCACTACCCCCCTCAAAAAAAGCCACTCCTGCGGGACTTACCTCGATGGTAGGAGGGGGTGTTCGGGAAAACCCGGTTGCCCCTGGGTGGCTGGCGGAGACCCTGGTCGGAGCCGCTCGGAATGAGGGACCGAGATAGTGCTCAAGGCCCGGAAAACCAATGGTCGAGATCCGCTCGAGACCATATACACCGAACTGCCATTCGGGATGAGGGGCCGAGATAGTGCTCGAGGCCCGGAAAACCAATGGTCGAGATCCGCTCGAGACCATATTCGCCGAACTGCTGTTCGGGATGAGGGGCCGAGATAGTGCTCGAGGCCCAGAAAACTGATGGTCGAGATCTGCTCGAGACCATATTCGCTGAACTGCTGTTCGGGATGAGGGGCCGAGATAGTGCTCGAGGCCCAGAAAACCGATGGTCGATTCAGAAACCGTGCACATAAGTACGGTTGCAGGAATCGAGAAGCCGTTGGCGTGCTGGCCAAGTAACCCGTCTGGATGACGACACGTCACATCCTCATTAATACCGCTCCGTCGCTCTTCGCCCGACGCGATGCGGTTGGCGGATCTTTGGCGTCATCTTTGCCGCCACATCGGAGGCGAAAGGGCGACGCTTTCTTCCTTTAAATAGTGCGCATCGCGTCACCAGAGCCTTTATCGCGAAGTTTCTTCGCCCGAATCCTGCCGTCGCTTCCTTCAAGCCTTCTTCCTTGACCTCAGAGTCTCTTGGCTCCTTCCAGTCGACCCCTTTTGTCGTAGGTCAATGCAAAAAATGACTTCTTCCACTTCTTCCTCCTCCGCTTCTTCTTCTTCTTCCCCTTCCGTTACTACTCGTGTCGTTACCTCTCTACCATCTCCATCCTCCAACCGTTCCTCCGATGGGGAAGCGGTGCGTGCGCTAGAGGCCATGATGTGGCTGCATGACCAGATTCCACCTTGGATGAGTCTTCAGAGGGATCCTCGGAGCGCTATAGAATCCCGGGAATATATCCATACGCCCCTAAAGGGGCAACGGGCCTTCGACCCGATTCCTAAGGGCTTCGCCCTAACTCTTGATGCCTTGGAGGCTGGTCTGCGCCTCCCCCTACATCCTGTTATCACATCCTGTATATCTCTGTGGCGGGTCTCACCGTCGCAGATCACTCCCAACTCTTGGCGATATTTAGTGGCTTTCCTAGGGGAATGCCACTACGCCGTATCGTCCCGACCCTCAACCTTTTCCTCTCTGTTTCGCCTCTCAAGGGTCGGGGATATTTCCTCGCAGGCCGGACAGGGTTCGCGTTAGCGGCGCTCCTACCAATAATAAGGGTTGAAGAGGCGTTTCTTCTTTGTTCGGTGGGGCTGGGGCCGGGTTCGATGGTCCTCAAGGGCCATTGATAATACAGCCCCAAGCTCACCGCCGAGGCGCGGAACACTGGAGAGGCCGAGGTCATCCTTCCCTCTTCTCAAGCCATCCGCATATGTCGGAGCGGTGGCTAGCGGAAGCGGGCTTAGCCCGTGCTCTCGGGGTATGTCACCGTCGTTCTGCCCCTTTGAGGTTATGGCCTCTTTCTCATTCTGACCGGTTTCCTTTTCATTTCTTGCAGAAATGGTGAACTTGAAGTCCTTCCATGGCGGGAGTACCCCAACCGGCTCGTCTCCGAAGGCTTCGGTGGGGTCCAAGCGGGCGGGCGAAGACTCCCTGCTAGTGGTCGAGTGCGATCGACCCACGAAGAGGTCCAAAGCCAAGGAAGTGCTGGACCTCGAGGCGGTGGCGACCCCTACCGCCGAGGTGACCGGTCAGGGTGCCGGCCATTCGGGAGCTCCTGCACCGCCAGAGGGCGCTGAGCCCAGCCAAGGGGCGACCGGCAAGAGCCCTCACCGCCCGCCCTTGAAAGACTTGTACCGGATCCCTCCGGGTAGGGACGAGCCCTTCTTTACTCGGGTAATGGGTGAGATCCACACACGGAAGCGAAGCACCTTTGGTCGCCCGTTGGGGAGGCTTGTCCCGCGGGGACAAGGTGTAGACCGGAGGGATCCCCTCGGCCACTTACCTCGGGGCGCTTCATCCCGACATGGCCCGGGACTTATACACGCTCCCCTCGAAGGTTCGACGCGCAAAGCGTAAGGCCGTGTGGTGAGCACCGTCTCCAATGTCTTCTTCGACTTCTTCTTCCGCAGTTGCTCATCATCTTTCATATGCAGAATGTCCACTATTCCATGGCCTTGATCGATCGGGCCCATGATGCCGGCCTGCTCATAGGCAACTTGGGCGAGCGCAACCTCACTCTGCGTCGCCAGCTGGAGGAGGCTCGTACCGGCAACGCCGGAGGTCGCCGCGGCGCCGAAGCGGCACCGAAGTCGAGGCGAGGTGGCCCGACCGACCGCAAGCTCGCGACCTCAACCGGGGGCGAGGCCACCGAAGGCTGCCGCGGCGAGAAGCCGGAGAACGGCCCGCCAAACAGGCCTCCGACTTGGCTGCATGGCTGGCTTCCAAGGAGGCTGAGGCGAAGGCTTCTCAAGAGGCCCTCATGGCGGAAGAGAACCGCCGTCCGGAGAGGGAGCGGGAGGCGATCGAGCGGTACAAGAAGTCGGAGGGTTTCCTCCTCGGCTTGGACCGATCGGGCAGGGTATCCTATGAGTATGGATACCGGATCGCCTTGGCGCGATTCCGGGCCTGCCCTTCAGGTTCCATGGTGGAGGAGGATCCCTTCACTTCCCGTCCCGAGGACCAGGGAGTAGGAATGCCCAACGAGGTCCCTTTTGACGACAGCCCTCCCGGGGTCGACTCTTGAGGGACTTCTTTTTCTTCTCTTTCTCTTTTTTTGGGGGTCTCCCCTCGTCCTCATGTATTGCTCCTTTCCCTCTCCAGGGACCTATTTTGTATCCGAGAGCTTTTATTAATGAAATTTATGATTTCATAAATTGTCTTTGCCGACTTGCCTCTAACGCCCCCCACTTCTGCTTGGTCCCCTTGCTCGTCGTAAGAAGTTGTGAGCTTTAAAGGAAGTACCTCTTGAGGTTTTGGATGTTCCAAGTAAAGCACTTGACATCCCGAAGTCGGGAACTTTCTTTGACGACCTTAATAACGCGATAGGGGCCTTCCCACTTGGGTGTAAGGGGGTCACTTACCTCCATCTTGGTAACGCCAAGTCTCCCACTCCGAGAGGTCGAGGTGGACCTTTTGTTGTAACCTTTGGCGAGATTGTAGGCTAAGGTTCTTAGGTGCTCGCGGCTACGCTCCTCGAAAGCAGTCCAGACGGCTCGAGCTCCCTGGGTCGACGTCGGCTCCTCGTGAGGCTTCTACCCGGGAGTCGGGATTACCAACTCGGCCGAGCAAAACCGCTTCCATGCCGAATGCCGATGTATGGTGATTCACCGTGGGTTTTTGGGGTGGTCCACAAGGACCATAGGATGCTGGCAGCCGTCAACCCGCTTGATCGGGCCTCGGGGTTCTCTTCTTGAGTCCATCGAGGATAGACCGATTGGTCACCTCGGCGAGTCCGTTGTCTGGGGTGGGCTATCGAGCTAAACCTCAATCGGATCGATGATTCGCGCAGAACTCCCTGAACCAAAGCGCGATGCGAGTCGTTATCGGTGATGATAACGTTGGGAAGGTCAAATCAGTCACGATATTCCTCCATAACCCCGACCCGACGGCCGTGATGGTAGCTAGGGGCTTGGCTTCCACCCACTTGGTGAAGTAGTCAATCGATGATATATCTTCGTTGTCCCGATGGGGAACGACCTAAAAGGATTGAGCGCCGTCTATGGAAGTGAGTGGTACTGCGGAGACGCTGCGGGGCTCGGGCATGACGCTGGCATGCGTCGCACCGCCGTACGTAAGCCCTAGCATCTCGGTGTAACGTGGGCCAGTAGTAACCTTGGTGTAGTATCTTGAAAGCCAAAGCCCGACCGCCCATATGCTCCCCACAGATTCCGCCATGGACCTCGGCGAGGATTATTTCCCCTCATCGGGATCCAAGCATCTGGGCGAGAGAATGACTTTGTAGAGTCGATCGCCGATTTCGACTGCGTCCGCGGGGCGTTGCGCCGCGTCATCCGCGGGAACGCACCTGTATCCACGTGGAGGGGTTGGGACTCAGAGCCCCCTACCTTAGCCACCGCCGGCGCCGAGCTCCTCGACTGGCACTCCCGAGGTTGGCTCCGAGGCTAACATATTTTTCCATTCGAGATATACGGGATATACCTTATATATACATATATATACACTTATATATACATACATATATACATATATATACATATATATATAATGGAAACAACATATTTTTCCATTATAAATTTTAATACACCAAATGTCCGTCCAACTTTTACAATCCTCCAAAGCATGTCATTTTGCTTAAAGTCTATATAAAAGATGCAGTCCGATCACTTCCAACGATAGTAACATTAGTTTGTTCGAGTTTGAAAAAAATATAAAAATTAAAAATACCTTTAATATTATTTTTGCATCATAATAAGTTTTTAAAAGATATTTATATAAATAAATGTTTCAATTAGAAATATACTTAGATTGATAAATACAAAAAATCATTGTGCTTGTTTTTGAACTTTGGAAGTGGCTCCGGAGCGAAATTTTTTGAATCTTATCATAAGTAATAACTGACTCAATGACTTTTTTAACTTGGATCATTGATCCAAATACTTAGGCATAAGTTACTGATAATAGACCTATCAAACTTCAAGTTTCACATGCTCCTCAATGATTAACCAAATTAAACTATTACGTTTACTAACAGTCGTTCATAGATAATTCTTCTAAGTCCTTATCATGTTCAATACTTTGTGGTCTCTGGTATAATTGATCATGATATAATTTGATATAATGACTAACTCATTAACTTGGTGTACCTTAATTAGTGGCCTATTTAAGTCCAAATTATAATAGTTGATTTCTCAAATTCTTATAAAATGTGTCGCTCGGTAGGTCCCTCGGGCGCGAGGAAGGTTCCGCGGGCATTGGAGGTATTGATCTAAATGTCCCCTCCGGATCAGCTCTTCAATTCATTTAAATCTTTGCTTATTTTTCCAAAGCATTTGATATATTATATTATTTTAAAATATTATTGAAAAGATGAAAGCTGACTCAAACTATTATAAGAGATTAATAATGTTCTTTCATCTTAAATTGCATGAGAAAATGATGAGATTTCGTTGTACCCATTTAAATGATGTGATATCCAATGGTACTACGCATCTTACGCATCAGCTTTGCAGAGTTACTGATGTTGGGCCCACAGATCCCATCAAGATCCCTTACCTGTACCCAAGTTAAATATGGGTCGGATTCCATCTACAATGTTATCTTAATCTCTAATGCAATCATTCGGAGCATAAAAAATTTCAGTGTATCTAGTGCCCCTTTTTTTATAATGTAATTTTATGTTCATTAGTGATGGTGTTGAACTTGTGGTTGTATTAAATCTAAATTTGAATTTGAGTTTTTGGATGAAACTAGAATTATAATGTGAAACTTCAATTTTTGATATTTTGATTATATCTACCTTGTGTTTAAATATCCTATTGCAAATGAAAATAATGAAAACATTATTAAAATTTTGATAACGTATAATTATTATTGACAAAACCATATTATTTTTCCGTAATTAAAATTTGTTTACTGACTGGCTTAAACAATATCATCCTTTTTAGCGACAACAAATATGGTCACTAAGTATAGTCACAACATCATCCCTCCGTCTTGTTACATATTAAATATTGAGTTCTCACTAAAAATATTAATTTAGCGACAAACATTTTTCTTCATCATAAAAGAGTTTTAAACACAGGAAGAGGATGTTCTTGACCCAGAAAAAAATAGGTATATTCCTGGAAAAGGTGCGTCCTCAACTAGATATCATGCATCGAGGTGCCTTTCTAAGATTGGCCACCTTCCATGCACATTCCTTGTGTGATCGTCACTAATCCTATCTTTCAAGCTCAAGAAACGCGCAGCTAGCTGATGATTCAGTTGATCACCTTAACACTACGTTTAGGTACGGGAATGAGATTATGAGTTCTTCGTGTCATCACAACCAAGCAGACGATGCAATGAGATTATGAGTTCGTCGTGGTAAAAGTCCGTTAAAACTAGCGTTGACACTCGGCTTTACTTACCCCCACGCATGAAGCAGACGAAGGAACGGGAATCTCTCGCTATCTCAATGCCTACATTCAGATCAAACGCCCGGTAGAATCCAACTGAGATGAGCTCTTCCATGCCGACCTGTATGCCCAGTCCTCGGGAACGCCTGCGGAAGCCATGACGGGTGCGGAGGACTTGTTGACTCCTCCCATGCCCATTATTCTAATGCCACGGCGTCCTCTCTCTTCTCAGTAGTCTCCCGCTGCGAATGCAGAATCGTCGTCCTCTTCATCCTTTTTCTTCTCAGTGCCTCAGTGGGCTTCGTTTCAGGGTTTTTTGACTTTTGCTCTACTGGGGGTTCGTAAAATAAGACGTTTTCGGGAGTCGCCAAAGGTCTTCCCCCGCCTTGGCTAGCTTGGATTCTGTCGAGATACGTGTCCCCTGCTAAGTCGACGCTTCAAACGGTCCCACTCGACCTGACCAATTGAAAGTTAAAGTCAAAATGCTTATTATTCTTTTTCCCCTGTTAAGGCATATCACTATATGGATTTTAGTACATGAGAGATGAAATCAAGTTATAATAGGCTAAAGTTATAAATATTTGATTGAATATTAATTTTTAATGATTATATTATTCTTTGAAAGAATACATATAGATATAAAGGCATCCCTGTGCACAACACAAGTTCCGTTTTACAGGGGACAAGGGAATAATACCGTTGATTTGAACTTTGATGTGTCGCCTCCCCGCTTTATTATGCCGGACCGATATATCGGTCCGGATCACGGTTATAGGTATAAACCAGATCCGTTATATCGGGGACATGGGAATAATACCGTTGATATGAACTTTAAAGTGCCGTCGGTTATAAATATCGGCTCGACTCAGCAGCTGTTCTTGCTCCTCTCTCTCTCTCTCTCTCTCTCTCTCTCTCTCTCTCTCTCTCTCTCTCTCTTCGTTCTTCTAATTCATCAGCTGTGACGATGAGAGCTGCTACAGAGAGGAAAGATCCCAAGGACAGAGAACGAGTGGAGGCTGTTCTCGGCGTCTTGAAGAAGCTAGCTCCCCTCACAGTGAAACAAGTAAGGGTTTGGAGTCATTTGTTCTGTGTTTGAAGATGACTAGCTTTACGTCAAATCTTTCTTTTAGTTCATCATAACTACATAGTTTCCTTTGTTTTGATTTATGGAACATGCATGAAGATTCTGAGGCTTGTATTTGTTTGGGTCGACGATGGTGGCAGGAGAAGTTCTGCAGCTATGCGTGTGTGGAACGCTTCCTGAGAGTTGAAGGGGACAGCGTGAAGAAGGTGGCCAAGCATCTCAGAGCCGTTCTTTCTTGGAGGGAGAGCATTGGCACTGGTAGCTCTCGCTGCTACATTTCCTCACTCATGATTTCTTAGCATTGATGCAAAAAGAAAAAGCTTTTACGCTCTGATCTCTGGATTGATCTTCTGCTTCCTATGTTTCTCTTTGGCAAAAGTAATTCGAAACAACTTTTGGAAAAGACCAAATAAATGGCTTTTGACTCTGTCCCGTTCGAACCCTTTATATTTTTCCTGAGAGTTGTTCTTGGTGTTCTTGCACCGGCCAGCTGTGTCTTCTTCCTTTGTTGCTTTGCCTCCCGTTCTAACCATCGTTTTCTTGTTCGAAAACCGAACAGATCACTTGATAGCGGATGAGTTCTACGCGGAGCTGGCCGATGGGATGGCGTATGTGGCAGGTCATGACGACGAGGCCAGGCCAGTCATGGTACATTCTGCTCCAATTACCACCTCTGCTCCCATCGCAGCACCTTTTTTTTTCTATCACACCGATCCATCTTACAGGTCTTCCGCATCAAGCAAGACTATCTGAAACTTCGTTCCCAGAAGTCGTAAGATCGATCACACCTGCGTTTTCACTTCCCTTTTTGCGTACTTCTTCCAATCTCCTGTTGATTTGTCGTGGTTCCAATGCCTTCAGGTTCCTTCGGTTGTTGGTCTTCACTCTGGAAGTCGCTGTCTCATCCATGGTCAGAAATGTAGACCAGTTTGTGCTTCTTTTCGATGCCAGTAAGCTATCAAACCCTGCAAACTTCACTCTTCTCTTCTCCATGACAAGTAGTCGTGGACCCTCAGGAGTCACTTTGTTGTCGTTTACTGCAGGCTATTTCAGATCGCCGAAATCTTTCCTCCACTTGTTTATGGGCACGCTGAAGATTATCTCGGATTACTACCCCGGGCGCCTGCACAAAGCTTTCGTGATTGATCCTCCCTCCCTCTTTTCTTGTCTGTGGAAGGTATACGATCTTGATGCGGACAAAATTAAGCTCTGTTTTTCACGCATTTTGATTCTGGTTGGACGTTCAGGGCGTTCGGCCGTTCGTCGAGCTGTCGGCGGTCACGGCGGTGGTGTCGTCGCTGGACTTCGAGGACTCGCTCGAGGACGGATCCTTCACGTCGCTCCTGAGGGCGGCCTCGTTCCGCTTCGATCCGGCTGCAGCCAAAGTCAGCAGCTGCGCGTCGTCCCGGTTCTCCTTCACCGTTTCCCACCTCAACTCGCTCAAGCCATGGTACCTGAGCACCACCACCACCACCAGGAGCGCCGTGGTGCCCACGGCCAGCCCCTCCCTCATTGGCGCCTCCCCGCTTAACGCCCGGTCGTTCTCCTTCGCCTCCCCAGCCGCCCAGTCGACGCCTTGGATCGGCATTGCCGGCGCGGGCATCAGCCGGAGCATACCGTCCACTCCTTCCTCAGCTCCGCCATGCAGGCCGCGTCAGCCGCAGCCGAGGACGCCGATGCCATCGTTCTTTCAGTCTCCGGCAACGCTGTTCTCGTTCAAGAAAGAGGGGCGCCTGAGCAGAGTGGAGAGGGAGAGAGAATCGTTTCTGCCGTTCCTGAGATTCTACCGGCGGCCATACGACGAGGCGGTGTACCGAGCCAACATGCGGCCGCCGCTCAGCGGCCTCATCTCCATCGTCTCCCTCCATGACCAGCTCAAGCAAAGGCGCAACAAGATTCAATCTACTCCTGCTCGCACCGCCTCATCGAAGTAGCAGCGACCGCCGCATTAATGTTCCCAAAGTCGATGGAAAAGAAATCTTTTGCACTGCAAAAGAATACAAATAAGTATTGCATGAGAACGACATGGACGTTCACCGAGCAAACACGGCGTGCGTGGGAGGGCGTTCGAGGGACGAGGTTGGTGTGCTTCGTGCCTGTGGCGCAAACAGAGGGAGGGAAATGGCCATGCCGTGGTCGCCACGGTGATGCCGCACCACGTCACAGTGGTGTATAGTGGTCTGGAAGAGAACGCCAAGGGATAGGAACGTGTGACGCGGTCTACGGTCTGTGCCTGCTAGCCTTTATTGTTTGAAGAAGTCAGCGAAGAAGTCTTACCGTGGCGAAGCTTGAGAATGTAGGAGAAGTGTCATCCTGTTGGGTGATTCTTGTCACTTTCTACCGTGAAGAAGGCTTCGCAAGGCATTTCTAGTGCCGTTGCTGAGATCAAGAGTGGACTTTTGCCTCGGTTTCTTCTGTAGGCGATAGCTTCTCTCTCCTTACAAGCCATGCACATCTGACAAGCCTAATAATAATCATCATAAAAATGATACAATAATAATATCAAAAAAATAAAAGTGTATATAATAAAAAAAAAGAGCGATTGCCTTGAAAAAAGCCCCTAAAGTTAGGTTTCTCCATAGAACGCTCCTGTATTGGTTTTTTGGGCCAGAGAGCTCATGTTTATTTTGAACAGAAGTGCTCTCAAACTCTTTTATCTTTTTTTTTAACATATTCAATTGAACCAATATTTTCAATTGAATCGGTTCAATCAACTCAAATGTTGGATCAATTCAGAATAAAAATTAAAATATAAATAATATAAATATATCAATTTATAGTATAAAAATACATACATTAATATATACAACTAATAATAAAATTATAAATAAATAACAGTGAATAATTAAATTATAAAAGTAAAATCAAATCAAATTATTAAATACAAAGTTAATATTATTAATATAATTTAATTAAATAATAAAAATATAAAATTTCAAAATTTAAGGAAACATTGAAAATGGCTTACAAAAATCAAAATAATTATTTCTGTATTTTTAAACCACTAAAATATATATTTTATTAATTTTAGTCAAAGGCTGGATTTCGCCTAAAATAAGACAATAGGTTGTGATTAAAATTGTTCTTCAAAAAGTTCTAAAATTTTCATAAAACTTTATAATTGACTAGAGAAGCCAATGACCACATTTTTTTTTTCTATTTTTGGACTGTTAAAGGACTTATTTTTAGTTTTTCGAACATAAATGACCTATTTTCAATAAACTAAACATAAGTCCTAAAAATTTTTGGAGGAAAAAATTTCAGTTCCAAAGATTTTTAATAGGGTTATACAATTTTCTGAATAGGACCCAAAAATAGTATATTCCTATTCAAAATCAATGTAACTAGGATCAACCTTCATATGCCCAATCCTTCGAGGCATCTTGAAAATGAGTTGGGTTGGAGGCCTAAATGATCCTTTTTTTTATTTTTAGAAATATTAATACGTTAATTTGGATGATTTTAACCATAAATAGGTTAAGTTTTTTTTAAAATTTCCATATATATGGCTAAATATTTGAACATATATATGTGGGGATTTTGAATAGAGCACTAAAAAAAGGTTTAATTTTTATTTATTCTCATTTTTAGTCAATTTATGCTGAAATTATAACTTAAAAGTTTTGTTTCATCTCAAAACTTGTTAAATAAATATTTATCATATTTAAGAGGTTATATGACAAAAAATCATCTTGGACCCTCAAAATATTATATAAATAGGTATTTTAAAAAAATTCAGTCTATTTATGGCTGAATTTATCCAAATTTATATACTAATATTTTTAAAACTAAAATAAGATCATTTAAGGCTGCACAACTCATTTTCAAGATGTCCTGAAAGTTTAGCTCTAAAATATGAAAATTTACCCTAGTTATATTAATTTTGAATAGGGTTATATTGTTTCTTCGATCCTACTAAAAAAATTATATAACCTTAGTCAAAATCAGTATAACTGAAATTTTTTCTCTAAAAATTTTAAAATTTTTATAAAACATTATAATTCACTAGAAAAGATCAAAATAATTATTTTTATATTTTTGACCATTAGAGAACATATTTTTAGTTTTTTGAACATTAAAAAACTGAATTTCTCTTATTTATATCATTTTAACCAAATTAAGCTAAAATTTTAACTTTTTCTACCCCAAATTTTTAGGAAACCTTGAAATCTATTGGATCCCAAACTGATTATTTTGTCTATTTTTAGAGCATTAAAGAACCTATTTTCAGTTAATAGAGCACTTAAAAAATCTAAATTTTTCTTTTTTTTGGTCAATTTATACTGAAATTATAATTCAAGAAATTTTATTTCATTTCAAAACTTGTCAAATCAATCTTTGATCACTTTAAGAGGATATGTAACAAACGACCACCTTGGACGCTCAAAATATTATATAAATAGAAATTTTTACAAATTTTCAACTTATTTATGGTTCAATTTACCCAAATTGATGTATTAATGTTTCTAAAAATGAAAAAAAAGGTCATTTAGGCCTACACAACTCATTTTCAAGGTTCTGAAGTTTGAGTTGATTTTTTATTATTTAATTTTTGGTTGATTTATGCAGAAATTATAACTCAAAAAATTTTATTTCATAATAAAACTTATCAAATGAGTCTATGATAATATTGGCGAGGTTATATAACAGAAAATCAATTTGGACCCTCAAAATATTATATAAATAGAAAATTTTTAAAAGTTCAAATTATTTATGACTGAATTTGCCCAAATTAATCCATCAATGCTTCTAAAAATTAAAAAAAATATTTAGGCCTACACAATTCATTTTCTAGGTGTGCTAAAAGTTTGAACCTAAAATATAAAAAATGATCCTAGTTATATTGATTTGAATAGGGTTACAATGTTTTTTACAATCCTATTCAAAATCATAGTAACTAAAAATTTTAAATTTTTACGAAACCTTATAATTGACTAGAGAAGCTCATTTTTTTTCTATTTTGGACCATTAAAGAACCTATATTCAGTTTTTTCAACCTTAAAAGCTGTTTTTTTTATTTGTTAATTTTATCAATTTAGGTTGAAATTTTAATTTTTTTTGCCCAAAATTTTTATGAAACCTTGAAAATATCTATTGAATCCCTAAATGATTTTTATACCATTAAAGGACATATTTTTAGTTGATAGATCGCTTTAAAAAGCTAATTTTTCTGAATTTTTATTTTTGATCAATTTATTCTGAAATTATAGCTTCAAATTTTTTGTTTTATGTCAAAACTTGTCAAATGGATCTTTTATTATATTTAAGAGATTACATGGATTATATTTAAGAGATTATATGACAAATAATCATCTTGAACCCTTAAAATATTATATTAATAAGAATTTTTAAAAATTTTGAACTTTTTTTTGGCTGAATTTACCCAGATTGATGCATAAAATATTTCTAAAAATAAAAAGGCTTCTTTAAGCCTACACAGCTCATTATCAAGATACGCTAATAGTGTGAGCCCAAAATATGAAAATTAACCATAGTAATATTGACTTTGAATAGGGTTACATTGTCTTTAGGGTCGTATTCAAAAATAATATAATTCTAAGTCAAAATCAATAGAAATAAATTTTTTCTCTAAAAATTTTAAATTTTTTATAAAACTTTATAATTGACCATAGAAGAAAAAAAAACTATTTTTCTTTTTTTGGGCCATAAAAGAACATATTTTCAATTTTAAACCTCAAAAGCTAATCGTTTTTATTTTTATTGTTTTTTACCAATTTAAGTTGAAATTTTAAATTTTTTTCTCAACATTTTCATGAAACCTTGAAAATATCTATTCACTTCCTAAATGATTGTTTTTTTATATTTTTATATCATTAAAGAAGATATTTTTCAATTAATGGAACACTTTAAATTGCTAAATTTTTCTATTTTTTATTTTTGGTCATTTTATGCTGAAATTATAAATTTAAAAAATTTATTTTATGTCAAAAACATTCAAATGAATCATTGATTATATTTTAGAGGTTATATGATAAAAAAATCAATTTTAACCTATTAAGATCTTAATGATACTAAAAAGGGGATGAATTAGTATTATGACAAATTTTAATATTTGATTGAGAATAACATATATAAAAAATGTGAATAACTAAATATGAAGTGCGAATAAAAATACTAAGTAAAGTGAATGATCATAAACAAAAGCCATATGTAAGAGAAACAATACAAATCAATTTATAGTAGTTTGATTTTCTGTTACTTATGACAACAGTAGATTCCTCTCTTTCGAGATCATCAACTTTAACAATTACTCTTTTTTATTGTGAGTGAAGTTCAAGAGTTACAACACTTAACAATATAAAAAATAGATGATCCATTAACTAAACTCAAGTGGAGTATTTATAGATCTCAAAAGGTTTTAAAAATAGAGTCAATTTTAAATCTCCTAAATTTTATGATATGGCTGGTACCACTACTAACACTAGGTGGTATTGTTATCATAACTTTTGATAAGCCACAAAATTATACTCTATAACAGTCTTGCCATTATTAATTTCAAATTCTGGAGAGTACTATCATCATCCTAGGTGATACCATTTGTTTAAACCTTTGATAAAGCACAATTGATGCTTGTTATGTGTTTTAGACAAGACTAACACTTAGGGTCTAGCGATCCCATCACCTCAAACAGCTTTAGGCTACTTGTTTAGCCTTCTAATAGACTTAATTTAGTCCAACTTTAAACCCAATGACTTTCATGATAAGTAGACTCTGTTTTTGCCTAATATCAACTCATATTGGGCCAAAAAGATCTTGATCAAAATCTTAATAAATTAACTATTTATTTGACACATCTTTGATAATGCACAGCTGATACTTGTATATGACTTAGACAATACTAACACTTACACTTGGTGTCTAGTGGTACCACTATCTCAAATAGCTTTAGGCCACTTGTTTGGCCTTATGATAGACTTAATTTAGTTCGATTTTAAACCTAATGACTTTTATGACAAGTAGGTTCTATTTTCGCCTAATACCAACTTAAATTGGGCCAAAAAGATCTTGATCAAGACCTTAACAAATTAATTATTTATTCAATATATCTTTAAAGATTTTAGCATATAGTTTACTCTTCCCACATATTATCTGATCTTTCCAATACTTCATTAAAACCTTTAAAATGTCACTATATCCTTAGTATATAGCTCAATCCTCCAACATATTAACTTCATGAGAACATTTGATCTTTCGACATGATATCTGATCATTCTGGTATGATATCTGAACCTCTAGCATGAAGTTCATTCTCTAGCATGTAAACCAATTCTTTAACTCGATATCTAATTTTCAATACAACAAGTTTTGAATACAATTTATGAATCTCTTACTCAACATTTGATCCTTTGGTGGTCCAAATCTATAATCGATATATTTTTTATGTCACATATCTCAAAAGTATATTAGTTCATCAAATTCATCAATGAGTTTTATCATCAAATTTTGGGATTCGACAATCATTTCTTTTTTGATGATGATAATCAATTAATGACATGGTATTAACAAAACTCTCTTTATTCATTTGCCACTTAAAAGGATATGATTAACTTAAATAAAAGATCATATATCCTTTTAAATATTTGTATTGAATTCAAAGTTGAAACAAATTTGATCTTGCTGATATTATAATTTCAAGCCAAATACTAACGTTCAATCAAGTTTCAAATCCTAAGTTATAATAATAATCATTTTACATTTCAAATTTTAACCATTATCAGTGTATATGTTAAACAAAAGATAAATATAAGTTAACCATTTGCATAAATTATATATGAATTATATAATCATAAAAAATCATAAGACATTATAATTCTTCCTATTCATATTTAAGTCACCACTTTTCTTCATTTGTCATCGATAAAGCAAGCAAAAGTCAAGCATGAGTCATTCCTTTTCTTCCTTTATCATCAATAAAAAAAATAAAATATGTATATAATAATAACTTAAGCTACTAATATAGTGGTAGTCCCAAG
This sequence comes from Musa beccarii, assembly GCA_024322285.1. Taxonomy (NCBI): domain Eukaryota; kingdom Viridiplantae; phylum Streptophyta; class Magnoliopsida; order Zingiberales; family Musaceae; genus Musa; species Musa beccarii. The sequence continues at coordinate 7,482,133 of CM044398.1, forward strand.
TGACTAAACAATGTTCATCAAAAGTTTCAAGATGCCAGTGAAGATGCTTTTTTTTAATATTTGAAACCTAATATCCTAGTTAAGACCATGTGTCATAATTTTATAAAATTTAATAGGCCTAATTCTCTTGTAATAAAATTAAATTATTTCTTATTTAGGGGTTTAGTAAAGATATCTGTAAATTGATATTTTGTATTAGTAAAGTCTAATGATATGTCATGATTGTTAATATAATCCTTAATTAAATAATGTCTAAGGTCAATATGCTTAGATTGAGAGTATTAAATAAGATTTTTTATCACATAAATTATACTAGTATTATCGTATATTATACAAATATTTTTCAAGCATATCCCATAATATTTTAAAGTGTGTTTTATCTAAATAACCTATGCACAACATGTACTTATTGTAACGTATTTAGGCTTCACATATAGATAATAAAATTTTACTTCTTTGATGACTAAGCAACTAATGCATAACATAAAAACTGATATGTTTCAAATATACTTTTTTTTTTCAATTCTATATCATATAAAGCCAACATCAACATAAACAATCAAATCAAAATTATCATATTTAAGATACCATAATCCAAAAGATGATATTCCATTAAGGTATATAATTTTTTTTACAATCTTAAAGTATGATTATTTGGGATTTGATTGAAATTTAAACTTCATATCATACCTCTATAGGTTTTTTGATCAAAAGTTTCATTATCATTATTAATGTCCAATTTTGCGGATGTGCTTATTGGTGTATTGACGGTCTTAGAATTTTTCATATTAAATTTTTTAAGTAGGTCCTGAGTCTACTTAGTTTGATTGATAAAAATTTTATCCTTAAATTATTTATTTATAAGCATAAAATTTTTTAGTTCACCCATTATAATTATTTCAAATTCTTAGCTCATACTCTTGATAAATTATTCACATAATGTTTCATTAATAAAAATACAAATAATATTATTAACATAAATTAAATAATAAAAAAATATCATCATTAAAATATTTAATAAATAAAATGATATCGATATTATCTTTTAAAAATTATTTTATCTAAAAATAACTAAGCTTCTCATACCAATCCCTAGGTGTTTATTTTAACTTATAGAGTCTTAGATAATTTCTAAATATGATTTGGATAAAAAAAATTTTCAAATCCAAGTAGTTATTGGATGTAAATTTCTTTTGAAATAAAATTATTAAAAAAAATCTTTTTTCAACCAATTAAAATAGTTTAAAATTTTTAAATCAAGTATATATAAAGAACATTCTATTGGCTTCAAGTCTAGTCATAAGAGTGAAAGTTTCTTCATAATCTATATTTTATTCTTGGTTGAATCTTCTAAACATTAATCTAGTATTATTTTAAATCATGATACATTGTTCATCTTACTTATTTCTAAAGACTCATTTAGTATCAATTGTAAGATGATAAATAGGTCTAAGAATAAGTATTAAAATTTTGTTTTCTCAAATTACTTGAGCTCTTCAACCCATAAGTCATCTTTAAGAGCATCATCAATGCATTTAGGCTCAATCTAAAAAAAAATATTTATACAAATAATTTTTAAAGAATAATGAGTTTGAACACCTTTTGATGTATACTTAATAATTAACTCTTTAGAATCTATATTTATATATTTTTATTCCTTAGGTAAAGTTTCTTCTGAAGTAGAAGTATCCAAATTATTATGAGAAATAAAATTATCATTCAAATTTAATTTTTTTAAGTTTAAAATAATTATCATCAAAATTATTATTTTTAGTTTGAGGAGGTTCATTAAAAATAATATGAATAGATTTTTTAACAACTAAAGATATTTTGTTGAAAGCTCCATAGGTTTTAGAAATAGAAGAGTATCTAAAAAAAATACCTTTATTAGATTTAGCATTAAAATTTTTAAAATATCCTTGTTATTTAAAATAAAAATATTTATAATAAAAAAATTTAAAATATGAAATGTTGGGTCATTTATTGTTCTATAACTCATAAAAGTTTTAGATAAATGTGGCTTATAAGAACCCTATTCATGATATAGCAAGTTATGTTAATGGTTTCATTCTATAAATATTTAGATAAGCTATGTTTATTCAGCTAGCCATAATCTTTCTTTTAACAATTATATTTTGTTGTGAAGTTTTTAAAATAAAAAATTATGGTCCTACTCATTTGAATCACTAAGATCTTAAAAATCATTATTTTTTAGTTCATCATTATGATTACTATGAATAAATGAAATCATAAAATTATTTTCATTCTGAATTTATTCATAAAACCTAATAAAATATTTAAAATAATTATTTTTATGCATAAAAAATTATGTCCAAGTGTATATACTATAATTATCAACAATCACAAATACATATTTACTACCTCTACTCTTGTGATATCAATAAGTCCAAATAAGTCTATATAAATTATTTATAATGGTCTATATATCCTTTCTTGATATTTGTATTTGAACTCACTCTTTGTATGTTTTCCTAAGTACTATAAATATTATCTTTAACAAATTTAATTCTAGGCATTTCACTTATAAGTTTGAACCTTAAAAGCTCCTCTCTTTTTTTTTCCCTGATTTTATCATTTTTATCAATTTAAGTTGAAATTTTAATTTTTTTGCCAAAAATTTCATGAAACCTTGAAAATATCTATTGAATTCGTAAATAATTATTTATTATTTTCAGATCATTAGACGACCTATTTTTGGTTAATGGAGCACTAAAAAATGCTCAATTTTTCTTATTTTTTAAAAAGTTTTGGTCAATTTATGCTGAAATTATAATTCAAAAAATTTTGTTTAACTTCAAAACTTGCCACATTAGTCTTTGATAATATCTAAGAGTCTATGATGAAAAAAATCATCTTGAACCCTAAAAATAGTAGATAAATAGAATTTTTTTTCCAGAAAAGTTCAGTCTATTTATGTCTAAATTTAAACAAATTGATCTCTTAATAACTCTACAATAAAAATAGGGTCATTTAGGACTACAAACTTACTATCAAAATTTTCTAAAAATTTGAGCCTAAACATGAAGGTTGACCCCAGTTATACTGATTTTGAATAGGGTTCTATTTTTGGGTTCTATTTGAAAAATATATATAACTCTACAAAATCAGTGTAACTAAATTTTTTTCACCTAAAAATTTTAAAATTTTTATAAAACACTGTAATTAACTAAAGAAGCTCAGAATAACTTTTTTTTTTCTATCTTTGGACCGTTAAAGAACGAATTTTTTTAAAAAAATAGGCCTTTTAGGTTCAAAAAATAGAAAAAAAATCATTTTAAGCCTCTCTAGTCAATTAAAAGGTTTTATAAAGATTTTAGAATTTTTGAAGAAAAATTTCAATCACGTCCTATTTACTCATTCTAGGCTGAATTCAACCAGTTAAAGACTAAAATTAGTAAGATACATATTTTAGTAGTTTTAAAATACAAAAGTAATTATTTTGATTTTTGTAAGACATTTTAAATCTTTCCTTAAATTTTTGGAATTGTTTGATTGTATTATTCATTTAAATTATATCAGTAATAATATTATATTATTTTTATTTTTGATAATTTTTATTTATTTATAATTTATTATAAGTTATATATTTAATTTATTACTTATATATTTATTTTTTACTATAAATTAGTATATTTATATTATTTATTTTTAAATTTTTATTCTGAACCAGTCCAACATTTGAGTTGATTAAACCAGATTAATTGAAAATATTGGTTCAATTGAATGTATTTAAAGAGAGGGAAAAATGAGAAAAATAGCAAAAGACTAGTTAAGGGCACTTTTGTTCCAAAAAAAAAAAAGAAAAAGAAAAAGGTTAGAGCTCTCTACAGGGAAAAACCAATATGAGGGTACTCTATAGAAAAACATAACTTTAGGGGTTTTTTTTCAAAGCACTGACCTAATAAATAATAATATGAAAAAAAAGTAAATCCCTTTTAAATAGAAGACAGTAAAAAAATACTTAGCACACAGTTTCATTGAAGAAGACAAGTGAAAGAAAGATATTATTATTACTATTATTATTAGAAAAAATTAATTTTTCAATAAAATAATATAATATGACCTTAAAAGCATGACTACACATTCTACTAGTATCTCTTCACATAAAACCAGTATATGCTTGGGAGATTGTTCATTGTGGGCTCCATCAACATTTTACCTTGACCCACCCTAGAAACAAGCCTAGTCTATTGGATCCAAATTTGGCAAGACTAATTAACTTCAGCTTCCTTTACATTTTTGTAAGCTTATTGCATAAACAATAACTCTATTAAAAATAATATCATTATGAGCCTTCTAAATCAATCAAAAGTTTTATACAATAAGAGCATACCAATACTCTCAGGAAGATTATCACCCTTTTTTCATTCCCTAATCAGATCAAACCTAATGTTAATCATACCTTTATATAAGGATAAGATCCTTTGAGAAATAAAAAAAGTTAAAACAGATATGTTGTTACTCATCAATGTCTCCACTATAGATCAGAAGGAAAAGAATATTTAATTATCTTAATCACCCAACAAGTTCTTTAGTTAAGTTTTTTGAAGAAATATGTTTTAGACAAGAAAAACAAAATGACTAATAAAAAATGATTCAGAGATTATTCAAACATCCAAAAGACTAAAAAAAAAAATCAAAAACTTAAATTAGTTACATGATACCAACAAAGATGCTTCGGATAACATCTGCATCATGATTGCCAAAAATAATATTTAGATGATGATGATGGTATTAAAATAAAAAGATACGTCATTAAGCTTTAAGAAATTTTATTTTTGATCATTGGCTAAGTATTCCTTTTAGCATAAAAGAGGAATAGAGAATGCCCCCAGCAATTAGGATTCACTATTCGATTTTAGGAGTCGGATATGGTAAAATAAGTTTTAACTTATTAGTAAGCAGCTTAGAAAAAATTCTACAAATCGGATTTGCATTTGAATCAAGTAAAAATCAGTACTACGTGAAAGATTAATTTTTTTAGAAATAAACATAAAAAAAATTCCATCCTGAGAAAGGAGAGGAGTCTTATAGAGATTTAAAAGTAGAATAATTAACTCAGTAGTGTATTCCTGTTACGATTATTGCATGTGATCTTATCTTATAATTAAGTATATTTAAATAAATGATCTTATATATCTAATTAGGTATAATACATCATAGATATGATTGGATTCTGATTATGATTAAAAGGATTCCTTAAGAGATTATCGGAAGGAACTTTTTTTAATTAGTTATCGAGATTCTTGCTCTCGCTTATAAATAATTAATTTACTTATAAATAATTTATAAATAATTAAATATATATTAATTGGGTATCAAGGTAAAACTCAGTCATGCCTACTAACTATTAGCTAATTAAGATGCTACATTCGTCGAAGTTATACAACTAAGTTTGGCTAAAAACCAAACCGATTATTCTAAGTAGCCCTTAAACCGACGACATCCACATTACGCTGGTTGATTTCTAGCCTCAATTAATCCCATGATAGAGGAATTATGCATGCATATGAACACAACTGAGGTTAGAATTGGTTATAAGAATATTGGACTTGTTGCTAATAAATATAACAAGCCGCTCGTTACAACAATGCTATCTTCTTATGCTACGAATGGATCCGATGAGAAGTGACAAATTAGTGACCACCAATGTCACGCTTGTACACTACTTCACATGCTGTCTATGATGTCATTGATCGATAGGATGTAACCATCACAGGACCGTCGTGTCGCCGGATGGAGAGTTTGGACCACTTGGGCTAATCGTTCGATCTGCCTCTCATAATTATAGCTTCCATTGTAAAGGTGTCATATGCATCATCATGTCATGTTAAACAACCACCGTACCATTCAAAAAGCTTTTAGCGATTTCTCTTTTTATTGTTGCAATGCATGGACACATAACAACCATACCAACTAATATTTTTCATCTTTCCAACAAACTTAAAAATTTAAAGATATGTTGGTCATATTGACCGGTTAATTTATTGAGCTTGAATTATCGGTCCATAGCATTTAGGCTTAAGTCAATGTCAGTATGATCAAACAGAAATCTAATATATTTTTCAAAGAAAGATAAATTACAAAGTGTTCCTACCTCATCTAAAGAGAAAAAAAATATGAAGGTTAATCAGCCAATCGAATGATATCAATCATGTTGAGGAGGGTTCGTAAGAATAGCTAAATTGCTTGCATTTGTGTTACCCTTATAAAAAAAAAAAGAGTATATTTAAACTCTAAAAAAGATGAAGATAAACATATGTGTTGACGATAGTAATAAACAAGTCAAAATTTATTTTAGTAAAATAATGAAATCTGTTCGATATTTCTGATCCAAGCCTTTGAACTCCCTCTCTCATAGCCAACTGCAACTTGAGATCATGATATAATAATATAAGAGAAAAAAGAAAACCGAAATTAAGTTTATGCTATTATTAGAAAGGAGGTTTATGCCATCTTACCAAAACATGACATGTAAGCGACAATTTTTTAAAACAATAATGATTTCGTAAATTTTTAAGGAGAACTTATCTTAGTTAGTAACTTTGTTCGAATTTCATCTTCTATTAACAAATAAATCATGCAATGAATCAGGGACATGATAATTTTCTAGATTAAGAGATATGGGTAGGTCAAAATCCAGTTATCAAAAAGGGAATGAATGTTAAGATCCTCTCCAATGTATTTGGTTAATAAAAAAAAAAAAGATTGCTTCCATTGTTGATGTAGGATTAAACCGAGATATTATATAAATGATCGTATTTTTTAAAGGAAAGCAATGAGAAGATGCTAGTATTAACCATAAGGAAATACTTCCAATTTTTTTTTTGTTCTTTTTTAACTTTTCAGCCATGTCTACTTAGCTTATCATGCAAAACTATCGGAGTGGTTGAAGAGTTATCTCACGTAAAATTATATAATGTATTCTAATTGTATTTTGCTATCACATCTATTGTTTCTACCCCGTTCTTCAGTCTGTCTTAATTTAATTATGTTGAACAAAATGTCCCAACCTATGTGCATGCCACATTTGGGCTCTGCACGAATGTTGATGCAGACACACATACTGACTGTGTTGTGGAAGCCACATCACTTCTCTGCCCCTCCAATTGGTTGGTATCCCATCATCTAAATATTAAAAGCTTATTAATGATACCCACAACATACAATAAAAGGTGCTCAATTTATGTATGTCTGCAAATCAAAAGTGGATGGTACAAAAATACGTATAACATAAATGTTAAACAGAAATACTCGGTAAAAATATATGGGAAAAAAAAAAAGAAAACTGGAGGAAGATATGGTGGTGTATGGGTGTGTACTGTAGAAAATTATATTCTATCGACTCTTCCATATGTTCTCCTTCCGACTACGTCTCGAAGCCATGGCCGGGCCGGTCCCCAAATTAGGGTTTTCGCCATGAAGGATTTCGAATGTGTAAGTCACTGATTCCCCCGGTTTCCTTTCGATTCGTCCAATCCTGCGCTGTTGATTCGCTAATTCACCGCCCAAGGAAGTCGCCTCCCTCCTTGATCAAGGTTTCGAGCGGGTTACGGCTCCGAGATTCGAAACATTGGGATTCTAGGGTTAGATTTGTGCCATTGGGTTGCTTCGTGGCTAGGAATTGGGAGATCCCTTCAAGTTCGCTTTAATTTTTGTGTTTTTTGAGGAAATTTTGATCGAAGAGGCCGCCGATCGGAACGTCGGTTGAGGAAGAAGCGCCGGAAAAGAAGATTTGATTTTTAGGGTTTGTAGGTTGTTGGATTTTGCCGTCGTTGGTCACCGGTTCTGGGATAAATGTGTATAATTTGTGTGGTTCAGAGGTGGTCGCGGTGGATCGCCACCATGCTGCCTTGGCTGTTGATCCCGCTGCTTCTGTTCTGGGCCATGTCGCCGTTCCTCCCACCGGGTCTTCGATTCGAGATCACCTCGCCCCGGCTCGCCTGCGTCATGGTCCTTCTCGTGACCCTCTTCTGGTACGAGATCTTGATGCCTCAGTTGTCGCTTTGGCGGACCCGCCGGTCGGCTCGCCTGCGGGAGCGCCGTCGTACCCTTGCGATTGAGATGCAGAAGCTTAAGAAGACTGCAACGCGCCGCTGCCGGAACTGTCATACTCCATACCGAGACCAGAACCCCGGCGGAGGACGCTTCATGTGCTCGTACTGCGGCCATGTTTCTAAGAGGCCTGTCTTGGACCTTCCACGGTCGGTTGGTAGTGCAGGAGTTAATGATCTTGTTGGCAAGAATGGATGGATGTGTAGTCAGGACTGGTCAGCTGAGGGGAGTAGGAATTGGGCCAACCCTCTTCCCCACTATTGGCCAAGTGATGATCAGTGCTCCATGGAGAAGTCATGTTCTGGTGTGGTGCTTTTTCCTTGCAAGCTGCTATTTTGTTTCTTTACTTGGTTGTTCAGAAAAGTTTTTGGATTTGGTTCGAGGGAAGATGGCTCTGATGCAGACCAGAGTGGGTCATCATCTAAGAGAGGGGAAAATGGAGGAAACCTGCAGGAGAGCAGATGGGAGAAAGCTAGAAGGAAAGCCGAGGAGAAGCGTCAAGCAAAGTTGGAAAAAGAGATGCTGGAAGAGGAAGAAAGAAAGCAAAGGGAGGAGGTTGCAAGGCTGGTAGAAGAAAGGAGGAGAATACGTGATGAGATGCTGAAAACTGAGAAAGAGCATTCAGAGAGTTCCGTTGCTCATAGGGAAAGGGATAATAGGAAGGTAGCAGAGAGAGGAAGGCCTGAAAGAAAGAAGGACAAGGATAAGGGATCCAGCAAAAGCAATTCTGATGTCGAGGATCTAGATAAGAGGATAAACAGGGAAAGTGAGAGAAAGCGTGAGTTTGAAAAGAGGAATGAGACTGAAAGACGAGATTCACTGAAAACAACAGATATACACAAATCACATACATCAGGGGCTTTGCATGGGAATAAAGTAACAAGTAAGCCTAGATACTTTGCTCGAATGACAGGTAGTTTTCTATCTTCTTCTAGGAGTTTAAGTGGTGCCTCTTTTTTCGGGAGAAATACTCATATCCCATCTACCGTTAACAAAGCTAGTAAGCCATCTACCGGATTCATGGATCATGTTTCTGACAAAAAGAGAGATTCTCAAGTGATCGGGGATAAAATGGTCAAGGCTACTCCAAATGGAGATGGTAGAGTTCAGGGGGCCAACGCTCATGAGCCTGTGAGTTGTGATACACTAAGTCTCTTTCTTTGATTGTTGTGTATATTCATTTCCATGTATGCTTTAGAATTTTTTAACTTATTAATTAATGCTGGCTGTTGATCTCTTTACATTTTCTAGGTAGGTTCATATGCACAATTACTACAAGGTACTTCCAAAAAATCGTGGCATCAACTGTTTACTCGTTCAGCTACTGTATCTCCTTGCCCTGACACGACTACTACATGTCAAAATGAGAATGTCCAAGTAGAAGCGCAAAGTGAATGTTTAGGTAATAAAAGATTGCTGCCTAATTATTCTTCTGGGCAATCATTGCCTTCTGCTGCCTGTACATCAGTCGATGGTGCCTTTAGTGGCAGTCCAGTCTCTTCTTTGGTAGCTGAATCATTAGTTCCTTGTTCCAAAGATGGAGGTGCAAGTTCAATAGCAGATGAAACAGAACTCTTTGAAGATCCATGCTATGTTCCAGATCCAATATCCTTACTTGGGCCAGTCTCTGAATCACTTGATAATTTCCCATTGGATTTGGGGGCTGGGTTTCTTTCTAGTGATAAGGTGGAAAAGCCTCAAGTCATTGGGATTCTTTCTGGTGACAAGGTGCAAGAGCCTCAAGTCATAAAGAATATATCTGCTCCTCGTAACATATCCAAGCCTTCTCCAATTGAGTCTCCTATCTCGAGATTACGTGTTTCAGATGAAAAACAGACTGCATTTGGCCAACTGCCATGTAATTCAAAGTCACAGGATTCACATCCTACTATTGTGGACGAGTCACAGGGTACTTGGCAAATGTGGGGAACTCCACTTGCACATGATGGTTTGGGATTAGGTGGGCCTTCCAGCTGGTTTTTGCCCATAGGGCAGAAGAATCTGAAACAAGAAGACACCTTATATCCTTTTCCTCACAACCCTATGAAATCATTTATTGCAAAGGAGAGTCCTCCTCTTCTGGGTATACAGGGTCCTCAGCATGTTTATAATGGTAATCAGCAGAATGGTGGGACATATAATTTCCATGGTGTTGGTATCAATGGCAGTGATCATTGCCTGCAGAAATCACCCTTTCAGTCATTGCCTGTTGATGCAAAAAGCAATTTGCTTCCCGTTGGACTTGTGGATAATATGCAACACATTGACCCAAGACACAATAGTCCGAAAAGGTCATCTGCTGACTGTGCTTTTGAGCCAGCCCCTGCAACTTCTTGGTTCAGGTAAGTACCTAACATGCATTACAATTATTCTATTGTTGAATTCCATTGATTGTAGAACTGTTTTGTTTGACACCTGTGCTTATCTGTGTCATTGAAATTGAAGACCAAAGGATAGTTCTTGCTGTGGACAAATTACATATTGTCGTAGTTGGATTTGTTTGTTTACTTGTATTTGGACCTAGGTGTGTTTGTTGCTTGCCTGCTGGTTTCCTATCTGACACTACAATGTATTGCCTTCCGACTCTTGTCTTGTATTATAATTAAAAGGTTTAATGCATATAACATATTGCATTGCATCTATCTAATACTAAGTTTCCTTGCCTTAGTTATTTGTTCATTCGCATTGTGAACTTAATGGTCTTATGTAAGCTAATTGCAAATTAGGCATCATGTCATCTTAGCGAGATTGAAAATTTGTGCCTTGGAAGATATTTAACAAGGATTAGTGATGCTGATAAAAGAAGAAAGATAACCTTTACTCTTCTGGTTTATGTCCATTTTTTGATAAATTCTTTGAATCATACGAAGCATAAAAGGTCCTCGTATTTTGTGATGTTTGGAGGGTTGAGAATTGTTTTCTGTGATTCTTAAATCTTAAAATTGAGGATGAAGTTTTTAGTTCTTTGCTATAATTGGAATCTTCATGCAAATTCCTTATTTTGTTAGATGGTGGTTAAACTTTCTTTCACATTTGGTGACTTCATTTAGTAAATAAGATCTGTTACCAGTTCCAGGACATGTTCATGCAACATCTTACTCTGGACATTATTTATCTTTTTGTTGACTTGTATGTCCCCACCATATTAAGTATGGAAGTGTGTGTTAATTAGGGAGGTACTTACAGCCTTTGTCAACAGTGCGGAGTGCCTTTTTTTGTTTCCGTGTATGTTGAGATGAGCTGCTTGGCCATTCAGAATTCTGGTTTTTTTAAGTTCATCTAACCTGATATTTAGACATTAGAATATGAAGTCATGCTCTATCATAAAAATCAAGGTTAACAAAAGAAATAAGAAATTGAACTAGGAAAACTGCTTCACAAGTCCATTTTCTTTTGCTTAAGTTAGTGTGGTGGGTGCTTGATTAAAATTTCATTTTTACTTGGTACATTGCACATGCTTTCTAATATGAGGACTCGCAAAACTTACAGCCATAAAGTAAAAGTGTTTGTCCATCCCAAAATTTCGAAATTATGTCTATTATGGGCAAAATCAGCCATAACTGACATGATACTAAATATGTTTGTCAAAATAAATATTTTTGCACCTGCTGTACATAACCATTGCCTTTTGATATTTTAGTACATTGCTATTGATGGAGCTAAATGAGAGCCTTACACATTGTCACATACTCAATGCCTAAGTCCTGTGACGATCTTGGGTTTGAAATCCTTTAAAGCACCGGCAAAAGAGAAAACGAGGAAGTGAACAAGTGAATGCATTGACATCATCCCTCTACGGAAGTGTAAACTCAAGATACCATAAACAAACATAAAGTAAACACTTTATAGACAATACAAAGTATAGAGATGGATTTTGCAATCTTTGAAAGGTCGTGCAATAAAGGATCCCTTGCCATGCATGCAAGATGCATAAGTACCTTTCTGACACTGCTGCAAGACTAAGCAATAAACCAACCTGGGACACTGCTTTGGTGTCCCATCCAACCATGTGCCCCTCAGGGATTCTAGGGGTTTGTGTTTCGTGCCATATCTCTGCTTTAGAAAATCCCAGCAAGTTGCGAGTTGGAGGCTTCATTTTCAGACAGTTTTACCTTAATGTGATGACAACATGTAAGCTGTGGTTATAAGATAGAAATGGCCACAAAATCCAGCCAAAATGGGGCTGCTAAGTTTACTGTCAATGTCAATCTCTTACATGCTACCTAAGGCATGAACAAACTGAAAAGTTCAAACATTACATCAGACACCCTTGCTATGGACAGTAACAACTAACAAGGACAACCAAATTACACTATTGGAAGACAAAAGATGGCCTTCATGACTCATACATCATGTCATGTTTAGTTTAATATTTTTTCTTATGTATAGGCCTCCAAATATGTCAAAAAGGAAATCTGAAAAAAATACAATACCAGGTCATAGGAATCATATTACTCGATTCAAGGTCAGTTGATCAGAAATCTACCATTTATAGAGAAGCTTTACTTCCAATTTTTTTCTTTTGAGATATGATCTTCCTTATATGTAAGATCGTTGCTTAGGATTAGTTTCTTTCTTTAGCAGATGCAATCAAATTTATTTTCCTAATCATCATTCATTTTTTAGCTTAACTTTTTCCTTATTCTTGTATAATATTGGTAGGTGATGTAGAAATACACAAGATTTTGTGTCATGTGGCAACTTCCAAACAATCAAAATATTTAAAAGATTAAAATTACAAAAATTGACTTCTACATCAGTTCAAGTGGTGCTAAGATATGGTATTTCATAAAGTGACATAAGACAAAAAGTTAATTGGTGTTTTCTATGAAAAATTAGTTTTATTAGACGAAGTTTAAAATAAGTTATTGTTGTCTTGATTATTTGGGCCTTCTATGATTTGGGGACTTTAATTAAGGGGTTTCATGATTATGCATGAGTTCTTGGTTCAAACACAAATCAAACAAGGAAATTTAATATACTAGAGGAATGCATAAACCATCCATATCGGTTTGTTCCTGTTGGTATTACTGATTTGTATGTGAATTGGCATGTGGACCACCATTTTTTGGGTGGTTCAGTCTGGTTTCTATATTTATTTAAAAGCTTGTGTTTAGGGATTGTGGTTATTGTTACCAGCGTTTGCAAGTCTGTGCCCAACTCTAAGAAGAATCCTCTCACACATCATAAAAGTATGAATCCTTGGGACTTATCTACTGTATCATAGGCTCTCAGTCGATCGACATGTCTGCCTCCTGTCATTGCACAGACTGGTACTTCTCCTCCTCCCAAAACAAACAAATAATACCATGATACATTGCTAGTGGACCATGTGTCGGGATATTGACATGGACTAGACTGTACTGGTTTGGCAATAGACTGGTATAGGTCTGGATTCTGAAATTGCATTTAGTTCATGTTAAAATATTTGATTTGTTTGGTAATAAAATTTACAAAATCTTATAATAGTCATGATAAGTGAGCATTGTTCCATGTTATAATTTGGAGTGTGTAGAAATTAAGAATTCTGTGGAAAGAATACCAGACAAATACTCAGATTTACTCCGACCTTGATGTCATGCTGATCTTTAAGCTTTATTCTTGTCCTTGTCATAATATAGTTAGAGAAGAAAGATATTTTGTTTGAGAAACTGAATACTTTAACTGTATTAAGATAAAATTATCCTTTATGTCAAATAATGTTGACAAAAATCATGAAGTGCATCAAAAAAATATTGGAAGTATTTTTGCTCTGAAACATGATTCATGGTATCAATCAGTTCCTATATGACATCTAATTTTTGTTAATATCTTCCAAGATCGATCTGATTTTGATCAATATCTTGGTCTTATAGTAAGAAATCAGTAGGAAAGTTGGAAACAACTAAAAAAATATAGCCAGGTGGTGTCACCTGATTTTGGTTGATTCAGTCTGATTTTTACCTTCTCAAATAAGAAAAGACATTGGAGAAGAAGAGGTAGGCTGAATTAGAGAAAAGTAAAAACGATCTATAGCTCTGTGAAATAAATGAAACACTGTCATTGTTTATTTTTTGTTGCAACATCGCTTCTCTCATTGACCATTTTGCTGCAATTCACCATTCATTATCATTAAAATGAGGAAAGGTTTTAGGGATCTAAAAGGGAAGAATTGAGGAAAGTCCTTGACTACACAATGAAATAGGGATGCTTTCATGCAGTGAGGATGTTGAAGATAATCCCAATTCCTTGGTATGTTTATGCTTTAATCTACTCTCCACCTGCATGATGATTGCAGATGCATTTAGGCCATAGCAGAGCTTTTATGTGATTGTAACTGTTACTTTAATAATATCTTTGTATAATATGGTTATATTTAAATTTTGATAATCATATAATAGTTTTAAATGAATTATTCTCTATTTCTTGTTGTTATTATATATATATTTTAAATCTTTTATATGTTAATTTTATTTTTATTTGAAAAGACAGATATCTTATGAAATATGTTCCTTATATTTTTTTATGTTTTCTAGTATTTTGCTATTTATATGATTTTAATGATTTTTTAGGATTAAAATTTTAATTTATACTTTTTTGTTGATCCGATTCTGTTGATTACATCTGATTGTTCTGTTGATCCTGATTATATTGTCCCTAGTCAATATTGGTTTTGAAACCAATTTTACCTACTGGCCTTTATTAAATTGGAACTTAAGTTCACAATAATGGTATAACTGAAATCAGTATTTAGTGCAACTGGTCTACAAACTGGTCTGTAATGCTCTGTGAGAAGTTGTGCAGGCAGATTGTGGGCCATAGAGTGGATCTAGGATTTTGTCTGGTTTCTTGGGTTGACTGACAGTGAACCTGTGGACATTTTATAATTGTAGTGTTGCCTTATTGATGTGTATTTCTTGATGGTGAATGGAAGGTCTGGCATTAGAGGCAACTGAAGCTGGACCAATATATTGTATATAATCCTTTTCTTTTTTTCTTCAGTTGTTTAGCTTTTTGCATTTTTTCTAATTTCTCTTACAAAGATACCTATTGTGCATGGTGACAAAACATACCAAAATGTGTTCATTCGCTAGCGTGTGTGCTGATGCCCCTAAATGAGGACTATATTGAGCTACGAAATATTTATTTTTATAAATCTATAAAATTCCTAAAAATCAGACTCCCTTGAGAACTCATCATTGACATTTGTAGATGACTGATTGATTGATGAGAACAATCATGCCCTTTAAAGCTGACTTGATGAAATTTGTTTCTGAGGCTTAGTTGAGAATTGTGTGATTTATGTTTGCAGAATTGTGGAGTGTAATATAGTTTTTCATGTAGTCTTGAAATTCTGGAGGAGCTATGATTTGATGAATTGGTATTCCTGCATATGACTGGAGAAAAGGTCTGGTCATTTCTGTACATGTGAAATTACTGATTTAGCATTTTGAGGCTGTCATGACATATTGACCTGTTAGTTGTGTGAAAATTTATTAGTATATAAATGAGGACATGATTTTTAATTATATTGAATCAGCCTTTTATCACTCATGTCAATGCTGTTGAGTTTGATCAGTTGATTTCTTGATCTGATTGATCTCATTTGCTTGGTCTTATCACGTTTGGAGATAATTAATATAGATTTGGTCCAAACATTTTGTGTTTACTTAGGCTTGGTAATGTTTAATTATTGAAAAGATCTTGTTCTGATTTTGTTTCATCATCTTTTGTGGTACTGATGAATTGGATTTTGTTTTGAGTTGCAAACAGTTCATATCATAGTCATATACTCCAAACAATAATCACATGTGAATTTGCACTAGAAGAGGGTTTATTATTAGCAGTTGGTCCTGATGACTGATGTCTTGCCTTTTGGCATTAAGCATCACAATATTCTATAATTATTAGATTTATTTTCTTTTGGTCCATTGTTTAGAGGGCAAGCTTTGAAGTAGCATTTCATTTGCTCTGTTGCAACCTTGGAATCATTGCTTTGAATTCAATCATTCATGGCATATGAGGATGAGGTATGCATCAAATTCTCCCTGCGAAGAAATTGCCTTTTTTTAGGCTTATTGTGGAGAGAGAGCTAAAGATGCGTGTCTTTGTGTTTTTTTTTATTTTTTTATTTTTTACCTTGCCATACATTTGATGGCAGAACATGAAGCTCATGAGAGCGGGAGCTTCATATCATGATATGCATCCTATTCATGATTCTTTCGTACTTATGACCCTTACTGCATTCAATATTAGGTCCATTCTGATTTAACTTGTTATGAACCAATTCAGTGAGATAACTGATCAATTAGTTTGATAACCCTGAATCATAGATTCAAAATGCACAAACTCATGATAATAATTGTGGTCTCAGCTACCCATTTAAACTTACTCAATTCTTTGACTTCCAATGTGGGGTTATATTAGGATGTCACAATTAACATGTCACATTTTGTGGTAGTAGTTTCATTTCTAGAAAAGACTTTGATAGTTAAAAGTTGTAAAATGACTACTGTCAGTGATACAAGGAATGGTAAAGGAAGTCACAATTAACTTGTTATGAACCAATTCAGTGAGATAACTGATCAATTAGTTTGATAACCCTGAATCATAGATTCAAAATGCACAAACTCATGATAATAATTGTGGTCTCATCTGCTCATTTAGACTTACTCAATTCTTTGACTTCCAATGTGGGGTTATATTAGGTGTCTCAATTAACATGTCACATTTTGTGGTAGTAGTTTCATTTCTAGAAAAGACTTTGATGGTTAAAAGTTGTAAAATGACTACTGTCAGTGATACAAGGAATGGTAAAGGAAGATCTAAAAGGACCTTGATAGAAACTATAAATAAGGACCTAAAAACTCTTAACATTTAACTTACAGATCTCAATCATGGTAAAGGATTCATGTAGCCGACTCCAAGTAGTTGGGACTTATGGCTTTGTTTTTGTTATTGTTATTGTTGTTTCATTTCTAGAAAAAGAACAATTTAACCTTCACATGGGTTTATTGTGATATGATATAATTGTGTGAACTATAATTTGTAATTTTCCTAACCATTGATCAAATAATGCTTAAGTTCAACTTCATAGTAGTAGACCTATCTAGCACTATAAACCAACTCAATTCACCAAAATTTGATATGGAACTAAGTTGGGATGTCACAAGTGATATCTTTGGTAATATTGCCGTATTTAACTTAGCTAAAAAAACTGATATATACATGCTGGTAATAGTTTCATTTCTGAAAAAAAGGAAAAAATAATTTAAACTTTAACTTTGTGAACCTTGAATACTTGTATTTTGTCATTGTTCCTTGTTCAGTACTTTTAACTATTATCTGTGAGTCTCAAGCTTGCATTTCCCTATTCTTAATTTTTTTTAATGATGAAAATTTTATTTATTTTTCCTTTGCTGTACAAGCTTAGACTACAAACAAAAAGGTATATAATTGTAGTAGCAACCATATGTTGCAAAAAATTAGGTTCTGGATCAATATTTGGATCTTCTTGAAATGAATTACCACATTTGAGTATTTAGCCTTGGAAAAAAACAATCTTTTGCATCCAGTTCAGGTAACACGGGTATTTCGGTACATTTTGACATCCTTCTTAGGACATATTTTCTTTCTATATCTTTAGTCTCAGTATATTAGACTATTAAGTATTGTCATCATAATTGAGTGCTCCACCTTCTCTTTTTCATATTTTTTGCAAGTCAGGTTGGATTATATAATTCATCCCTGGCCACTGATTTCTGGAATTCAAATATGGTAGAACTTAGAAAATAGATATATGTCTAGGAATAGGTACTTTCCTTTGATCAACCATAGGAAAGTTGATCTAGAAATACTTGCTTCTGTTATCCATAAGACCTCATTTAGCAACACTAGTTGGGCTCAATCTTCCTTTTATAATGTGTCAGTTTATACCCATTCCTTTGGTTTTGCAGATTTTGCATGACTGGGTTCTTTTTCTTCTTTTCAATGGACTAAGTGAGATTGGCCTATTTTGTGTTAAAGTGGCATAATTGAGAGTACAAAATTTAGCATGATGTCATGCAAATTTATGTACAATAGGCATCATATTTTGGAATTATTCTTTTTCGTGAGGATATTCTGATTCATTGTATCTCAATTTGGATTGATTAAAGGATTGTAACCTTGCCTATATTTTCTCATTCCAGAGATGGCAGTCTTCCGAATGTTGGCAGGGTGGAGTGGGCAGGTAATGGTCCTCAGCAAGATGGAAACTCTCCCTTTGCAAACCCAAATATTGGAGGCTTGTTCTCAGCGAGTCCAGAGACAGCATCAGTCTGGTCGTTCAGTCAAAAGGAGTCGGTATAAAACACTGAAGACTTGTTCATTTTATCTTAAAGCTAATGAAATGGTCATCTCACTAGCATGATTAGAGATGCATGCATGCATTCATGAATCCCTTCAAGATGTCCATTAGTCTCGTTAGAGTGAGTTTATGAGTTGGCAGGTTGATAATGAAGAAGCTCATCATTTCTTTTTTTTCCATTCCCTCTTGGTGTATTGTCATTTGGAAATAATATTTATGTCCTTTGCAGTCAAGTCTAACCCGTCTCTTGCGTTTAATTCTGATAGAGGTTTTAAATAGGTAATCCACTATATAACAGCCCATCGCCGAAGGTTGGAGATATAATTGCAAAACACTCTGGAACTTGTTTCAACAGTTTGCAACGTTTCACGGGTACCATTTGTTTGGTACTCCAGAAATTATGGTGGGATCAGCAGGATACAGTTACGAGGAGGTAATGCATTGATAGAACTTATGGTTTGTGCAGTCCCAACTCATATTAATTTAAGGTTCTTAATCTGACATGATAGTCAGATGTTAATCTTGGATTAATGATTTGTGCCGCAAAGTATTCGTCCTACTGAATCGGGATCTCATGCCTGGGACCTTTGATGAGAATCTTTATATTAGTTCAATCTGTGGCTCAAAAACTTGAGCCGTTCTATGCTGTATATTTCTGCATTCTCTTGTTCTTAGGTCAAGAAAACCTGTCGGACTAGCAATCGATATTTTTACTATCCCAAGAAGGATCTAGCAATCGATCAAAAATTTGTCCAATCAAGTCCTCTTGTTTCTCTTTCGGTCCATGTGGATCAGTATGTCATTGAGGCATGTGTTGAGACAAAAGGTAAGGCTTGATAGGACGGTAAGGTTGGTGAGAGATCAAGAATGTTTCTCTACGATATAGGAGATCAAGATCAGAGTTCGAGTCACGAAAATACTTATCATGCATTTAGAGGAATGACAAAAATATCATGCCCTTTATATATGTATATATATTTCGGCCGGTGGTACCGAACTGGTCATGGATCAATACAGGTGTGGGACTGAGACATGAGTGTTAAATGGAGACTGCACCCATGCCACATCGAGAT
Organism: Musa beccarii; assembly: GCA_024322285.1. Classification (NCBI taxonomy): domain Eukaryota; kingdom Viridiplantae; phylum Streptophyta; class Magnoliopsida; order Zingiberales; family Musaceae; genus Musa; species Musa beccarii. The sequence goes on from CM044398.1 coordinate 7,501,609, forward strand.
CCTGCAGCAACTGCTGAGTCCGCACGAGTTTTCACCGTAAATTATTCGCAAGATCACAAACGCAATCATGACGGTGACGAACATATAAAAGGAAAGGGCTTCTTATATCCATCGGAATTTTTAGGAGTTGTCCTCCCAGTTTCAGAATCACCATATAAAGGGAAAACACAGAGCTAAATAAAACAATGCCTTCTTACATCCATCTAGTCGACATCATTACTTGTTCTAATTGGCTGAGAGTCCAAAATTAACAGAGGGGATTGTGTTCTCTCTCTGTGTTTGCCATCGGAAACACCAGCTGAAGAGGAGCTTCTTTGACTAAAATTCATGATCATAACAAAAAAAAAAACAAAAAAAAAAAAAAAAAAACCATCAAGCTTCCGCGATTTAAAGCTGGGAGATGAAGCAACACTAATAAGCAAGCACTAGTGGCGAGGTTCAAACTCATAGTTGCACTTTTGCTTCCATGGTGAAATCTCACCTGAAGAGGCCGGAAGAGCATCTCTCTGCCAACATCTATAAACTATATATATATATATATATATATATATATATATATATACATCGCCTACAGTGTCGATACAATCGGAAATGTGTCATGAAGCTGACAGCCAAGAAAAAAGGAAGAAAAATGTGAAGTTGCATGGAAATTACTTGATCAAGGAGCTTCTTGTAACAATGACACTTCTGAAAGTACAGTTAATCACCTTGCCATGTCCACACGATATCCTTCAGAGCTGGCCTCACGCCCTCTTTTATCAACTTCTGATACTCTACAGTGTCACCATTGGACTTCTTTATTTCCACCAAACGAAACAAAGAGGTGATCTCAAAGATCTCAGCATCCATGGCTACAACACCTTTCTTACCTTCATCCAGTCTCTCTAATTTTATAACCCCATTGTCCTCCTTCTTAATCTTTAACTTCAGATGCTTGGCTAAGCCCTCAAACTTTGAGACGATGGTTGATGCTGGCATGTTGGAAGTGAATAGAGCTTCTTTATCTTGGTTCCACTCCCGAAACAGACCTGAAAGATTGAATCCTGATAAAAGAGTGATGATATCGAAAGCATTCAATTTTGTGACTTCATCTGACTCTTGCATTCCTTCATCAGGTTTGCTACCGATGGAGTTGAAAGCTCTGGACACATCCATGAATACTTTGCTGTTTAATTTCTTGTCATCAGTCTCTTTTCTGAACCATTTACTTTCGGTAATTGTTGACATTGAAATTCTGGTACTTGGATTAGGATCTAAAATTTTTGATATCAACTTCCGGACATCAGATGAGAACCAACTAGGGAATCTGAACTCACTTCCCCCAATTTTCCTGTACATCTCCATGAGATTTGAATCACGAAAGGGAAGATAACCTGCCAAAAGCACAAAAAGAATCACCCCACAGGACCAGATATCAGCTTTGGCACCGTCGTATCCTGTTCTACTGATTACCTCAGGAGCAACATATGCTGGAGTCCCACAAATAGTGTGCAGTAGTCCATCTTGCCTCTTGGAATCAGCAAGAGCACTCAAACCAAAATCTGATACCTTCAGGTTCTCATTGTCATCCAATAGTAGGTTTTCGAGCTTCAAATCACGGTGGTAAACGCCTCGACTGTGACAGTAATCGACAGCAATGACCAGCTGCTGAAAGTATCCTCGTGCGACATCCTCTTGTAGCCTGCCTTTGGCAACCTTGTCAAATAGCTCACCACCTTTTACATACTCCATGACAAAATAAATCTTGCTCTTGCTCGCCATGACCTCAAAGAGGCGCACAATATTTGGATGCCTCACCAGCCTCATTACTGATATCTCCCGCTTGATCTGTTCTGCATAACCAACTCTAAATACTTTCTCCTTGTCAATCATCTTAATGGCAACACTCTGGCCAGTTCTAAGATTCCTAGCATAATATACCTTTGCGAAATTTCCTTGTCCTAGTAATCTCCCTAATTCAAATCTTTGCATCAAGATAGGCCCTCTGTTTTCCATGTATGCTTACGATACTTCAAACCAGACCGATGCTACACAACATTTACAACACCCGAAGACCAGACGATGTGTCACCGACTACTCCAGGGCTGTTACTGACTATTAACTGACCCTATAACACTGTTAAATCGGCCCCGATGATGGATATACTGGATTCTGCCATGCTTCCAGGTCTTATTTACAATGAGAAAGGATCATGCAACAGGAGCAACAATTCTGTAAGCACAGTTGAAGCGATCCTGTTACATGCATCTTTCTTCTTGGACAATGCTGAAAGAAGGGACAATCCACATTAATTCTCACAACTTAGTCAGCTTCACATACAAGCTAAAAGGTTTTGCATAGTCACAAATGACACAAGGTTATAAAAGACAGCAATAGCAATTAGAAAACACATGATCAATCTAACCATGTGATGACTTGTAGCCAAAGAAGCTTCCATTGTGATCCTATACCACTTCTTTTGTTATATTTAGGAATATTTTCAATATTGAAGATCAAGTACATCTGTACATGGCATATAGATGCAGGAATAGTGCTTTGAGCCAAATTAAAACATCTGATAAGCCTTACAGAGGAAGGAACGACAAAATCTTGGTCTTTCAATAGATATCAACACTTGATATCCATAATACAATGGCGAAAAGAAAATTTTCCTCATATTTTCTGCGTTTATTTCAATGGCCACTGACAATGATGGATAACCATTTCCATCAAACTCCAATTACCACAATCTATCACATGACTCGTTTGATCTCTCTTCAAAGATTATGAGTTCCGGAACTCAAGATGACAGCAGAAACTTTCCAACATATCTAAACTAACAAGGAAAGGGGAGACCTTTCCTAGCAGAAAACAAATAATTTCTTACTCGACATATCAAACTGCCATCCAAATGCAACGATACTTGCGAAACTTTCACCACAATCCACACGAAATCGTCGAAGAACTGCTAGCATCACCATGGTCGAACACGAAATCACGGTCACAGCACTAGAAATCAAGAAATTTTACGGGGATCCAGCAAAAAATAGAAAGCAGAAGACCAAAAAGGCGAGACGTTTCCCCACAAATCGCACTACAAAACACTCGCCTTTTCCAATTCATCGAACAACCGCAACCAACACGAGACCAGAGAAATCTACACAGCCCTAACACAAGACAAAGGTGTTGTTACCTTCCCAGCCTTGGTGGCAGAACACCACACCAACCTCGCCTCGACCTCGGAAGTGGAATCGGACCGGGAAAAGAAAGAAACGTCGGCGGGTCTGCGTCCCACAGCCGCCACTCGCGATTCCCGATACGTCCCGACCGGGCGTTCAAATAGTAAGCAATACAAGAAACGCGAAGGCGAAGCGGCAGGCGCTTCGTCATTACCTGCATGTTCTACTGAAGTACCAAAACTACCCCTTCTAATTCTCATTATGACATACAATTGACATGAAGGTTCCGGAACATGTGGACACCGATCGAACCAAAATCCAGCATCGATTTCGGATTCGACGCAATCCATGTGCGATCGATTTGTAGATTCAATGATTCGGATTTGGATCCTACATGAAGTATAGGAGACCTCAGTACATGTCGCCTTCTACTGTTGTTATCTCTCAAACGAAAAGGTTGACTTCCTCTGTGGCATCACACGTTTCTTGTTCCACTGCAGCGACACGCCTTTGGCCGACCAGTCTTCGCGTAATCGATTGGAACACACGTCTCTTGTTGTTTTGTTTGCCATACGATTGCTCGTGTCAACCATTTTTTTTTTAAATTATAAGATATTTTTATTATATTAAATAACATAAATTTAAATTGAAGACATATTGTTTGCGTAACACTATAATAATCAAGTTGGATGTCTCAATACAAATATTATTTTCTTGGTATATTTAGAATTTTTTATATTTCTATACATCTCTCGCCTTTGGTCAACCACTTCTAATTATAATTGACATTAGTTAATTGGAGCTAAAAAATAATATAACCACTCAATTGGTACTAATTTTGTCATACCATATTTGCATCCTGCAAATAATTTAAATTTTTTTTATCATACAAAATGCACAGTAATCCCAAACAATAGTCGGATTTTTGGAAATCGTAAGAATTTAGCTTATTCTATTACTACACGACACTTATGTTTGATCAAATTTGGTACAAATACGTTGCGCTTTGATCACCAGAATGTCTTATTAGAGGCAACAATTTTTTTTACTACTTTTGTTTCTTTTATTTTTTTTTGCTAGAATTATTTTTATAAATTCATAATTCATGTTCATATGATAAGATGCAGACGTTTAACCAACCAAAGCAGTGGCCATCAGAAATGGCGTCCATCCGTGGACCTACTAATTCATTGCTATGGATAATATTTGAGTTCGCTGTGCGAATTTTTTTTCCATTATATTAATATAGTTAATGTTTTAAGAAAATCAAAATTATTTTCTATGTCAGCATGGTACATAAAGAGAAAAATATTCTTCAAAACATCGAAGATTTTATTAATAAGAGCTGCCTTTGGGATCCAAATTTTTTGTTTATTTATTTTTTTACTTTGGATCCTTAGTTAATTTCCTTAATAGGTAATACTTGAAATGTGAGGAACATACATGCAGAATTCACTTTGAAGATTATATATATATATATATTTATATATATATATATATATATATGAATGTATGTATGTAAAAGAAAGATTTTATACTGACTAAATGATCTATATTCTGTCAACCATACTTCCATGAAATGAGAATATTTTTCTACTTTGCTGGCAAACTACAGTCCACTATTTTTCTTCCTCTGGCACTGTATTCTTCCATCTTCCAAAATTTGGCTCTCAGTTGTTGACCATCTTAAATTGGGCCATAGGACAAGTTTAAGAAGAATCTGAAAGCTGCAAGTCTGTGAAATAATACACTTGCAAGAGGATCATTCATATGTCTAAAAACTTCCATTGCCATTTTGCTTGAAAATATACAGTTCTCAACCAAATGGTCATGGTTTTGGAGTGACTGAGAAACAAGGATCAGGTCCCAGCTTCCTCTTGATGATGATGATGACGACAATGAGGCGCTTTGATCTCTTTGCTGTTGCCAGATCTGTAGCTCCTGTTTGTACCATGTAGGTTACACTTCATGATGTATAGGAAACTTAATCCATCCACATCTAATTAAGAGACTTCTCTGCAACTCAAGTTAGTGAAGGCAGACAAAGTAAATGTTGATATGAATACCAGAGGCTTTGCATGAGCCCTTGTCTTCAACAACTCAAGTTTAATGTACACTGCATGAGCCCTGGCCATGGAAGGAACCAGAGTGGCCACAAGAGACACCATGAACATGAGAAGACACACTGTGCTTGCTTGTCTCAGTTGGTAATGCATTAGAATATATTACAGAACAAATGAGTAAGATCCAAACCTCAGGAGGAGGATATTTAGCTCAATTCTGGTCGATAACAATATCATGTCATCGATGTCCGGCAAAGAAGATACATGCTTCTCTGTTTTGACATGTTCTTTCGCATGGTTGGTCCATGGTGACACAACATCGCATCTTTGACCTGAAATGTTGCAAGCCATGAGCGAAAGAATACGGTGGAGTCGGAGTTGCTCCAGTGGTCTTGTCTTGTTCATGAAGCAGGTGCATGAATGAGTAGCTTCATGTGCTACATTGTAAGGTAGTAATCCTTCTCATACACCACTCGTCGAACGGTTGGTGTGCAAGCGAGGGAAGCTGGCTGGGACTCGGGCGGATGGTCAGGGCATGTAGAGCTTGTTGCCGCACTTGCACCGCCAGGCCTCCGGGTAGTACTCCGCGACCACCGCCCTGCCCGGCGGCACCGCCACGTGGACCGGGTTGCACGGAGTGCAGTCGCCGCACTTGGCCGCGCAGAGCGGAGGATACGATCCCGGCCATCCGCCGCCGCTCAGCTCCCGACGCCTCTCCGCCGACGCCTCCTGCGCCCACCTGCCTCAAGCTGGCATCAGCGGCACACGAGGGCTAAGATGTGCCGGGAGCGGGAGCAGCGCCCGGGCTCCGAGCAAGTGGCGCACGCTAGCCGAGGCGCGCTCCATGCGCCCTTACGGCGTGTCGTGCTAACGCGCGCCACCTGCTTCACCTCCACTGCTTCCACTGGATGCTAACTATCTATTCTACGCAGTCGTATAGATCACAGAAACAGAGAAGTAGGAAGATTACCTGAGCATGGGAAACACCTCGTAGGCTTCCAACATCTGCGGCAGAAAGGCAAAAAAGATTAATCGATGACAAAATACTTGCCAATATTGACAGCTAATTTAGCTCAAAACAGCCACTGTGCCGAGCATTCATATGACTGACTGACAGACGACCAAAGTAGAATGAAACCATCATCTCTACATCAGAACAAAAGAAGAGAGAGGTGAGCTGACGAAACATCCTAATATGTGCTAGAATCTAATGGCTAAACTGAAGCCCAACAGGCAATAATAGAAAGATCTCCTGACGCCATAAATGTGGAATCTTTCTCACCTGGGTGAGCACTTGTGAGGAGAGCAGAAACGGAGAAGAGGCAGATAAGAGCACAGTACAGAAGAAGAGCCATGTTCGAGCCCCTTTCTCCCCTCGAATCCATCAACAGCCCTCTTAAAGAAGAAGCAACGGGAGGAGCAAATGGGGGGGAAGAAGAACGGAGCAAGACGAGACCTGGAGGCGCAGCAGCAGCAACCTTCCCCTCCTCTCCCAGAAACATCAGATCTCAGTGACTGCCTCTGAGACAAGAGTAGCAGAGCAATTTAGTGTCGATCGATCGATCTCGCTCTGACACCGGCGCACAGAAACACAGGGAGCACTGTTCGTCCCTTTGTCTTTTATCTCTTGGCTGCTCTAATCAGCGAAGTTATGAACGGCTTGATGAGACTTTGTGCGATCTAATTAGCAAGAAGCGGCCAGCGCATGCTTCGGGAATTGAAGATATCATCAGCCTCAATCGTGTTGTTCATGCCAATAAGGTTGCATTGACCAAGAATCTAAAACTCACCGCGGAACGAAAGCACCTCAGGATTATTAACTTCATCAAAGGATTCCGAGCGAGGAGAGGGACGGGAAGGTACCCAAAAAAAAAAAAGGGGAAGGGAAGAGAGACATTTGCTTGTGAAGTGTGGCAGAGTGACTCAGGGCATGCAGTGCACGGTTGTCTGCCTCCCTTCACCCTCCTCCTCCTTGTTTTATTCCCTTGTTTTCTCTCTCCTTTGTACGGATTTATCCCTCCAAGAATCTGCCCTCTGCTCTGCTTGGCATTCTTTCTCCCTATAATAACTCTCTGGACATAGATCAACTAATTAAATTTTTAGTGTTGTGAGACTAATTTCTTGTTCACCACCATTAATATTTTTTTTTTGGCAAAATAAGGACGAGTGAAAAAAAAAAAAAAAGAGAGAGAGAAAAATTAAATAGATATAAGCTATTTTTAAAGGACCTGGCTATCCTATGCAACCGACATAATTGTTTGATAAGAATAGACTAGTAGAGTGTCAATCCAATGCCTGTATGGTCTTCATGTCCCCTTAATCAATGTGAGAGAAAAAAAAAAGTTTATGAATACGAAATCACAAAATATCTATTAAATAATTTCTATCGTACATGTTATAGCATTTACTATAACAAAATATCAATGAACTCGATTCTTATAATTGCTCTACAGTCTCCTTTAACTTGTAGATTTATTTTTCAAAAAAAAATTATTATATATTATAAAAAATTAGTAGATCGGTTCGGTTCAATCCAAAATGATCGTATATTAGGGTTATAAACTATAATCATAGAATCGACTTAAAACTATATTGGGAATAAGATTATTTGTGATAGATGCTGCCTTTAGGGAATGATAATAGATATATTTTTAATTTCATCCAAATTTTAATCTGATTCTACTTATTAAAACTAAACTTGAATACCACCTAAATGTATATTTTTCTACTTTGAAATTTTTTTGATCGAAGACGATTAAAGAATAAGAGGATCTTATTATTATTATTATTATTATTATTATTATTATTATTATTATTATTATTATTATTATTATTATTATTATTATTATTATCTTCTTCTTTTTCTGATCCCCTATTATTCTACTAAACGGTAATTTGTCAAGGACAAGTATATATGCAAATGTGGTCATTCGTTTAAGAGTACCCAAATCTGATTTAAGAGCCACCCACCACCCCCCAAACAAAAAAAAAAAAGACCAACTATCAAAAAAAAAAATCAAGAAATTATCTGATTGCTCCTTTCAAGAAGGGTCGTAAGATGAGAGCCGGTTGAGGTCACCAAGAGCTAAGTGCAAGAGTGCCTGAAGTGGTGTGACAAAAAGACTAAGTTGAGGTGACACATTGGGTCCTCGGAGAGTGGGGAAAGATTGACCGGTCTTCACCATCTCCACCATAAGGCTTCATTCATGGCTCAGTCTTTGATGATAGTACTCCATATATGCTTCGCTAAGTTTGACGGTTTGACTAAAGGCAAAATAAGATACTCTTTCTACCTCTATGCCTCGTAGAAAATTTATTTCTTTTAAACCAAATAAACTTCATCAAAGTGGAAGTGCTTTTCTTTTTCTTATTTATATTCTAAGGTGAGATTAATTACAGGACTTATATTTTCCCCTCTTGTTTGATTTATTCTTTCCAATTTTTCGTATGCTTAAAATGTGATGGGTGATTCATCCTATTCAATCTATTATTTGATCTTTTTTAAGGATAATCTGTGACGATAAGATAATATAAAAAGTGTTATTCTAGGAAGAAGGCTTTTCTTTTTTGTTTTCCCCTTTTATTTGATTTATTCTTTCCTATTTCCACATGTTTATGATGTGATGGGTCATTCATCCTTCTCAATGCATAAAAAGGTGCAATTCAATTATGATGAATACAGTGAATCAACATTTTTTATGATGATGATGATGAAATGGAAACTAAAATTCATATGTTATTTAGTATTTGACCGAGTCTTAAACAATGATAAAAAAAACATAATATTATTATTTGCTCTGAGAGAGAGAGAGAGAGAGAGAGAGAGAGTGAACTTTTTTTTGTTACACTTGAGAATACTTTTGCACTTAAGAGGGTGGCATTGAGCTTCCAACTGCAAAAAACATTGAGAGATCTCTTCTCTCTCAAGATGGATCCATTTCCAATGAGCCTATTGTCCAAGCTTGAAGTGAATACTCAACATTTGACATGTGAGCTTCATTGTTGTAGTTTGGCTGGAAATATCCTTTAACAACTCGTAACCATCAATTAAGCTTAGTTTTGTGATTAATACACCTATTTTATAAAGATTAATTATAATGTACTAAAAAATCACAAGGTTTATATGATTAAATCCAAAAGAAAACAAGAAAAAGACATCAAGATTGTGTTGTCTGACAAAGCAGTTGATTATACTATTAACAAGGTTGCCTTGTTTTGCAAAACAGTATGAGATTAATCCATGAAGTCATTGCTTTTTATTCACCTCATTTTAATTGTACAATAGATTTTAAATACAAAAATCTTATTGGATACTACTAATCAGTCCTGTAATCTTAGCTTGAAGCACTTTTCAATCCATTTATTACATCAAAGGAATAGATGCTGCCTTTGCTAGTGTTCTCCAGAGATCACAAATGATCTTTTGATTGAATTTAAGATGCTGTATTTTTTTTTTAAAACAACATTCGATAGAAAAATCTACAATATTTCTTTACCCATCTTCTAACTATCATTCTTCTTCTTATGCTTATTGATTTTGTAGTTCTACCCCATCGACCTGAAACTTTGCTGATGACATTCTAACATCTCCTAAAGAATACAATAATTTCATTCTAAGTTTTTGTGACCTCATTGATGGAGACTAAGTGAGATATGAAGTCTCTTTAATTTACTTCTTGAAAATAACACTTGGAGTGCACCATAATCTCCAAAACAAGATGAAATAGTAGACTAATATAACTCAAAATGGGGTAGTCACTAAGGATTACTACGAAAGATTACTATCTTAATTTACATATTGCTTTCATCTATATATATATATCATTAAATCATTAAATGAATGAAATGACTATATATGAAACAACTTAAAGGCTTTGTCTTTTCTAGATAAGAGAATAAAGTGTGTGAGCTTGCAAGTCAAATATGGTCTTAACGAAGCACTTAAAGAATAATATGAGAAATTACACGTATTATAAAACATAGATGATATATTCATTGTTCTTTACCACTATATTGGTGACTGCTTAATCAATGTTTTGGTCAATGATAAAAATATTCAAATCAATATTTTCTTCTCACAAATCTTTGAAATGAAAGATCTTGGGAAGAAGACATAATCCTCGGAATGAAACTCTAATGAATTTTTTGAATTGGTCATACTGTTTTAGTCTCATTGCATATTATGCAGATACATTTAGATATATATCTTTAATTGTTCCGTAATTATAACTCTATTTGATTGCACAGTTCATCACTTGAAGATCATAGTTAGATATGTGATGCATTCAAATCATAGGTTCAATGTATGTCTCCAAAATGAGTAAATCAGATATAACTTAATGTTATATTTAGATCGTGCATTTGTACTAAATATTAAGTTTGAGATGGAAAAATATCTTAAGAAGGATCTTTAATTACTTAATGGGACTATATCATATTGATCAAGATTTGTTGGTCATCTATCTAAAAATTGAAGGATTTAGTGATACCAACTTGTGGTTTCAGGCTTTGTTTTTACTCTAACCCTTGGAAAGATTCCATCAACACTCTCTATGATCACACTCGTAGAACAAATAATATTAAGATTCATCTTAAGAAAGCATTTGATGATCTTCCAAGTGTTTTCTCTGAATGCTCTTCTCTTTTGTTTTACACTCATTTTCTTGTTAGTTTTCTTAAATAGGTGGATTTTGTATCATATTTTCTAACAATTTAACCATGCTTTACATATTTTCAATGTATATGCATGTCTCCAATGATTTTTCAATCAATTCAAAATCTTATTAACAATTAGAAAAAAAATCAATAATTTAAAGTTGAAATGACCCAACACACTTCATAAATGGCAAGTTTCCAAGTTATATCCACATCAGATATATATATATATATATATATATATATATATGACTATATATAGTAGTTTGATACACAGCGCATATATATTATATATATCTAATTATAAATATAGTTTTGAGTTTGATGGAGACATTTTAATTATTAAAGGTATGTAGATCAGAATTTTAGAAGGGCAAATTCAAAGTATAGTGTATTCGACCTAATTACAATGATTTTTTACAATAAATCTTTTCAACAGTCGAATAATAAGGAAATATAAAAATCAAGAAGACTAGTAAAGATAGAGATAAAATAAGATGACAAACGAAAGAAATAAATAGCAGATTAAAAAGATTATTTTCAAATTTGCTTTCAAAAGAGATCAATAATACATGAGGTGAATTTTTAGTTTCTGGGTATTTCTTTTCTATTAAATTTGATAGAGAAAAAAAAAACTAATGACTTTGAAAGTAGAGATGAAAGATAACTCAGATCAAACAATTTGAAATTTTTGATACAACAAAAATATGACAGGGGGTGATCAGGTTCTCAAAAATTTGCATTTGCATTTTCTGGATGCCACCATTTTGGGTTTCTTCTTCAAATTGAGGTTCATAGCTTTATGCTAAAGAAGTTCACATACATGACATATATGATAGGAATCTTCATATAATGCACTTCCTTTTCTCCGAATATATTTCCTGATCTCTGATAGCCACAGTCACAAAGCCAAAGCATTTCATCCCTCACACAAATATTGTCAGTGAAAAGGGGTTCTCCCACTTTACTGGCTATCTTTCTTAAAGACTAAATCCAGTTGTCACTTTCCTGTCACAATGTTTTGGAGTCCTTGACATCCTTCAACCATTTAACTTCTGAAATTAAACTTAGACAATCATATAGTTAGTTGATTTCTCACTCCAGTATCTGATAAGTTTTGCAACAAATGCAATGAACTCATTGCTAGCTTGTATTATAGCTGGTGTTTCTTGTTGTTCTTGGAATCACTGTCTGCAGATCTGCTCAGGATGCACCAGCTTTCAATTCATGACACCAAGATTTATTAGTCTGCCGGGTGCTCGAGAGGCAGTTCTTCCACAAAGCCAGGTTTCTGTGTCCCTGTCCTCCAGCTTTGTTTGGTGAGCTGGGAACTGCAGGAAGTGGATTGGTGGTCTCCACTGGTTTATATGGCTTCATAAAAATCAAAGCTTCATCATCTGGGTTGATATGTTTAAGGAGGATTTGGTGGCTCATTATGCAAGGTAATAGTTATTGGTAAAAAGGAATATGCTATAAATGATGATTATATATATATATATATTTATATATTTATATATATAGGTGTGTGTATCTTTGTATGTATGTATATTCTTTTGGAGAGGATAAATGAGTGAAGTTGATATTATCTAGGATCTTGCTATGAATAGCCAAAACCTATATTTTTAAAAAATATGGATAATTTATTGAAAAAAAAACCTCTAGCAATAGAGTTTTGCAAGATGATGCTTTCATATTTAATTTTTACTAATGGATTTTTTTATTTTGACCAAAATACTCTCAATGAAATCTTAAAAGATAATTATTATCTTTTGACCAAGTTTGACTCGATTTTTCAATTAATTTTTTTTTAAAATGAATCGGAATAAGCTAGTTCAATTAAGCTCTAGCTACTCGATTTGGTTCAATTAGATCCTAAATTATCTCTACCCAAGTTACTCCTCATCTCCTCTCATGTCGTCATCTTCTCCCTCTCCCCATCTCCGTCGCCTCTTCCTCCTCCCACTTCACCTCCATCTCATCTTATCCTTCCATTTTGTCATCTCATCTCTCTTTTCATTGGTTTTTTTCCCCTTTCTTTCTCCCTTTTCTCCTCCTCGTCCTACTCTACTTCCACCATCTTCTCCTCCTCCCACCATGCTGCCTCCGCCCCTTCTCTTTTTTCCCCCTTAGCCTCCTCCTCTTTATACTCCACCTTGATCACCTCCTCCTTCACGTCCCACTCCGTTGCCTCCTCTTCGTCCCTCCTCTTCTTAACCTTATCTACTCTCCAACCATTGCTCTCTTGAATGAATGTAACACAAAATATATTAATTATTTTAATTTTTAAAAAATTAATTTTTATATAAATCTCAAGTGATTCTAAAAAAATATATTAATTTTTATATCATATTATCTTGATTATCTAGAAAAGTCATTATATTTGATTTACACTCTTTTATAAAATATATTAAAAATATATTAATTTTTATAAAAAATATCCTAAATTTGTCATAAAACTAATTGTAATATTCTATATTTCCTATTTTCTATTTCCTCTATTGATCTAGTTACACTCAAAATTGAACTAAGTTAAACTTGTTCATTGAGCCTATTTTAAAATTAATAATTTTTAATTTTAGATGACTTTAGTATAATTAATTAATAATTAAAACTTTGAGAATTTTACTAGAATACAATTTTAACAAAAAATTACACTTTTATTATAATGAATCTTGAATAAATTTATATAAAAATTAATATATTTTTAATAGATTTTATGAATAAATGTAATTCGATTATAGAGTGTAATTTGAGTTTAATAAAACCTTTTTAAGTTCAACTATAAGAAGGAGGTGAAGGGGAATGAAGCAACGAAGGAGTAGAAGGCGAAGAAGAGAAGAAAGGGGTAGTAGAGTGAGAGGTGGAGTGGGAGGAGATATAGGTGGAGAAAGAGGAAGCTAAGGAGGAGGGGATAAAGGTGACGAAGTGAGAGAAGGAGAAGACGATGAAGGTGAAGTGAGAGGAGGAGAAGAAAATAAATGAGAAAGGAAAAGAGGCAACAAAATAAGAAGAGGAGGAATCTAATGAGGGCGGGGAAGAGGTGGTAGAGGTGAAGTAGAAGGAGGAGGTGAAGGTGGAGTGAGAGACGAAGTAAGAGGAGAAGGAGAAAGAGAGGAGAAAGAGAAAGTCACGAGGAAGAGAAAAAAGATAATAAAGTGGAAGAAATATAAAGCAATGGAGGTAGAGTGAATTGGGAGGTGGTGGAGAAGGAGGCGGAGGTGGAGGTGGGAGACAAAACGGAAGAAGGAGAGGAAGGAAGAGAAAGTCGAGGAGGAGTGAGAGGAGTAGGGGCCGGTGGAGATGGAGTGGGAAGAGGAGGATAGAGAGGAGAGTTGATTTGAATCGATTTATTGGTCTAAATATGTTTATCGACCTAAATTGCTTTATGACCTAAACCAATTTTAAAAAATTTAAAAACAAGAATAAATTTGGTATTTATGAAAGAAGATGCACCTTCTAGTAAAAATGAATAATTGGGGTGCCATCCAGTTAATAAATGAATACTAAAGGTGTTATTTGGTAAATTGCCCAAACATGATCGCATGAAAATTTTGAATCATAGACTAGCATTAGAGTAATATTTTAAACATAAAAAATTTATTGGGCAAGATTTTGAATCATCTACTTAAGATGGTGAGTAGTCTTATACATCACCAACAATAAATTAATATTTTGGGTATAAATATTTTTTTGGGATAAGATTATGAATCCTTAATCTTTGGTAAATATATGTTTGATAGGTAAAAAAAATTAATAAATAGATATAGTACTCTATCAAATCTATATAATTGTTTGCACATATAATCCTTACTTACAATCATAATTAACACAAAGGAGGTAAATGTTGGTGCTTGAAAGAGAGAAAAAGATTGAGAACTACGACAGATTTGGAAAAATAGACAACCTTTAATTTTCTTTAGGACAAACTTTTGCATAGGAAAGAATTGAGTACCATATTACTTAACATTCCTAATATGGGATACTGATTAAAGTGAGTTGGATTTCTAAGCTATCATACTCTTTAATCCAATTTCAACCAAATTAGATAGAAAGTACATGAATAAATCTGGTTTGCAAAAAATTTGTAATGCAATTTATGGCTTTTAGACAACAATATAACTTCACATGTTAACGCCGATACGTTTCACAATTTGGCTTCCCACGTAAGGTTTATAGTGTCATGATGTTCTTTCTAAATCGCCATATCTACTATGGAGTTGTGGGTGGAAGATTTGTTGTGCAGGTGACAAACCCGTGTTAGGCAGTTAGTCCAGTTCAACCCATAACGGAATTTAACAGTCCATAACTCACCCTCCTTTGTTCAAAATCTTAAGTTTAATTAGGGGGCTGTGGTGATTACTAAAAATTAGAGAAAAACTGCAATAAAAGGGTGTAATTTTACAACAGCATGATGATTAAAAAAAAAGGAGAAAAAGATAAAAAAAAGAAACAAAAAGAAGAAAGAAGATAAGGACAACACAAAGACTGTTTTCATTCATCCAAACAGTATTCTCATCTCATGTTAGATCAGATCTGTAGTGAACTCTTATTGTGTTGTTTGGAGAGGCTTTAGATATCGTACATAGTGACGTGATCCTTGTATCCTAATTATTCTTTTGTGATTGCTGTTTGGATTTTGGATAAGTGACTTAGAGAATTATACATTAATTATTTTTATAATAGATTTTCTTTGGTTTGTCCCGTGATTTTTACCCTTTACGTTGGAAAGGTTTTTTTATGTAAATCTTGATGTTCTATTTGATTTTGATTTCTATTTAATTTCGCTATGTTACGACCTGTTAGTATTTGTTCATATATAAAAAAAATTTCTTCCTTATTTTTTATCCCATCAACCCGCACATCATCTCTTGCACGCGACTTGATATGCGCAACATTCTTTGGTTGAAAAGAAGAATCTACAAAATCTTTATTCCTACTTCAACGATGGATATGGTGAAGAAAACTCGTTCTTATTCTCACTTCCTTAAAATTTTTATTTTAAGAAATTTTCTTTTTTAATATGCTGGCGCTGATGGAGTATCTTCAAGTATTCTTTGTCGTGAGCATGCTCCTAGAAGGATCCATTCAAACTATATGAAGATCGAGAATACATTTCAGATTCCTTTTAGTCTTTGTTTATAATCTTAATCACATCAGTTGGCTGGATTTCAAGTATGTTCTCTTTTTACTTTTTGTTCCCACTTCGACGATCGGTGTTGAAGAAAACCCCAACCTTCTTCTCACATAAAGGTTTCATTTTCTCTGCTTTGCTCCCATAAATTTTCTTTTTCAATATGCTGAGATCCTTCTTGATATTTGGTCTTAATTATTTATTTTTGTTTAAATAATATAAGATATGTTTCATACTGTGTGTAAGTAAATTGAAGTTCGAAACGGTTTAAATTTAGTTCACTTAGTTTCATTTGTTGAAAAATACAACAAAAGAAGGGGATGGAAACTAATAACAAACGCAAAATCAAGAACACTGTAGAAAAAATATTTAGGCTTGAAACATATATAAATATTTTCCTAAAAATAATATTTGCATCCTCTTCTCGACAAGATTATTATGGGTTTGATGCAAATAGTTTTAGTGGATATGACAAGCCTATAGAAGATCTGTATTGAGCAAACAATAAAGAATTTTCAAAGAAGAATTGAAGAAGGTCTAATCACTTGGAGGGTTATCAAGAAAGAAGAAGAATCTCAAAAAATAATTGTTATGATAATTTACTCTTACATATCTATTTATAGATATTTTCACAAAAGACACAACCTTTGAAAAAATAACTACCAAAATAACTACAAAGAAAAATATATTTTCAAATAACTCCTTTTAAAAGAAAACTTTTTTTAATTTGAACAATTTATAACAATCCCCCACTTATTCAAATTAAAAAAAAATTCTCTAAGTGATTAAATAATATTTATGAATAAAGTAATATATCTTTCGATTTGAATATTACCTTAGTGTAAGCATCACAAAGTGAAGTTAAAATCCCAAATAGCATAAAAGCTTTAAATTTGTTATTCCTAATGACAACACCGGTGATACCACACACATAAATACTATATTCTCGTATTCCTCATAAATTCTCGCTCAACCCAAATATGGCCTTGGGCTCATCCAAGTTCATGAACTTTTATGAGAGAAACTCCAACTCTCAATCGAATCGACACCACTTCTAAGTTTATATAGGTGAAATTTATATAGTATCTTTGTCACTCTTTAAGATACTTATCGTAACTTGACTAAACTTCATTAAGAATATAATTAACTCAACCCTCATTCGGTGACAACAAGCACTTTAACATCTTTGGATGAGACCAATAAAATATTACAAAGTGCTGAACCACTCCACATGTCAATGACTTGTTCTTACCCTTTGAACTCTTCATTACTCATTTCATAATGTTGAGTAGGGTTGCTATCATTGGTGGATCTTTTATTCAAGGAGCTTCAGCCCCATCCATTTTGATCTTTTATTCAAGGATCTTACAACTTCTCTTGTAAGAGGTTTAGTGAATGGATTAGCTAAATTCTCATTTGTTTTCACAAATGTGAGGGAAATAACCCTATTCTTGATTAATTTCCTCATATAATCATGTCTAAGACTTATGTGTTTTGACTTTCTATTATATATTTCACTATATGCATGAGCTAAAGTAGCTTGACTATCACAAAGTATAGAAATTGAATTCATACTCTTAGAAGTCAATGGAATTTCTAATAGAAAGTCTCTCAACCATTCGACCTCCTTTTCTACTTATGCTAGAACAACAAATTCTGATTCCATAGTTGAGTGAGTTATACATGTTTGTTTCTTGCTTTTCTAAGAAACAGCACTACCTCCCAAGGTAAACACCCAACCAGTAGTAGATTTGTTATCTCCTAAACTCGATAACCAACTTGCGTTAGTATATCCTTCTAAAATAGCAAGTAATTTTGAGTATTGTTAGCCATAATCTTTGGTCTGTTTAAGATACCAAAGAACTCTTTCAATAGCCTTCCAATGCTCTATATTTGGATTGCTAGTAAATCTACTCAATTTACTAACCGCAAATGCTATATCAGGTCTTGTGCACTGCATTGCATACATAAGACTTCCTATAACACTTGAATATTCTATTTGAGCAACTGTTCTTCCAACATTCTTGACTAATTTGATACTTGGGTCAAACAAGGTACTTGCTTCTTTAATTCTTAAGTGATTGAATTTCTCCAGTACTTTCTCTATATAATGAGTTCGACTCAGCATATCCCCCACTATTTCTTTTTATCTTGGTACCTAGTATGGTATCAATTTGTCCAAGATCTTTCATCTTAAATGTTAAAGATAGAAACCTCTTTGTTTCTATAATACCTTTCATCTTGTTGCTCACTATTAGCATGTCATTAATATAAAGGCAAACTATCACCATATAGTCATCACAAGTTTTGAGATAAACATATTTATCTACAACATTGTGAACAAATCCATTAGAAAGAATTATTGCATCAAATTTCTCATGCCACTGTTTTGAAGCCTGTTTTAAACCATATAATGGTTTAATAAGTTTATACACTTTATGTTCATTTCTTGGTAGAACAAATCCTTCGGGTTGTTCCATATATACTTCCTCATCGAGGTCTCCATTTAGAAATGCCATTTTGATATCCATTTGATGAACATAAAGATCAAAAATTGATGCTAAAGCAAAAATAATTTTAATAGATATGATCCTAGCCACAGGAGCATATGTGTCAAAATAATCTATTCCTTCCTTTTGTCGATATCTTTTAGTAACTAACCTTGCTTTGAATATTTGGAGAGTACCATCTACATGATACTTTCTATGAAATACCCATTTACAACCAATAGGTTTAGAGGCAGAAGGTAAATCGACAAGTTCCCAAGTGTGGTTTGACATAATAGAATTCATCTCTTCATTAATAGTATCTTTCCAGAAAGCAACATCATGAGAGGCCATAGTTTCTTTAAACGTTTTAGGATCATCTTCCACTTATAAAACAAGAGCAATTGTTTTTAAGACTCTCTTAGTAGTTCCTTCTACAAGGTAAAAAGAAATACTTTGAAAATCAATCTCATTTGATCCTAACGTTTTTACTTTCCGTACACGAGTGCTTCTCCTTAATTCATGAGATTACTCTCTAATTTGTGAATTTGATTAATATCCAATCAAAGGAATATTAGGTTGCTCACTGACTCTTCACTAGTTGGAGGATGAACATTATTATTTGAAGTCAATAAGTATTCAAAGAACTCCATATCTCTAGATTCTATTATGATATTAGACTCCAAATTAAGAAGCCTATAAACTTTACTATTTAAGGCATAGCCTACAAATGCATATTTGATTCCTCTTGGTCCCAATTTTATCCCTTGAGGATCATTATTCTTGCAATATGCAAGACACCCCCACACTTTAAAATAACCAATGTTAGGTTGTCTTCATTTCCATAACTCATATGGAGAGATTTTATTTTTTTAGAAGGAATTCTATTTGAAATATGATATGCAGCCAATAAAGCTTCTCCCCACAAATTATAAGATAATTTAGCATGCAACAATATAGCATTTATCATCTCTAGATAAGTTCTATTTTTTCTTTCTGCTAATCCATTTTGCTCAGGTGTTCTAAGTGCTGAACATTTATGAATTATGCCATGTTGTTCACAAAACATGTTAAATTCACTAAAAAAGTATTCTCCTCCTTTGTCACTTCTTGAAACTTTAATTTTCTTCCCTAATTGATTTTCAACTTCTGCTTTATATGCCTTAAAAGCATTAAAAGCACCATTTTTATGTTTCAACAAGTAAACATATGTGAACCTAGACATATCATCTATAAAAGTAATGAAATATCTATTGCCTCCTCTTGTTAACATGCCATTTAATTCACATATATCAGAATGTATTAAATCTAACAAATTAGTATGTCTTTCAATACTTTTGAAATGTTTCTTCATCATCTTTGATTTAACACAATTTCACATTTATGAAGATCATTAAAATGATAATTTATTAAGCCACACTTAATCATTCTTTTAATGGTACTAGTTTCAATATGTGCTAATCTATCATGTCATAATGAACAAGAATCAACAATATAAATAGAAGCAACATTTTTATTAAATTCAGAATCATTGTCAACAATAGATAATTTGACCATTCCTTTAGTGGAATAGCCTTTTCCAATAAAAGTCCCATTACGGGATAGAATTAACTTTCCGGATTCAAATATAGATTTAATTCCAGGTTTGCCAAGAAGATTCCCACTCACTAAATTTCTACTCATATCTGGTACATGAAGAACATTCGTAAGAATGACTTTCTTACCCGAAGTGAAAATGAGTTCCACATTTCCCTTGCCAATCACCTTAGAACGAACTTCATTTCCCATTTGAATTTCTTGCCCATCTGTGACTTCTCTATAAGTCTTGAAGAGTGTTTTATCATAGCAAACATGGACGGTAGCACAAGTATCATACCACCAATCAAAAACCTTACCAAATATGGCATTCACTTCGCTCACCATAGCGATTATATTGTCATCGCCCTTAACGGAGTTGACTTCCGGTTTTTGATCTTTCTTAAATCTGCAATCTCTTACAAAATGACCAGGTTTTTCATAAACAAAATAGCCACCACTCTTTGGCTTCTTAAATTTTCCTTGATCCTTTTTAGGGCCAAGATGATTCTCCTTGTTTTGCTTGCCTTTGTTAGAATTCTTAGGCTGCTTCACAACATTTGCTTTTACATTACTAAAAGAGTTCTCACTCTTATCTCTCATCCTCGATTCCTCCTCAATTCGAAGATATTTTTGAATTTGCTCCAAGGTGATATCCTTGGAGTTATGTAAATTCTTCTTCCTATACCCTTTCCAAGATGAAGGTAACTTGGCTATTATAGCCCCTATTTGAAAAGGTTCAGGAAGTTCGATTTTTTCAACCTTCAATTGATTAACAATGACCTGCAACTTATGCACTTATGCCAAGATTGGCTTATCATCCATAAACTTGTAATCAAAATATTTAGAAATTAAAAATTTCTTTGTACCTTCCTCTTCGGCTTGATACTTGAATTCTAAGGCATTCCAAATTGCTTTTGTAGATGGTTCCACAGTATAAAGATTATAAAGCCAGTCCGAAAGAGCATTGAGAATGTGTCCTCTACACATAACTTCATCTTTATTTCTTTTCTTTCGTTCAGCCTTGACTTCACCAGTGTCATTGTCGGTTGGATCAGAAATTGATTGAAGATTTGGATCAAGCACATAGAAAATCTTCAAAGCAATCAACATGAACTTCATCTTGTCTTGCCAAAAAGTGAAGTTTGTTCCATCAAAGTGATCCAAACGAACAAAATCTTGATTCAGCAATTTGATGGTATTCGTGGCCTCCATGATAAACTCAAATATCGTTTTTAGAATGTTGGAAAACACAACAAAAGAAGGGGATGGAAACCAATAACAAACACAAGAACAATAACACCGTAGAAAAAATATTTAGGCTTGAAACATGTATAAACACTTTCCTGAAAACGATATTTATATCCTCTTCTCGACAAGATTGCTATGAGTTTGATGTAAATAGTTTTAGTGGATATGACAAGTCTATAGAAGATCTGTATTGAGCAAACAATAAAAAATCTTCAAAAAGGAATTGGAGAAGGTCTAATCACTTAGAGTTATCAGGAAAGAAGAAGAATCTCAAAAAATAGTTATTCATGATAATTTACTCATATATATCTATTTATAGATATTTTCACAAAAGACACAACCTTTGAAAAAATAACTACCAAAATAACTACAAAGAAAAACACCTTTTCAAATAACTCCCTTTTTTTTAATTTGAATAATTTATAACATCATTTACATTTATTAAATAAGGTTAAATATTTGAAAAGATACCTCATTTATTGAACCGTATAATATATGCATCAATAATATCCTTTATCATTTATTTACATGTTTATTTGATGTGGTTGTTTATTTATTTATGAAAAATTTTGTTTTGTGAGATATTGTTAGGGGAAAACATTAAAATTTTTAATAAATTAATTACAAAGTCGTGGGGGGAGGACATTCTTACGTGTAAGACGAGCCTACAAGTCATCTCCCATGCACGACTCGGTATCTGCAACAACTCCTCTTAGCATTGGATCATGCAGCGACGACATGGTGTGCTTTTGGGATGGAAGAAGCTACAAAACAACTCCTTGATCCTGCTTCAATGATGGATGGGAAAGAAACTCTTAATCCTATTCTCACTTCCTTAAAAGTCTCATTTTCTTTGCTTTTTTGCCACTAGAAATTTTCTTTTTCAATACATTAGTGTTGGAGCATCTTTAAATATTCTTCAAGATCATACTCGTAGAAATATCCATTCTCAATTGTATTTTAGGAAGCCTTTATTATCTTGGGACAACCATTCGCAATTCTAAGATCCTTTTGATCCTTCTTCTTAATTTTAATAATATATCTGTTAACGAGAATGCTTTTCTATTTACTTCTATTCTAAGATGTATTGCACGCGTGTGGGACAGAAATGTAATTCGAGAACTAATCCACTTTGTTTCTTTCAAATGATTATTTAGTTTACTAAATGAGATTAAGTCTTTAAAAGAATATCTCATTAATCGTGCAGTATATATTTTATTATTTATTTATATGTAAAAAAATTTATGTTTTGTAGGCATTGTTAACAAAAAATTGCTCTCTCTCTCTCTCTCTCTCTCTCTCTCTCTCTCTCTCTTATCGAGCTATGGATGAAGGATTTATCGTGTGTGCAATAAGTCCGTAGGCCATTTCCCGCATATGACTCAAGATATGCAACAACTCTTACTGTTGCCATGCTTTTTTGGTTGGATGAAAGAAACTACAAAATTCTTGTTCTCGTTTTAATGATGAATAGCGAAAAAAATCCTGAGGCTATCTAAAAAGTTACATATGCTAGTGTTGTTAGGGCGTCTTCAAAGATTCTTTACAATCATGCTCATTAAAAGATTCATTGTTAGTCGTATCTTGAGATGACTTCCTAATAAAATTGTAAATTGTATGAAGATAAAAAATACGCCTTAGCAAAGTGATTCATAACTTTGGGATCTTTTTTTATTAGAAAATAGCCAAAGAGTGCTTTAGAAAATACTAGTATAATTTGTATTATTCTAAATATTTTCATGTGTATCTTTCAAATCAAAGATACAATTACACTGACAATATTCTTAAACCAAATGGGTGCTTATATAAAAGCAGTTGGTGAGACTCGATTTTTCTCAATCAACTTTATGCTTTTCATTGAATACTAAATATTTCTAAAAATTAATCTTTAGAATCTTCTCTAGCTTGTGTAGAACATTATAGAATCTTTTAAAAGATCCGTAGAAGATCCCTTTAAAAATGACAACAATTCATTATGCTCGGAGCACTCGTCATCCTTGTTCAGATTGGTTATAGTAATCAAATTTGCTAAGAAAATTAAAATATATAAATTAGTCATGCATGTTTAAAAATATAAAATATTAAAATAAAAATAAATAATCTTAAAATAAAATCCCAATCATACAAAAATAAAATAAAATAAAATGGATAGAAGTTGGAGAAAAACATAAAAGAAAAGTGATCAAAAGGAGAGAAGGTAGAGAGGAGATCATAGGAGAGTTGAGATGGAGTGATGAGGATAATACAAACGAGATGGAAGGAGAGATAATAATTTGGTCAATTATTTTGTTTTAGAAAAATGATTAAATAAAGAAACCAAACTTGTCAATAATTTGGATCTCAATCTTTTTGGTTCAACCACCCCTAATAATTACCGAAATTATTCTTCAAAATTTGAAGAAACTAAAACATAGAGAAAGTCACACTAACTATTAATATTAAAAAATATATGAGAAATGAAGATAATCTATTATGTTTTCTGATTATATATATATATATATTTATATATATATATATATATATATATATATATATATATATATATATATATATATAGTGCAAAACGAGACTTACCCTCTCGCTAAGTCATGAATAAATCAACATGGAGAGTCTAGCATATGGCTTCTCCATATGTCTCCTCACGAAACGTCATTTCTACTATGAAGTCTCCAAGTGCTTGAGTTTTAATACCAATTCTTGGTTTATAAAAAATATCAAATTTGCTAAACTCAACAATCTATTTAAGAAGTCTTATATGGCGTGAGTCGTAGAAAGGACCTCATGCATCAATTGGTCGATCATATGATGGGCCTAGAAATATGGGCGAAGTTTTATTTTTGTTAAGATTAAATCATAGTTTAACTATTCAAAATTAAAATATAAAGTTTTCATATCTTGAAGAACATGACTGGTGTAGTAGATTGATCTTTAAATTTATTATTATTCATAAACTTATCACTATTGGTACCAAAGACAAGTAGAGATAAGTCTTCCCTCAAGAACAAACTAGAAAGCAAGGGTGGAACTACTAGATAACACTTAGCGGATCAAAAGTACTTTGGCATTCCTCTGTCCACTAAAAGTTCTTTGAGTGCTTAAGAATCTTAATGAAGGGTAAGCACCGATCACTTGTTTGGGATAAGAATTGACTAAGCGTGATGACTTAGCCTATTAGCTACTATACCTCCTTGATAATGGCTTGAACCTTTTTTTGATTAGCATCTATGCCACGTTGATAGATAATGATGTCTATGAACTTTCCTGAACCGACAAATGCACATTCGGTTAGATTTAATCACGTTCAAATTTCTTAATAATAGTAAATGTTTCTCTAAGGTCGGAAATATGTGTATCAATAGCACGACTTTTTACCAACCTATCATCTACATACACTTTTATGTTATGCTTGATTTGATGTTGGAATATCTTATTAATCATTCCTAGATATATTACCCTATATTCTCAAGTCTAAATAGCATAACGTTATAGCAATATAAGCCTTTATCTATGATAAATGTAATGTACTCTTCATCTTCTTATTGTTGAATCTCGAATTTTGATGGTGAAATCAATTGATAAATTATTTGATCTAATCTATATGTTGAGAAAAGTGTGCAGGATTAACTACAATAGTGATAAAGGCATAAAGCAAAATGAAGTATTGGAGTCAAGTTCGATCGATACGTTGGGAGTCCGAGAGTTCGTCAGGAGTCCAAAAGTTCGTCAGGAGTCCAAAAGTTCGTCAGGAGTACTGTCGGAATTGGCCGAGAATGCATCAGGAGCTTGCCGAAGGGTTCGTCGAAAGTTCACCAGGAAGTTTGTCAAAGGTTTGCCGAAGCTTGCCGAGAAGATCGAAGCTTACCAAAGAAGCTCGTCGGAACTCGCCAAGAAGATCATCGTGAAGTCCAGGAGCTTATCGAGAGTTCGCTGGAAGATGTCCGAGAGTTCATAAAAAATTCATTGAAAGTTCATCAGAAGCTCGCCGGAAGAAACCTAGACTTATCGAACTTATTTTTTCTTTAGTATATGCCTTAATTATTGTATTTAGCATATAATTAGGATTAGGTTTAGGAGGTAATCCCACTAACCCTGTTAAGGGCCAACTAGACCCGTAATTAGATTGGTTTGGATCATATTCAAGACCCAAAAAAGTTGCTAAACTCTATTTGGTGGTGGCACCGCTAGACTAGGGTGGTGGAACCATATAGGGCTCAATCTATCAAAAGCCTGGGCGGTGGTACTGTCTAGACTGGACGATAATACCGCTAGGTAGTTATTAACTGTCAGACGATGGTACCACCAGACTAGGCAATGGTACCACCCAATTCTAGTACCTGATACTCTGTTTGATGGGAGTATCGTCAAACTGGAGAATGATACCACATAGTGTCAGTGGTACCATCAGAACTAGCGGTAGCATCGTCGAGACCCTAAAAACCTAGGATGGGACCTTCTTTAGCTCTAGTTTTTAAGCCAATTGAGGCCTATAAATGCTCCTTACTTCTCAATTGTTTCTATATAGAGAAGTGTTAGAAATTGAATCAAAACTATAGTAAAATAGCTTGCAAAAGGTTCACTTTCATCATTTCTAAGTGTAAAAGTTTATAAAAGGAGAGTGAGCCACTTATAAAAGTTCTATAAAGGAATGATTGATCTTTGCCCTTCAAGAAAAATCAATAGTGAAAGCCGGTGACCTCATCGGAGGATGTATCGAGAATGGACGTAGGTCGAATGACCGAATCACTATAAACTTGGTGTGTTCTCTCTTGGTGCATAATTTATTTTTGCTGCATTCAATTTTACTTTATTGTAATTGTCCAATCTTCTCCTCTCTATTCACTTACAAACTTATTCGAATCAAACGTCTTTTCGAAATGGTTTTCATTAAATGAAATATTTTCATCGCATGAACTTTTGCGAAATCGCTTAAACCATCTGTTTTATCAGCTGTACTAATTTACACCCCCCCTCTTAGTGTTATTCTTAATTCTAACAATTGGTGCTCTAGGTCACTCTCATTTTGGTTTTAAACCCAAGAGAGATGACATTTGTCAGCAACCAAGAGGGTCACTCAATCACACATCCACCCATGTTCAATGGGATGGATTACACCTATTGAAAAACTCAAATAGGAATTTTTCTTATTTCTATGGATTTTGAATTATGGAACATTGTCAAAAATGATTTTCAAAAGTCTTCTCTTCCAATGAACGATTGGAATGAGTTGGAGAAGAAGACTTTCTCTTTAAATGCCAAGATTATAAATGTCTTATTTTACGCTTTAGACAAGAATGAATTCAATCAAGTTTCTATTTGTGAAATGACTTTTGATATTTAGCACACACTCGAAGTCACATATGAAAGCACTAGTAGAGTCAATGAGTCCAAAATAAATCTTTTAGTTTATGCTTATAAATTATTTTGAATGAAACCAAGTGAGTCCATTGGAGACATGTACACCTGGTTTATGGATGTTGTCAATGGATTAAAAGCACTTAGTAAAAGTTTTTTTAACTTTGAAATTGTTAATAAAATATTGGTATCTCTTCCAAAGAGTTGGGACCCTAAAGCAACGGCCATTCAAGAGGCCAAAGACTTGAATAATTTCCTACTCGAAGAACTTATCGAGTCGTTAATAACCTATGAGATGACTTGTAACGCTCATGAAGAGCTTGAGAATATCTTTCCAAAGAATAAGAAGGATATGACACTAATAACTCCTGAAAACCACTTGAAAGAATGTTCAAGTGATGAGGACTATGATGATGACTTGGCACTCTTGACAAGAAAGTTCAAAAAATTTATAAAAAGAAATAAATCTAAAAATAACACTAAAAATAAATTTAAACATAAGAAAGAATAAGTCATATGCTATGAATGCAAGAAGTCAGAACATTTCAAAAGTGAATATCCTCAAGTAAAGAAGAAAATACTAAAAAAGAAGAAGGCAACATAGGATGATTCGAGCAGCTCCGAAGATAAGGAACAAAGTAATAAGGAGATTACCAACTATGCACTAATGGTAGTTGGAGAAGAGGTAAGTAGTTTATTAGATGAAATTTAACTTTTGAATGCTTTTCATGATTTATTCGATGAATGTAGATTGATTAGTAAGAAGTATAATTCGTTGAAAAAGGAGCATATCCTTTTAAATAATGAATTTGAGAAACTTAAGCATGACACTCCTTCATTGCCTCCATGCACTAAGTGTAAACACTTAGAGGCACCTGAGAAGAAAAACTTGCTACTCAAAGAAACTCTAGAAAAGCTTAAGGTTGGTAACAATTCCTTGAACATGATCCTTGTCAATAAATGTCACATTCATAGAAGAGGTGGAATCGGATTTGTGAGTGACACATCGAAATCCAACCACCTTTGTCAAAGGCCCTACCTTGCATGTATCACCTCACTCCAAATGTAACTTTTATTGTAAACCCGGATATTTTGCTCACAAATATCCATTTAAAAAATATAATCCATATAAATTAATTTGGGTTCCTAAAGGAACCGTAAGAAACTCTATGCAAAATGATAAGATAACTAGATTGATTTTTGAGGCACCCAAGGTCAAATGGGTACTTAAAAATCATCCTTTCTTATAGACATCTTTACCAGTACAAGTTAGGAGTGAGAAATAGTATGTCAATGTTGTATGATCTTAATCACACTCACTAGCTCAAACAATCATTGATTGCATAATAATTGAAATATTCTTATATGTTAGTCTTCCACCATAATCCTAAAATATACTAATGTTGAGACTAAGGGATGTAACCTTGTTAGACCTCTTGAAGAATGATTTTGATGATGATCTTGATGTCACCTACAATATATTGATATTCATGATTCTTGAAAACTCGTCTAAACCTTATCGTTCTCCCTTTGTTCTCCTAAGGAAAATGTTCTAGATATCTTTTGATGATCATGACAACTCCTTGTATGACTAAATTTATGTTAAAAAGGGTTTGATGAGTTATCTTTCTTAAGAGAAATATGTTCATTCAAATTGATAAGGGATATAAGTGATTTGAATGACGTTGTTTTACTTAATCAAATGCATGACAATTAAGTCAAACATTCAATATGAGACTCATCATAAAATAGATGTTAAATGAGAAAGATCAATTGATCAAATAATTAAAGTATTGTTGCCCCAATTAAGCCTAAGAGAATGTACCAACGATGGCACAGCCAAAACATTTTGTTCTTAAGTGGTGGCACTACCCGAGAATGCCCTATATAAAGGCACTTTAGGGTCGGTGGTAGAATCAGCCCCATTTCTTGCTCCAACTCTCAAAAACCCTCTCCTACCTTTCACTTTTCATTCTCCTCCTCTACTATACTAAGAAAGGCTCTCATCTTCTCAAATTTTGGATTAATTTCACTATCCCTTAGGAAGATCTCTACTAAGGTAATCCTTGAAATCTTTTCCTTAATTCATAAATTATTTCTGCCCTTTTACATTGGTTCTTTCATTATCAACATTTGTAGACCAATAGCACCTAGAAGATCATCTAGGGACAAGGGGAAGAGGAGAGTAGATGAAACTTATGACTTCATTCTATTCAATTCAAATGATAGTGCCCTTAGGTTCTCTGACTTTGAATCTAAGAATGTCCACAAAAGTAAATATATAGATCTTGAAGAATTAGGAGACTTAGAACCTATCCGGTGGTTTGCTAATCTAGATGTTTTACCTATTTTGTAAATTTATGAACCGATATACCCTAGGCTTGTTCAATTATTTTATAACAACTTAAATGTGGATAAAGATAATAATGTGTTAACCTACCTCCTAGGGCACCATATATCTATTACGGATAGTATGATTTGCAACCTCATAGGAATTTTTGAGAAAAGAAGATGTCGCTAGTTTAGAATTCAATGGGACCTAGATACAATTAGAGTCACTATTCCGAAGCT
This sequence comes from Musa beccarii, assembly GCA_024322285.1. NCBI lineage: Eukaryota > Viridiplantae > Streptophyta > Magnoliopsida > Zingiberales > Musaceae > Musa > Musa beccarii. Next base: position 7,530,851 of record CM044398.1, read on the forward strand.
TTAGGTATCATTTTTGGAAACCCAAACTTGTCGATTGTGCTTAAGAGTTGTGAACACATGCTGCCCTTTAACTCTAAGTTACTTCATCATATTATAATAAGTATTTTACTCCCAAAGTAATATCATAATGATGATGTAAGTCAAATGGAGCTAGGAACAATGTATTAGATTATGAATGGATATCAAAGCTGTTTTGGGTGTTTAATTTAGCAAAACATGATTGACTTTTCTACTAAAGATTTAATGCTTCCTTACAGTGGTCTAATTACTAGGTTATTGCATGCACATAGTATCATGATACCACCAGATAAAGAGATCATTAAGGTAGACAAATACAACGTAATCAATAGTAACTTACTTAGATGATTGAGGTGCATACTAAAAAGTAAAATTTGGACTAGGATTCTTAAAAGAATCGATCCTCCCCCTCCTGAACCTGAATCTAAAACATCTATATTTAGGGGTAGTCAGTCTCCTCTCCCTAGTCTCTTTGATGCTACACCAACGGATCCAGCACGTTCATCATCTACCGATCTAATAATGACTCAACTAGATCAATTCAAATCACAACAAGCTGAACTCAAATTGCAACAAGATAAGATCCTAACTGAAGTGCGACAAGTGCATCATAAAATTAATACCTTATTTAAACATTTTGGTGTACCACCTAAGAAATAGTTTGCAAAAAGTTCTATATTGTACTGCTTGACTTTATGTATTGTAATGGATTTCTTAACTCCCTATACAATAATCATGAATGCTTAATTGTCCGAATACATGAGTTTGTTATATGCCTTTTTCGGAATTTTTTGATTTCGTATTATCTTCCTCCTATCTTGGTATCATCTTTTTGATTTTGTAAATGGAGCTTTTATCAGATTTATTTCATATCATTTTCCTCCTATTTTGGTATCAAGTTCATTTCATGATTTTGATAACTCTTGATACCATCACTTAATGAATTTTGATACACTTACTCCCTTCATTCAAGAATTTTTCACTCATGGATTTTATTGTCTAATATATCTTTCACGAATTTCACTCTCGTGAATTTTTGATAAGAATTGATTTTATTAACTTGTGAATTTTTGCAAAGATTATGAATAGACTTGATAAAAATAGTGTTCATGATTTTTATTTGATAGAAGTGGCATTCATGGATTTCATTGATAGATTTTATTTCATAAAAGAACATTCACGGATTCTATGTCATGAAATGATACATTTTAGCTCTTGATGAACTCAATTTCTGTTAACTTGAATGGATTGCTTTCATGATTCACGGACTTCTTCTCTTTATTCACATCTTTATGTCATGAGTTCTTTATAAAAAGAAGAAGTTTTATGAATTTTTAATAGCTTGAAAGGATTGCTTTCCTCGTATGGCACAAGCTCTTTTCTCTTTATTTTTCTTATGCCATGGGCTCTTGATGAAAAGTAGAAGGTTGATGAATTTTTTGAATCATTTCTTTTCCTTCTACTTCTTGAGTTTAATATAGATTTCTTCAATGTCATGATTTCATTGATAAAAGTGATGTATAAATTTTTATGGTTAGAAACATCATTTACATCACTCATGAACGGACATTCATAACTCTTACGAATTTTTATGTTATAAGCTCTTATGTATTTTTAATAGCTTGAATGATCTCTTTTCCTTCTACTTCATGAATTTTCGAAATACGAAATTCATTTAGCTCTTTTGTGAATTTCTTTCTTTCTATGTCATGAATTTTCAATAGCTCAACGGATTGTTTTCCTTGTGTTATTTATGAAATTTTAAATATCTCGATTCTTCTTGATGGTATCATAGACTTTTCCTTCTCCTTTTCCTTTTTAAGAAGAATCTAATCGCATTTGCATGCTTAAAATTTGCTTGCGCAAAACAATTACCCATTTCGTTTTTATTGATGACAAAGGGAGAGAAAGTGGAAAATTGATGAAAATTTGATATGTATGCTTTGCATCGCAAATATATAAAATGCATCGTATGTATCGTAAATATTTGAATGTATTGCAAATGCTTGAAATATGATTGGTATCATCAAATGCATCGCAAATACTTAAAAAATATCAAAATGTATCGCATGTATCGTAAATGCATCGTATGCATCGCAAAATGATTGAAATATATCATGCTCATTATCATATCAAAATGATGTATGTCTATCATTATCATATGGTATCGAACTTATCATGCTTATTTATCTTACTTAAAATTGGTATCATGCCTCAACATGATAAATTATCATTTGGTATCAAACTTTAAGTTTGTATCATGCTTAATTTCCTACTTGCAATTGGTATCATACCTCAGAATAATGAATTGTCGAACTTGAAATTTGAATCTTGCCAAAATTTCATATTTGAAGCTTGTATTATACTTGTAAATGATGATTGTCTATCATCATTGGACTTGAAAATAGATGTCATGTCTTGACATTATTTTTTTATTATGATAAATATGTGGTATCATATTTTGAGATAAAAAATATGATTGACATCATGTTGTGTATGTCGATAAGTTTAAATATATGTAACTTATTGGTTTGATATTTGAATTCAAATGATTTGAATTCAAGTGTCTTTTCTCAAGTATAGCATATAGATAAGGAGAGTTAATGTTAACTCTGTTATCAATTGATTGTCATCATTAAAAAGGGAGAGATTGTTGAATCTCATATTTTGATGATAAAATTAATTGGTAAATTATTTGATTTAAGCTATATATTAAAAAAAGTGTATAGGATTAACTACAATAGTAATAAAGGCATAAAGCAAAACGAAATACTAGAGTCAAGTTCGATCAATACGTTGGGAGTCCGAGAGTTTGTTGGGAGTCCGAAAGTTCATCGGGAGTACTACCGGAATTGGCCGAGAATGCGTTAGGAGCTTGCCGAAGGGTTCATCAGACGTTCACCGAGAAGTTCGTCAGAGGTTCTTTGGAGCTCACCGAGAAGATCGGAGCTTGCCAAAGAAGCTTGTCGGAACTCACCAAGAAGATCGTCGTGAAGTCCAGGAACTTATTGGGAGTCCACTGGAAGATGTTCGAGAGTTCGTCGGAAGTCTACCGAAAGTTTACCGGAAGCTCGTCGGAAGAAACATAGAATTATCGAACTTATTTTTTCTTTAGTATATGCCTTAATTATTATAGTTAGTATGTAATTAGGGTTAAATTTGGGAGGTAATCCCACTAACCCTGTTAGGGGCTAACTAGACCCGTAATTAGATTAGTTTGGGTTAGATTCAAGGCCCAAACAAGTTATTGAACCTTATCTGGTAATGACACCGCCAGACTGGGGTGGTGGAATCACCCAAGACTCAATCTCCTAGAAACCTGGGTGGTGGCACCACTAGGCAGCTATTAACTATCAAGTGATGGTACCGTTCAATTCTAGTGCCTAGCACTATGTTTGGTGGTAGTACGGCCTAGTGTCAGAGTCAACTGGCGGTGGTACCACCAAGACCCTAGAAATCCAGGATGAGACCTTTTTTGGTTCTATTTTTAAAGTCAATTGAGGCCTATAAATGCCCCTTACTTCTTAGCTATTTCCATATAGAGAAGTACTAGAAACTGAATAGCAACTATAGTGAAATATCTTGTGAAAGTTAAGAGTTCACTTCTATCATTTCTAAGTGTAAAAGTTTGTAAAATGAGAGTGAGCCACTTATAAAAGTTCTGTAAAGGGGTGATTGATTTTTGCCCTTCAAGAAAGATCAATAGTGGAAGCCGATGATCTCATGGAAGGAGGTATCGAGAGTGGACATAGGTCAGACAATCGAACCACTAAAAAATTGACGTATTCTCCTCTTGGTGTGTAATTTATTTTTGCTACATTCAATTTTACTTCATTGCAACCGTCCAATCTCCTCCTCTCTATTCACTTACAAACTTAATTGAATCAAACGTCTTTCCGAAACGATTTTCGTCAAACGAAATATTTTCATCGTATGAACTTTTGCGAAATCGCTTATGTCATTCTTATTTGATTTTATCTAGAAAATGGATCCATGAAGGTCAGTAATTCATGACCGAAGATTGCATATACCAATTGATCAATCAGAGAGAGAGGAAAGCTTTCTTTGGGGTAGACTTTGTTGAAGTCAATATAATTGATATATATTCTCTACTTGTCATTGCTCTTCTTGACTAGGACTACATTATTGAGCCACTTCAGATAATGTACTTCATAGATGAAGTCAGCATGTAAGAATTTACTGATTTCATCCCGGTTGTTGATTATTGATCAAAAGCAAATCTCTAAGGTTTTTGTCTAACAATCTTGCATTTGGTATTAAAGTTGAGCCAATGTTGAGCTATGCCTCAATTAATCTCAAGCATATCACTTAGCCAGCATGTGAACACCTTTGAATTGAAGCACAAGAAGTTAATTAGCTCTTCCTTCATTTTTAGGTTAATGCTAACCCTACTTTAATAGTTCGATATAATCTTTTAGGGTTCAATAGGACTTCTTCCAAAGGTTCTCTAGCATCCAAATGTAGATTAGCAAGTGAAGGTTCTCACAGATCCAATTGTTGAACTAATAGCACTACTTTCTTTAGCAAAGTTATTCTTGTCAAGTAACATCATCTTGACTGTTCATAGTTGCTTCTTATTTCCCTCACACTAGAGCTAGTTGGAAATTTTAATATCATGAAGTAGGTTGATACCACTACTCATATGTGATTAAGGGTAGGTCTTCTAATGATGATATTATAAATAGATTGGATGTCTACTACCAAAAATTTGACCTTTATTGTCTTGGAGCAATTATCGAACCTAAAAGTTACATAAAGGTTCAACATTCTTATAGGGATGATGGAATCTCTTATTAACTCTATGAGTGTGGATGAGATAGGTTACACATTTTTGGCTATTAGGTTGATTTTTTAGAAGGCATCATAATATAATATAATTACAGAACTACCTATGTAGATGAGAATTTTCTTTACTAGAGCATTCACAATTTTAAGGAGACCACCAGCACATCATCATGCTCAAGATCCATATACTCCACCTCTTCCTCCCTAAAGACAATTGGTTGGTCACCACTAGGATGGAACCTCTTCGGTCATGGTTCCTTTGCGTATGATTTTCGAGTAGATAAAATGTTGTCTCCTACTATTGAGTCTTCAATAATTACATTTACTTGTCATTCAATTGGACCTCTCGATTTTGATGAGATTTCTCGTACTTAAGGGAGGAACTTATTAAGGTGCCCTCTTCACACCAAGTCTTCAACTTGCCCCTTTAAGGCATAGCAGTTCTCTATCTCATGCCCATAGTCTCGATGGAAATGATTGTATCTAGTCATATCCCTCCTTGTCGGTGAAGCCCTTAAGGGGTGGGGGTTTTGCAAGAGTACCTTCTCTCAAATATGTATAAAAACTTCTATGTCAGAAGTATTGGGCAGTGTAAAGTCTCGTTGGGAAATGATCTATTCTCCCTTTGGCATGTCATTCCATAGTCTCTCGATGAAACTTAGATGTTGAGCCTTCTTACTTTCTTAGGCTCACCCTTCCTCTTCTTAGCAAGTATTGAGTTTGCGATGATGTAGTAATTAGCTTCTTGTCAAAGCTCTGAAAAAGTTATCAGAGGTTGGGTAATAACTTTATAAAAGAACCTTGAAGGCTGAAGGTTGCTAATGTACACATTAATAAGGATGAAAGGGGTCAGGTCCACTATCAAACGATCCTCATCATTAAATCTCCTAGTTTAGCTTTCTAAGAACTCTTTCTCTTCCTGACAGATAGCCAGGAGGGAGGTGATAGACTTTTTGGGAGGTTATAACTGATAAGGCTAAGCTCAAATTACTAAACTAATTATCCCAAAAAGAAGATGGGGGTAGATTGACAAACCATTTCACAAGTTGCTCCCCTAAAGGAAGTGGGAAAAGTCTAATACATTAGAGAATCAAAAGTGTCATAGAGGATCACTTATGAGGTAAACATAATGGTATGCTTGAATGGGTTAGATTTTTCATCATGCATTTTGAGCATAGAAAACCTGAAGCCTTAAAGAATCAGTTCATTACTTATCTCCCTTATAAAAGGAGATCATAAGTATGAGTATGACTCTACCTTTAGTTATTTATCTTACTTAATTTCTTTGTAAATATCTTCTAATTATTGATCCATCTTATTAAGATGGTCTTGAACTCTGGTTAGGAGGCCGATTGACTAACTCATGTAGAAACTCTGGTTAGGAGGCCGATTGACTGAGCGACTAACTCATGCAGAAACTCTGACTCCATTGGAGGAATATGCTTTTGAGCCAAGGGCAACTAACGTACCTCTTGTGGTGCTTAAGCTTGAACCAAAAAAAATTTATCCACTAGATTGAGAATAGGGACCGATGGTGCAATTGGAGATGGGACCAATAGGATGAATGAAAGTAGGGTTTGATGAGCAAGTTGGGAAAGTTGTAATAGATAAGAAGTGATTATATGGACTATCCCAATTAAAACCTATATTTGCAAGAACAGGATGTGAAAGGTTTATACAGGAATTATCATAGTTGTAGGTGAGGCAAAAGGTAGTTGGTTAAGGGTTGGATCTTGAAAAAGGTAGTTGGTTAAAGGTTGGATCTTGAAAAATCCATTGAAAAAGATTCAGGTCAATGATAAAAAATGAATTCATACCAACATATACCCTTGACATCCTCATATTTTGGATTATTGAGATAAGGAGATTTGGCGGGTGAGAATTTAAGCTGTCGGGCTCAGATCATTCAATTTTGGAGAGTTTGAATCTTTAATATTTAGCTAATATGGATTCACGAATTCCCTTGAGACTTACTCGATCCTTCTTCTAGTGTCAAACTATTATCGTAGATTTTGATTGTTCGAGCTAAAAGCTAAGTCAGATCCAACTTGGTCTCTCTCTAAGCTGCTCCCAAGGTAGAACTCATCAAATCATGTATCCAACTCCTACATAATTAAGTTGGGGGTATTTTTGATAATTTTTCTCTAATGCTTAAGTCAATAATTCGATCGGACAAATCCAACAGGTCAACCTTAAGTTGTTTTGTGTCTTTTAGATGTATTTGCGCGATCCCTTTTATAGTGAGCACTTGGGAGAATATGTTATCTAGTTTGTTCGGTAAGTAGTCATAACCATTCCATTGATCTTGGGCTATTATACTTGATCGTTATCGATTGGAACTGTCATTACATTGGTTGGAACCATCATTAGTTAGAATTGTCATTAGGATATTCTACGTATTTAGATTAGTCATATGTCAACTAATAACTTAGGCAAGTGATGAGAGAGCTCTTACTGAATAGATATCGATACTGATAGCCTGAATTACTGATGAGTCAACCACATAAGGTGTTGATAGAACATTCACATTACATTTATCTAAATAAATTATTGAGTGATCATATCTAATTTTAGACGATTAGATAGAAAGAAATGCTTAGTTAACAGTGGATTTAAATTATTAAAATATAAAAATATCTAAAATATTTTATTATTATTATTATCACAATAATAATAATGAAAGATATTAATATTAATTAGAATTTAACTAAAAGCTAAAATATGGACATACGATCAATATTCAATATATGTGAGGCATATTCGTTAAACGTTACTTTTTTTCTGAAAATACATACATACGAACCCTTCTTCTCTCTCTCTCTCTCTCTCTATATATATATATATATATATATAGAGAGAGAGAGAGAGAGAGAGAGAGAATCAGAACCAATTTGATTTCATATGGTTTAAACTTCAGTCAAAAAAATAATAACTCCATGTGAGAAATACGAAGATACGGGCATCAGTCAAAAAAATGAAAGACTTTTTCTTTTGAAATAAAACGTTATTTTTATTTTAAGATAACATATTTATCCTTGTGAATTTTAGCATAACATTTTCTGTTCATTCAAATATTTAAATTTCTTCACATCTATCAAAAAGTCTGATTAGTTGCCTCAAATAATTCTCATATATTATTCATCAGTAAAATTTGAATACTGTTACCCTCAAAATTAAATGAGAGTATCTGAAATAATTTATTTATAAAAAAATATAGATAAGAGGCATAAATGTGTACTTTAAAGTACTTTGATAATTTATCATGCACTCAAAATTCGTCTTCATCATTTATCTCTTATAAATAATATAAAATTTTTTAAAAAAATAAATACTTTTTAAAGAATCAAATTATACAATTGGATATCAATAAAATCATGTTTCTTGAATGCAGTTTTGTAATGCAAAAGGGATCAAATAGCCTCAATCAATCTAATTTCCCACCATCACATCCATCCACATCCAAGAGATCAATCACACTTTTTATGCTTTTAGAGCATATTTGCTATCTAAAGGGACAACTCGTGCTTTTACACTCCGAACTCCGCCTCTCTCTCTCTCTCTCTCTCTCTCTCTCTCTCTCTCTCTCCTCGCTTTTTACTTGTCTCACGTTTATTTCTTGAGACTGAAGTTGATTATAATAATTAATATAATTTAGTAATTAAAAACGTTTTTAATCTATATATATATGATATTTCTTAAATCAACTTCTTATATTATTTTGTGTTGTTTTCTGTAGTTACATTTTATTAATTTATGCCATCCTTTCTATTTTGCAGTACTTTTATTATTCTATTTTATTAGTACAAAGTCTGTAACATTCTATATGCTATATTGTTTACTGCTTTATGTTTTTTCAGAGCATATTGTTATTTAGTTTTATATATTTATAGTTATATTTTATATGTGTTTCGTCGTTGTTTAAATTACATTATTTGGGATTTCAACTTCCATACATGATCTTTAATCGTTATCCTTGATTTGATCCTCATTATCTCAATCTAAAATCAACGAAAACTTGCTACCGTGAACTAAGTCATAAACTTGCCGTCCTTAATTTGGAGGAATTCTAATGCCTCAATTGATTATTAAGTTGGTCATTACCTACAAATAAGTTCTCGAGGGTACCAATAGAAGCCACAAACTCCGCTCGCCATGTGGGGTTTCGAAACTAATGCTTCCTGTTCAGAAGAATAATGCATTGTAAGGAATGCCAAAAATATATTTTAAAAAAAGTACAGAATAATAGTTAGCAAGGAAGATGGAATGTCATTTTCCACCAAATGCTCCAATATATATATAAACTTTCGTATTTCCTTTTTTTTTTAATTTTATGGTGGACTGCAAAGTTGAACTTCGTTGACAACATCATACATTTTCCACCTTTTTGAAAATAATCAATAAATAGCCATTAAAAGAAAAAGACTCCAAAGGCAAAACCATAATTGTTTTCAAACACTGTGTTTGTTATTGCATGCAACCTCAAAATGATCGATTAAAGACTTGGAAGAGCCTTAAGTAGGATGATAATACAAAAGAAGAAATCCCAAAGAGTTCACCCCATCAACTCTTTTGCTACACCATTTCTCCTATTAGAAATAATGCATGGAAAATGACTATGATAAATTCATTATTAATCCCATGTAAACAAGAAGAATAAAGGTTAATGTTATAAAAGCATGGAATAATTTAATAAATACTTTCCTAAAGCAAATAAATTTTAGTAAAATATTTCTTCGCAAGTATTTATGATAATGGTGCCAGTAATGATAATAAGGTAATAGAGCAATAATAATCTCATCTGATGCATGAGATATAAATTCAAGATTTAGTGAAAAATAGACATAGTGGATAAACAAAATAGCATTATATTGTAAATCATTTTTCCATATTCAAATGGCAGTATGCTCTGATTAGAACATCACAAAATAATATATGTATATATATATAATCACCCAAAACTATAATATATTCTCCAGAAAAATTGAAGTCATTGTTCTTTAATTTTTGGTTCTAAACAGTGCACAAAACTCTTTTGATTATTTTCATGATATCCAACAATAAAAAAAGTTTGTGGGAGACTTGTTGAAATTATGACCTCCGATAAATGGCACTTTGGAAGCCATTTATAGTGAAATGCATGAGAAACAACTGCAACTAGCAACAGGTTGCCAAAGACTCTTCATGGTCGCATTCATCACAAGTGGCATAAAATGAATCGAGAAGAATACCTCAGATTTGCAACATTTGCAGATTCTTTAATGTGCGTGGACATCGGTACATGGAAATTTTATTATTTTTCTCCTTTTTTTTTTTTTGGTTTTGGTGAAATCATAACTTGAACCCTTTAAAACTCTGAACCGTGAACTGTGACAGTAAGAACAGTTCAATAGTTTTAAGGATCATTATGATATCCTGTCTTATCAGTTGATGTTTCAAAGCTATCTCCTCCGCGAGGACTGCTGATGAACAACAATTAAGATCCCAAAAGAACATTAAATGTATGACATCTGAAGCCTCTGCATAGTGTATTAGATTCTAGACAGATCTCAGTGCTTCCTTTACTGTTCCCTGATTTAAAATCTTGTCAGATCTCACCTAACAGTATGTTTCTTGTCTGCATCGCAAATGGTACGCAGGATTCAGAATTATCTGAAGGTTCTAAATCCACTGTCCTTTCTTCTTTTTTGCTCACCTCTGTTTCACCTGGTTAGTAGCGAGACCAAGGTAAAGATCCTGTGGTCTCATGGACGACAACTAGATCTGCAATTTAAGATCTTGCGTCTTGTGGGGGTACGTTCCATCGCACATGAACTTGTCGTTTTGGTGCAGGCGGCCAGCGTCGGAGGAAACTGCATGGCCATGAGGAATCATGTGATGGAGCTTCCCATGCCATTTGCTTGAAATTGAATCTGTGTTCGCTCATTGTAATCTTTGTTTACATCAGCAATGAGAGGGATGAACTCATAATTCAGAGCTATTGCATATATATGATGTTGTGGAATCACTCTTCAGTACAGTAAAATTACAGATTTGAGTCTGTGAGTTCAAACCAAATTTGCTCGAACACCCCGACGATCACACCGTGGTACTCCTCGGAATTCAGAGACAGATAGCAGGCGAGCAGTTCTTCCAAATCTTTCGATGCCCGGATGTTGTTCTCCACTATCATCTCCACCATGGAGTCCCTGAAGTCCCTCTGAGGGTCAGACGACGATTTGACGACTGCAAAGCTGCCGGATAAGCCCTTGCCTTGCTGCATCGCCGCCGGCGCTGTCGACGTGCCGCTCCTCCGGTTGCAGCGAGGTCGAAGCTTCTTGCAGGCCAGCCGCGGGGAGTTTGCTCGCGTCCGGAGCCGGTGAAGCCCCGGCGACGACCTCTTTGCTGAAGCGTTGCGATGGCTCACCACCTTTCCCACCACAGTTTTGTCTTCGAATTTTGTCGGGTCAGATTCGTTCTTGCCGGGCTTTGTGGCGATCGGAGGGAGTTCCAACTCCGAGAGCTCGTTGGAGGCTCTGCGGCCCACGTCGATGATGATGTCGCCGGCGGAGGAGGTGAACCTGCAGTCGAAGCGTGACCACGAGGCGACACGATCGAAGCTGAGCCGATCGATGGCGTTGGTGTGGCACGGGTATCCGTGATCACGATCGACGTATGGGTCTCGCAGGTGCGGCGGGCTCTCGGGAGCGGCCGCCCGCGCAGGGAACACAGAGATTGACTCGGTCTTCCACACCCTGCAGCTGCAGCCGGCAGAGACGGAGGAGGTGACCAGCTTGATGTTGCTGCTGGGATCCGCCACGGTCTCTCTTCTGCTCCTCCGCTTGGATTTCCTCGGTGGCTCGATGATGGACTTCTCTGCTTCTGATCTGCTGGAGATATAGCATGAGGTTCTGCTGGGGAGGATCTTAGCCTGTGGAGGCGGCAAGGGCGTGGGTGCAGGCTGGCTTCTCTTGGTGGACTGTGACATGCTGTGATCTCTTCTTCCTCTGAGGCTCACGAACTTGAGCTTGTAGAACCAAGCATACGGCGGCAGCATGTCAGAGAGCTTGAACCTGTTCTTTCCCATCAGCGTGTGAAACCAGAATCACCCCAAGGAAGAGAATAATGTCTCCCACAACAATCAATGATACGACGTTCCAATTAGGAATACAAGAAAGCAGCAGTGGAAATTAAGACTTCATCTTTCTCCCTCCTGCCATTGCCTAATTCCGGAGCGACTGCCGGCAAAAAAACAGCGACTACAACCTACAAGGATAGCATAAAAGCTAAGCTAAGCTACTCTACTGCATCTGCTTACTTGGCTGCAAACATGGAGACAGCATGTGTAGAGGAAAGCCTCCCTCTCTCTCTCCTCTTCTACTCGCATGTGTAGTAAATGGCTCAGTGGTGAGTGAGTGTGGAAGGGAGGAGGAGGAGGGAGATAAATAGGGAGGAAAAGGGCACCCGAGAGTTGTCTTTGAGCTGATACTGGTGGGTTTATAGAAACAATGGGGGGAAACAAAAGGTGAAGAGATGAAAGAGAGGAAGGGTGGTGGTTTGGATTCTTCGTTCAATTTGTCTTGGTCATGAAGCAACAATCATGCTTGTTCTTGGATGGAGGAGGCCATCTGCAAATTTAGGTGATCGGTACATGCAACATTGTTATTTATCGGATGGCACACAGACAAAGGCTCCTTCCCATCCCAACCAGGCAAAGAGAACAAAGTGTCTTTTGTTTCTGAGACATAAAAAGGAGATGTGACAAAAGAGTTTCAAAGTTGATTTTGTTTATTTTTTATTGTTTTAGCAAAAGTAAGGGATGATTTATTAAGAACAGCATAATCTGCTTATAAGTCTGGGTTTTGATATTTTGATTTCATATTTTAGCTTAAATGATTATAAAAAGGGCCTAATACATTCCTCCGAGTATATTTATGAATAATATTTAAATTGATGGAGAATCGATGATAGATGGGACATCGAATGACTAACCAGGTGTAATCTTGATGCACTTCATTATATCTTTATTTATTCACTAGTTTGATTATAAGACGATCAAGGTTATGATTATGAGTTGATCAAACTCTTAGTATAAATGAATCATTCATCAGAGCAATGCATAACCATCTACAACACAATTATTTGCAAAAAAAATCTAAAAAAGAACCAGTATTGCACAAATATTACAACTCACAATCCATGACAAAGATTTGAATTGGATAACAATAAATTTAGAAAAATAGTCAATATAAACTTTAAGATATATAAATTTTCACCTGAGTTTGGAAGTTCTATAGAAATTTTTCATATCTTCTCCATCAAGAGAATCCCAACCATCTATCACTGCCAAAGCTAAATCAGAGATTAAAGTGTGTTTAAGCAAACAAAACAGTGGCAAAATGCGCCCTGATACGAGGATCCATGTAGCCAATATCAAATGAGCTGCTCATTCGCTGTCAAACATCATCAGGATGGTGCCAGTTAACTATCGAGGAGGAAGGAAATCTACTGGTGCCAAAAGGGGAACAGTACTTGGATTCGATTCTATGATGATAGCATTAAGCATGTCATGATTATGTTGCTTTGGAATTAGGAAGATGACAGATGCAGCAGAGACCCACAGGATGTGTTGGATTCCTTCGTTCCAGATTCCCATTCTGAGAGTAATCTAAGGTAACTTGATGCTGTTAATTCCAGAGCTCCACGAGGACCCATTCATTCACTCCGAGCTAGATATGGTTGGTGTATCATGTTCATGCCCATTCTCTGCTTCGTTTAGCATTCTTACAAGCTTACCCTGAGAGTTTTTGTTGTAAATCTGGAGGAGTGGTAACAATTTCCTCATCCAAAAGGCCTTGATCTGATTTGACAACATGAACTGCATCTAATGACTACAATTAAGGTGGTCAATTGCCATTTTGGATGGCAAAACTAGTTGCCTTATTCCCAAGTCTCGATTGAAAGCCAGAAGCTTCAAGGTCTAAATTATGGAACCAAGAAAGAACTCTTCTCCCTACTGAGAATGCTGAATCAAACTCGAAATATTTGGATGATCCGAATGCTGAAGAGAAGCTCAGCAAGTGATGTCTTTAACTTCCCCAGAAAACTTACAGCATTATATTTCTTTACCCAAGACCCTCTTGAAGTGACTTCCAAAGTTTAATCTCCAACTCAGCTTCTCTCCAAGACACTCTATGTTGAGGCTGCTTATGCTGAATAGACCGACTTTGAAATGCAAAATTCATCATTGTCTGAAGCTGGAGGCTTCAGAGGATAAGATCAAAACCTCAGTTCGCTGAACATGGAAGAAAGATATTGAAAGGGAGTTCATGAGAAAAATCAAGATAAATTTGCAGGTGGACTCCAGTGGAGTCTACAGAGAGACTAATATGCCAATGTGGATTGGGAGATCCTATGGAAATTGAGGGTTACTTTCATTTGGAGAAACAATTGCGGCTGGAGAGAGATCAAAATGCTCTTTGATAGCAAACTCAGCACAATATCTTATAACGCTGATGGCGGCAACCATTGAAAATGAATAATAATTTTTTGATAATAGCTCTTTACCATGCCCGATACAAGATCGATATATCCTGTGCGAGAGAACCACAATGGTGGAAATAAGTTATTTGATTGACGATGAGGTGAATCTGCAAAATCAAGATCAAATTCACATCCATTTCAAAAGATTATTCCTTCTTTTTTTTTTAATTCTCTCTAGAATAAAACAAGATTATGCAAATATGGATTAGTATGATTTGATTCCAGAAATTTGCTTTTCAATTTCACCTAGCAACAAGGTTTATAATGGTGTACAAAAAGAATAGAGATTGTTTTAGTTTCTTCCACCCTTATAATGTGGTCAACTTACTAGTAACTTTTCATCTCCAACACTGATGATGTGCAAAGAGCTTAACACTGATTAGAATCTTCTCTCATGATTCTTGTCATAATTTTTTTTTTTTTATCTTTTCACAAAGCTCATACATTCATCTTAATATCCTCATCCCAATCCTCGTTGAAAGATTAATCCAAGGAAAATAAAATAATTTCTTTTTATAAACGAAAATGTATAATGCATCTATTGTGACTTTTAACGAACGTTACCGAAATTGCGTTTGATATATTCTTTTTTTTTTTTTTTTGATCCAAAATTTTTTCCTCCTGACTAAAAATTAAGAGATTGCCCCCAAAGTGAACTCCCATCTGCCAAAAATAAATGTCGTCGATAGGCTCATCAATTATGAATGCCAAAGAGTGCAGTGTACTCCTGCCTTGGAGTCCATCAAAAAGGCTTATTGAAAGGGGCAGCCAATGTATGACCGTCACAACACCAACACCATCTTCTTATCCAAATTGGGGTATAAAGTGGTGCATTTCTTGGATTGCTTTCCATTTATGAGACAAGTGTTGGCGAGAAGTATTATGGTATGAAGACAGTAAGGAACCCACAAATTCCAGTGAGTTCCAAGAGTGATGGATCCATATGTCGGACATCGCCGGAAGTCACCTCCCCTTCTCGCTTCAACGTAGAACTCTATACATTGTTGCTGTAAGTATATGGCGAGTGAGGCAAACCACAATCTCATTATTTCTATAAAATGCAAATGGAGCCACCTTTGCAGCCTTACGGAATCAATTGAATTGTCTGTGATTATGTTCGAAACTCGATCGACATCTTATAATATCATTATTGTTATTTTTTTACTTTTTTGATCTTTTAACAATGATTAAAAAATGTATGAGGAGGATAGTGACTCCAAAATTTAATTTTAATAGAAGAATATTGTATGCCGGGGGCGATGGATAATTGACTATTAATTTGTTAAGCATAAATTATTAATAAATAGGGTAAATTTTGGATGTTATATTCTATCTTTATGGCTTCACATTCTTATTAAGACTTCATGTATCCAAAAATCAAACTCTAACGTAATGCACGTGAAACGTAGCCCATCGTATCATGATTCTTAATTATAATAGATCTATTTAACCCATTCAAGTTAGTGTTTTTTTTTTTTTCCATCCTGTGTGATATGAAATTGACATATTATAATCTTTAGCACATAATAGCTTCATATCCTAGTCAAGGTCCAATGTTAGCTTTATCCATGGGTAGTTTTTCGGGTTAAGATATTGTAATCGCGTATACATGAGGCTCAATCCAATGGTTGTGTCATGTTGTATATTTTAATTCTATCCACGGATAACTTTTCTTACACGGATCACACATCAAACGAGCTTCAAATTATTATTATTATTATTTTTAACATTTCAGACAACTACAGCCTTCTCTAATTCTGCATCTTCATAACAAAATTTTGGAGATGAAGAGAGGGAACCAAGTGAAATGACACAAGTACAGAGCGAATTGCTTTTGAAGTTTCAGCAACATTGTAAGAATTTTTGGGAGAACAAAAATATCCCTTGTATAAAAATAGCCAAGAAACAAATCAAACTTTTAAATGCTCATGTTGCTTAACCCATGTCTTAAAGATGGGAAAACACTACATGGAATCAGAACTTTAATCGTGAAGCTACAAAATTGGAGAGCTTCGCCGAGAAAGGACCAAAAGTTGTCTGCCAAAAATTGATCCCTACTCACCCAATCTCAAAGAAGAGGTTAAAGTATATATGTTAATGAGGTGGCCGAGATTGTCAAACAAAATTGTGAGTAGGGTATTCTTGCTCGTATCCATTGTAATCATAATATAGCCGTTCTCCACTACATATATCACGGCAAGCGACCAATAAGACTCGGCACTCACCGTCTACATCATACCTTACACATTTAAGGTTCTCCTTCTTCCTACCATCCCTGCAAATTATTGAGAGTTTCAAGCATAATAAGTCCCAGGTTCTGGATATAGTCTTATAATGAGAATTGCAATCGCTGGCATGAAACATCCAAAAGTAATATCCAGACTTAAGCAAGATCTTAAAGCTAACACACACGAGGGACCGTAATGTAAGCATAATGTGAGTGCTATGATATAATATATTACAAAATTTCCACGATACAGACAAGGAATCAAGATAAGAGCATACCTGGAGTGATTGTTAATGCCGTTAATGAAACGAGCAATGTTTCCACGTTTATCGGGACAAACAACTAGGCTATCGGAGGGGTCTTTTGCTAGAAGAAGGGTCATCATGCTATCACAATCATCATGTTCCCGGTTTTTCAAGTAGTCCACATCGCCAGTATACTCGGTTACAAGTGTCATATCCTTTATAGGACCATCAGCTTGTACAGTGAATCTGCATTCACCACAATTATTCATCATCTGAGTAAACAATTTTCCAACTAAAACAAGGTACAATTAGATCAAGTGAAAGTTACCCTTCAAGCGGATCAAAAACAACTAAGAGAGGAGGACATTCCCCTCTTTTGTACATTGATCTGCAGAGCTCTAGTGTTTCTTTATCTTCCTTTGGTAGTACCTTAAAGAATGTAGAAAGCAAGCATTAAAATTCATCCGTAAAAAAGGATGAAGAGAAGATTTTTGAAAAATAGAAGAAAGAAAGTTTCTAAACCTGCATGCCACCCTTCTCTAAATTTGCTTGATTAGCAGATTTAGGGGCCATTCTAGGCATGTAAGTCAGCTCATTACTAAATTTCATATGCATTGCTATTAGTGCAGTGGCAAGAGAACTCATTTGTTCAAGTCTCCTAGCTGAATTTTCAGTTGGAGTGAACGGCAATATTCTCCTCCTCTTCTTGTACATAACTAAGGAACTTCTCTTGCGCTTTCTTCCATCTATACAAATTGGTTTCACAATCTTATTGCAATACGACAAAGATAACTTTCGAACAGGCAAGATACTAAAAATTTCTGCAAACTCTACATGCATAGAGGTAATAATTTCTGACAGAAATATCCATATAAGCAAGTAAGGGTGCAAGGTTGCTACAACAAGTAATGTATATGGAGAAGGGCTAGATGTGATTGAGATAATTTCATATCAGGTGCACCTTGAAGTACTATGATATCATGTGTCCTTAGTTCCTGATGATGTGGTCTGCACAATATAATGTTAAATTATATATTGGGAACTGATTATAGCTCCAGATTCAAAAAAGAAAGAAAAAAAGAGAAGGATCACAAATCTAATTCTGAACTTGCAAAAAAAAGTGGAGTTGCAGTAGCCATTTCAACATGTAAAAGTTACGGATCAGCTTTTATTCATAAAAATAGCTCAAAGATAATTTACAAAGTTTGCAGCGCATGGAGTTAAATGAGGGGCCATAATAATATGAGATTATGGTTGTGGAAGCCGATGGAGTCAGGACAAGAGCAACAATAGGAGATTGGTCATAAACTGAAGACTTCCAGAACATACGAAGCCCGGGGGCTACTCATAAAATTGGAGGTAACCAAAAGCACAAGCACGTGCTGTAGACTGGCAGCATCTCCATGCTAGGCCGCTAGCATTACCAAAAGTGATTTCAGAAGAGAATTCTGACTATTCATGAACCCATCCTCTATTTTATCTCAATAAAAAATGGATATCTTGTTCTAGAAAGAAAAACTCCACTGGTTTTCTTCAAAGTACTAACTTCCTCATTCAGCATTACGAGGCATCTTGTAACAATAGATCTTTCTTTCTTTGTTTTATGCACATAATTTTACAAACATAATTTACTTGAGATGTCATGCAGTCAAATCGTTTGAAGATTTATAAGAAACAACTTAATCATAAGGGACTGTTTAGTATGTCTAAATGGATAGAAAAAGAGGATTTCTTTGGATGAACACTTAATTCCTTAAACATTTTCTCTTCTATCTCTCCCTCACATTGATGAGTAATTTTGTCCACCAGCTGATAATCTCAACTTGCACTCAAGGTGTGCCACCTGCTGCTTCGATTTGGGTCCATCTGCATCCTTGTCACCTCTGCACATCAAGATCCGATCCCCTATTCTTCATCAAGAATATACAGTCATTTTCACATTTCATTCAGCATCATCTACGATGAACATCTTTACTAGTCTCCTATGAGTCAACTTCATTCTCCAGCTCATTTTGATTACAACCAAAAGATAACTATCTCCTGATGGCTGCGACTATTTTGTAGAAACACAAAAAAAAAAAAAAACACATGATATACCAAGGATTAATCTTCGATTATGTCAAAATATGCAAAATGCGGTATCTGATCATAGAATATACAGTGTCGAGGAAAGAGAAACATGGTCATGAGAAAATCAATGCCCAAGCAATTTTCAAAATTTAACACTACGTGAACAAACTAACATCTAAATTAGCAAGAATGGATCAACAACAAGATTATAATTGAGAATAACCTAACATGTACAATCACCTTGGGAGTGGCCACTTCTCTCCTCGGCTCCCTGAATCCGAAAAAAATCGATAATCTTTGTCTGCATCATCGGAAAACCTACCATCCTCGAACAGAACACGAACAATAAACTCACCATTTTCTTAATTAAAATCATATTATAAAGCGGTTAATAGTAAATGCTAATGCTGATATACTTCTAAATTGTCTCTCTCCACCACAGCTAGGGCAGAACCAAGGCCCCGACGGAACCCTAACGGCGATAGGCCGGAGGCAGTAGAGGTGGTACCCGCGGTCGCAACGGTCACACAGGAGCATCTCCTCGTCGCGATCGCCGGACCGGCATTCCTCACAGCGGAGGTCCGAGTAGTACTCGCCGGTGACAGGGACGGCGGGCTTCGCCACCCGCATTATCTCCGCCATGGACCGGTACTTCTTCGGAGGCGGGGGAGGCGGCGCCGCCGTCCGCTTTCGGACGGAGCAGTTCGCCGGCGATGGGCTGTCGGCCACGGGGCCGGATGGCGGAGACATGGAGGAAGGAGGTGGACGGCGGGGGCGGAGATCGATGGAGTATCGCGGGACTGTATCCTCACCGTCCGATCGGCGGTGAACGAAATCTAAAGAAGCGCCGTGGCTCCGAGAGAGGCTGGACGGCGGAAAGGGGCGAAACGGAGCGAGAGGGAAGGGAGCTCGCGGGAGTTGGGAGGAAGGGAGACGGACGGCGCACTATAAAGTGACGTGGCATCACGAGGTTGGATCAGCTAACTTACGCGTGTAAAGTGGAAAGACGTAACCATTCCTGGTCGGAAAGTGCGCCCCTGACCGTTGGATGCTGTGATCTACGCGTGACGCGAATATTGGACGGTTCTAAGAGGGCGTTCCGGTATCTCCGAGCCAAGAATCGGGCGGGTTGGCGGAGGAGTGTTCGGTCTTTGTGGGGGGATGACGAGGTCAGCGCCCACGTGGCGGCGGGTGGAGAAGGCGTCAGCCTCGCCCCCCGTTGTGTCTTCTCGGGCAGTTTAATATCATTATTGTAATTTGTTTCCTGATTAACTTAATTGCAGAGAAAATAAATTAGGCTTTTTTCCTTTTTGAGAAATAGATTAATGGTGCAAGTGGCATCATTAATCGGAATTAAATATTGAAATTTTCATATTTATATTCATGTCATTTATTTGACATAAAATGGACACCAATAATGATAGATGCAATAGGAACCACAAACATGTTAAGTATTCATAGGATAGGATGAATTATGATTACATAGCAATCAAATATTAACATATGGGATTATCAAATTGGGATGCTACACTGCTTTTAACTATCTAAATTAAATATGGTACTCTAACAAAATGAATAAATATAAGGAAAGATTATTGAGTACCCAAATGCAAATCTTGATACATCCTTCCTCCAGCTGTAACAAACCATGGCCCCACCTATATATATATATATATATATATATATATATATATATATATATATATATATATATATAGAGAGAGAGAGAGAGAGAGAGAGAGAGAGAGAGAGAGAATAACCTCTCTGTTTGTACAATAAACCATTTATTTCACACCTGAAATGCTTTCCAAATTAATCACATACGCAACCTAAATTTAGGCATAAATGACAAAGAGAATTTACTATAAATAAACCTGTGAAATATCATCTTTTCTTCAGGTTAAGAACGTAATTCCAGTACCTTGAAACAAATTTTCGGATACCTATAAAGTAATTTGTGCTAATCTGACTGCAATTTGATATGTCTGAGCTTATTTATAGGTTGCAAGCTGAATCAAATCATATTTAATTTTCTCTTGTTCACATAATTAATATTGCATAATATATCAAACATCTGACCCAAGGATCATCAATCTTTTGTTTACCTGATTCGAGAGTTAAATGACAATCTGTAATGTCTTCTACTTGTATTTGGCTGATACAAGTATATTAGTAAATATTCGTTAACATGAGAAGAATTATCCCAAAAGGTTGAAACAGTCGCATTACATATATTAGGTTTGACACATATTTTGGAAACTTAAACTTTTAGATTTAATCAATTTTTGATCAAATATATATTAATACTTAATATAATGACTCAAACTGATCATTACAACATTTTCGATAAATCAAATGCTAATAAATCAAGTGCTATCATAATTTGGAGGGAGAAGCACACACATACAATCGTGTCCTTTTTTTTTTTCACAACTTTGAGATGCATCCAAGCCTAATAAAACTATTAATTATATAATTACTAATAGAGTTTAGATAGTTATTTAAGTTCATTATTATGAAACTAATTGTTGGGTAGAGGAGATCTCCAAACAAAGAAATTAGATACAAAGATCAATAATCATATATAAATAAAAAAAATTATCGTAAGATTTATGTGATTTGACAATCCTTTTTATATATTGATGAAGAAAAAAAAATAGCTTTCACCTTACTCGTGAAAACTACATGTATTGTTGACTTCATCCCTTAAACCAAAAATTTTTTATACACTCTCTTAAACCTCAATGTTTTTCTTTTATTTTTTTTCTTTCACAATCTTTAAATACACCAGATAAATCCAAAATTATAAAAGCATTTTATTATATCCTCTCATTAAAACACAAGGATATATGAGTATTCATAAAATAATCAAAACTTCATTTTCAGTGTTTTTTTTTAAAAGAATTCTCCTATTACTCGGATTCCTTGTCTTTCAATAATATTGATTTCAAATCCAAAAATACTTTAAAACTTCATAGTCTGGTTTCTTCATAAAAAAACATTTTCATACTTGAAAAGAAAGAATGGAAGTATAAGTTATTAATATTGGGATTGACAACATTTGAGAATCCAATGACAAATGGCAAAAAGCCCATATTTCCTCACCACAAAGATACGGTTGTTGCCCGGTGGCCTCTCAAACATAATACCCGGGCCAAAGATCGATTGAGGTCGACCAATAAAAGTGAACGGACCAACTATTTTATAGGACACCGAGAATTGTAGGAGAACATATACCGCACCTGAGAAAAATGTTGGAGAAAGATACCAAAGGCTACGACGAACATAATGCACAATGTTCTCCTAATCGTGCCCACATATGATTCTCCTCCTAAAATTTTGCTTTTGCATTAAATTAATTCTCAAGAGTGGAAAGTGCATTCGGATATCCAATCGATTTTAAATTTGATTCGATCATGAATTTGACAACAAAAGGAACAGGTGAATCTCACAGATTCCAACAAATCTTAGCCGTAAAGAATTAAATGCAATAACATGCGGAGTTTCCAAGTCAAAACAGAAGCTGTTTCCAAATGCTCCATAAAACTCTCCATCATCATGCCAAACATAATGCTACAGGTTCCAAACATTAGGATTCAAGAACCAGAACTGCTGAAGCATTTTACCTAGATAATGCTTTACATAATTCCAAAATAAACCCCTGAATTTTACAACAAAAATAAGTGGTGATCTCCCATATTCCGACGAATCTTAGTCCTAAAGAATTGAATGCAATGACAAATGGAGTAGCCAAATCAAAATAGAAGCTGTAACCAGGACTGCTGAAGCAATTTACCCAGATCATGCTGTACATAACTCCAAAATAAATCACTGAAGTTTACAAACAAACAAGAGGTAAATCTCACATATTCATACAAATCTTAGCCCTCAAAAATTATATGCAATAACATATGGAGTTGCCAAATCAAAACAGAAGCTGTTTCCAAATGCTAAGTTCCAAACATCAGGATTCAAGAACCAGAACCGCTGAAGCATTATACCTAGATCATTCTTTACATAATCCCAAAATAAATCCCTGATCCTAGAAGACATTTTTCTTTACCTCTCTAAGCAACCAATTAGTGTTCCAGCACAGAAAAACAAAAACACAGTTACACAACTGTGAGAGTAGCCAAGAGGGGATGGGTTCCAACAGGTTTGGACTAACATGATACCAGAAATGACACAAGACATGTAAGATATATATATTCAAAATGGTCACTTACATGAGATCGGTTGGAATATATCAATATGACATCATAAAATACAACAGACAGATATTTACAATGGTTATTGAAGCAAAATGTCAAAGCTCGAGAACTGACACCAAAAGTGGTCTCAAAAATTTGCAGATTGAAAAGCACAAGTGCAAAACTGTTCCTTCTATATTTTGCTAAGGTGCCATTTTGATATCAATTCTTGATCTTTCGTAAGAAACAATGTTGCACAAACAGGGCACCATCCAGTGGTAACTAAGTAAGTGAATTACTATTGAACATGTCTTTTAAATGTGCATCATCACAAGTCGACCAGCTATACCCCAGTTTGAGGTCTAATGAATCGCTTCCTCTTAGCCTAGAAGTTAAAGCCATGTCTTCACCTTGTTCTGGAAATAAGTTCAACGGGTAATTGGTGGTCCCCTCATCATGATCTAAGTTGAAAGCAAATAGTTCTTGGTGATAAGCTTTGCAACCATTACTGGGTTGTGCCATTTCACAGTCACTCACAATCTGTTCCCCAGAAGGGTACTCACAATTAAGTGGGATTTGCTTTCCTGAAGGCAACAAACATGCATTTCTATCATGGCATTCATCTCGTTTTTCTTCAGAATTATTTGAGTTCTCCACCAACTTATTTGCAACAATACAATTTTCAGAAATATCATCAGACTCTTTCTTTGTTGGATGCTTTAAGTCTGGTGCCCACTCTTTCTCTTCTGTGATTTCATCATAACTAGGAGAACACTCGGCTGGTGCACAAGACACTGCACCTTGTTGCCTTCTAAAAACCCCCCACAAAAAGTATTTTTCTTGAAATTCTACATGAATATGAAATATCATCAGCTAACATCATCAGAGAAATCTTAAAAACAAGCACTGGAGTCAGTTGTAAACAAAATATAACAAGATAAATCAGTCTGAGAAATCTGATTTGATCCTAATCTGATGGATCAGCTAAAAAACCTGATCCACATCAAGATAGGTCAAGTTGGACATCCAATCCAAAATCCCAATTCTGTCAGATTGTGCCAAGAGTTGTTGATTTGCATTTGATAACCATTATTAGCTCAAATTTAACAAATTTCAGTGACAGATAGGATTTAACAAATACATACAAATTATTTAAATCAGATTGCATCACATACAAATTATTTAAATCAGTCACAACATACAAATTTAGTAGCACAACATATAACAACCTAAATACAAGATTAAAACTTAGTTTAGTTATATGGAGACACAAGATAAAATAAAAAAAAGAAGGCAAAAGCATTGGTAGCATTCAAAAGTTGGATGTACATGAAGCATCTACCCTTAATGGTACACAGGTACATACCAATAAAAGAATAAGTAGGTCTTCCACATTAAAAGAATACTAATTACCATCCATTGACGTCTCATCAGCCAAATCAAGGGTTTTCCAATGTTTTGTCCTTGTTTCAAACAAAAGTTTCCTGTTTCCTTGTGTCTACTAAGAGATCTTCTTTGGTATGTCAAAACCAGTTAATACCCATTTATTATTGTATACAATATAGGAGCCAACCATAAATATTAGCAAATGCAAGAGTTTATCAATTCTAATAACATCCATTTCAACATTCTCAACTTTGTGATGTTAATCATTATTTGTTTATTTTGTTTTGAACAACCAAACACTGCCCTTATAGAACATTTTGTACTCTGAGGGAATAAACAATCCCATGCACAAATCAGACTGTATGACCATTATATTTTTAAATATTCCTAGATGAAAACATGTACTATATTTAAAGCTTTAGTGTATAAGTTTTAGATTGACTTCCGATCTCTAACTCAGATATAGCATCTCTTTTAGATTTACAAATACCATCATGCTAGAAGGGAGACTTACTACAATAACTTTCTGGCAGTACAATCGAGGAGAATACAAGCAGCTCTGCCTCATCATGTTTAACCTTCAAGACAAGATCCTTTTTAGTGATCTCACATAATAGTTCATCAAGCATTGCCCCCACTCTGTACACAATTGCATGAAGAATTAGTACGCATTGATGAGGGAGCAACATCAGTAAAATGTCTGTACCTAGCATCTTGCGCAAAGAAATAGAGGGCAATGCTCTCATCATTTGGTGGTGAAGTCTTGAAGCTTTTAGGCCATGAATCCAACCTTGAGAGCTTTGTCATTTGTAAGACTGCTGGTAACTTTTTTGCAATGTTCCAGACTTTCTCACATGCTTTACTTGAAATGTGAGCTGTAAATGGACCAAGTTCCTTGTTGCATACATGAAAGTGGCCCCTGAAAGCCACGTTGTAATATTACAAAAAAAGCTAGGTGAAAGAAACAGAAGAATACTGAAAAGCTGCAAATTAGGCAATACAACCAGACAACTCTAACCTCCAAATGTGATTTCTAATTGGTTGTGCAGGTAAATTATAAGGCTCATAACTGGAAGCCGAAGTGCATATCATTTTTCTTCCAGGAGTATGTTCTTCTACTTGCAAGGTTGGATGAAGTTGCAAAGGACCTCTAATTGGGGAATTTTGACCGGTACAGTTTATATGAACCTCTTCATCTAGCAGGCACTCATTAGGTAATCCACTCATTTTTTTCAAGAACCTGCCATCAGAAAGTTCGCTAGATACATTCACTGACTTCTCTGCTTTTAAATGTCCCTCATTAGCCTCATTGTTAATCTGAACATCTTCATCTAATTGGTCATCCTCCAGTAATATCAATCTTCTACTCTGCATCCTCAAGTTTTTCCTCTCTAGTTGCATTCTAAATGACTTGAATGAATCAACAACTTTCTTCTGCAACAAATTATCTGTTGACCTGTTTGATATTCCATCTTCTGCGGGACCAGCATGATTTCCCTCATAAACATATTGATGTGGCTTCCCTGGTGAAGCAGCTTTTATGGCCATGACAGTTTTCTCATATCTTACTTCCGTATGTCTCTTATTAACTGCATTGTTAGTCTGTGCTTCTTGACCTAACAGCTCACCCTCAAGTAATATCAATCTTGTCCTCCGCATCCTCAAGTTTTTCTCGTCAGATTGCATTCTAATTGACTGGAACAGATCATCAACTTCCTTCTGCAACAAACTATTTGTTGACTTGTTTGATTTTTCATTTACTGTGGCACCAGCACAAGTTCCATTCTGAACACTATGAGTGCAAGGAACATATTGATGCAGGTTTTCTGGTGAAGCAACTTTTGGAGCAACAACAGTATTCTCATATCTTGCTTCCAAAAGTCTCTCATTAACTGCCCTGTTATTTAGAACATCTCCATCTAATTGGTCATCCTCTGGTAATATCATTCTTCGTCTCTTCAAGTTTTTGCGCTCAAATTGAATTCCAAATGACTGTGACAAATCGATAACTTTCTTCTGGAGCAAACTATCTGATGGCCTGTTCCATTTTCCATTTACTGTGGAATCACCATTGTTTTCCATGTGAACATGAGGACTGTGAGGAACATATTCCTGTCGCTTCTGAGGTGAATCATGTTTTGGAGCGGTAAGAGTCTTTTCGTATTTTGCATCCACGTTGTTAGTCTGAATATCTTCATCTAATTGGTCATCCACCGGCATTACCAATCTTCTCCTCTTCTTCAATTTTTTGTCCTTTAGTTGCACTCTGAATGACTGGGGCAAATCATCAACTTCCTTCTGCAACAAACTAGCTAGTGACTTCCTGATACTCAGTTGTCCGTGTACTGTGGCAGGACTTTTATTATAATGGGGTTGCTTCTGAGGTGGGGCAAATTGTGGGGCAGTAATGGTAGTCTGACATCTTTTCCTATTTTTTTTACACTTTAACTTCCTCGTGCTTCTGCGAAGTATCTCTATCTCAACCTTGGAAGGCCTAGGCTTGCAAAGATCACACGACCAACTCACCTCTTCATGATAAGAAGGCAATATGTCCAAGCAATATCTGCAGCAACAACATCAATATAAATGGAAAATGTCAGGATTTAAAGAAGGTACATTATCCGAGAAGCCATATAATTGTGGATCACGATAACATACCGGTGTTCAGCAGAACTCTTACATATATTGCAGTATATTAGAAGCTCGGTATAACCAGGCATGCCGCACGTCTGGCAAACAAGTACCTACATAGTCAACAATATAATACATTTTATTCGATAAATGTGAAGGAGTGTCACATGAGGAATGTCAAAGTCATAAAATCACATACCCCTTACCAAAAATTTCTTCTCAGATTCTTTAAGGCTAAAAATATTCTAATAAAATAACCCACACACGGGTGGTATCACAAAATCTCCCACCCATATCCTTAACACGCTTATTAGAGCCCATAGGCATGTCTCCTCAACAGTCATATAAATACATGGTGGTATAATAGTGGTTGCATCTGATGGAGTATCCCGAACCATCCACAAGTATTTTAACAAACTGACCAAAAAACTAGTGATGGAAATTAGACTACATTTTGAAGACGTGAAAAGAAAAAGGACCAAATCAAATCATTTTAGATTGATGGTGAACTCGGGTTTGGGTTCAACTGACATTTTAGGGTTGTCACATGACAACATCCTGTATAATTAGTTACTTATTTCCTAGATTGACAATAAAGTAGAAGGCAAAAATCAATAAGAAAGAATATTGCAAGAATCATCATCTTGCAAGAAAGGAAGAGCATCATGCACAAAGAAGAAAGATAATCATATAGAATCATTATCTTGCAAGAAAGGAAGAACATCATGCACAAAGAAGGAAGATTATTCCACAAGAATATTTTAGAATCTTATCTTCTCTTCAGATACAATGTATTAAATGATCCTGATGTATTTTCATTTTCTTTATTATTTCTCACCTCCTTTTCATCTTGTATTTATGGCCTATATAAAGAGGCCAAGCATTATAATGAGATCATCAGTCTTTGAATGAAAATAGTTGTTTCCTCCAAATTGTGAGAGTTGTGCGAGGCCACAGCTTTTCACCCCGATGTGAGTCGGAGGACTTGCAATGAGTCCAAAATTATCCTTTACATTCTTCTCTCCCCTCCTTAACCAACCTACAATGAAGATCCATAAATCAATCTCTCAACATCAAGAGTCTACTAGAAGGGTGTCAAAGCGCTCCTCCTTAATGATATGAGTATAAGATTGAACTTTACCTTTGTTTTTTATTGCTTAAATTAATATTTTCCTAAATCGAGTATCTCTCACCTCCTCTCTCTCTCCGTTTTAGTCCTTTTTAATTTATTACTCACCCAACTATTTCTTTCCTCACATTAAGCATTTCCTTTAGAATTATCCTACATCATATTTGGTATCAGAGCTTGGTTCCCCACCAATGTCTACTAGAAGTGGTCAACCTTACTAGGGCCTTTTGACTAATAGACAAAAAGACAAACTTTTGTTTAGTCTTACCAAAAGGTTTGAGTCTTTTGAACATGAACTGTTTGACATCAAAGTTTGCATAGACAACTTGTCTACTACCATAGTTTCCTTTGGTAAGGGACAATATCTTGAGAAGGTTGAAACTTCAAAGGTCCTAAATAACGATTGAAATTTCGTACCATACCAGTGTATCGAGCTTTGTTCGGTACGGTATGGGAGTACCAAGCGATATGCCAAGGCATACCGAGCAGTACATATATACATATAATATAAAAAAATCTAAAAAGGAGGCGTATGTTGCCTCAACGACATTGCCTCCTCTTCTCGTCACCTCACACGAGGAGAAGAGCGCGGTCTACTTCATCTCCTCATTTGCGACATTTAACGAAGAAGGCAGCGAAGACATCGAAGGCCGCAGACGTCTCTGGCCTTCGACGAAGAGTGTGGCAAAGAGGAAGCCGATGAGGCAATGAAGGAGATCGCCTCTTCCGCTACTCTAACCACTGCCTAGCCGTTACCTCTTGGATCGGGATCGTTGAGGGAGGGCGACTTCAGATCGGGATGCGTCGAGGTTCTTCTTATTCTCCCTCTTCTTCGAACGCTCTCTCTTTCTTCTTCCTTCTCCCTCGATGCTTCTTCTCTCGTCGCAGCTAAGCTGATACCACCCGGTAGCGGGCGGTCACGGTCGAAATCAATTGTTACCACCTAATACAGCCCCAAATCGTTCGATACAAGGCTATATCAAGCGTTCCACCCGATAGCAGGCGGTTCGCATACCGATATACTGGTGGACCGGAATGCACTAGCGGTATCATTTGAAATTTAGAACATTTGTCGCAAATCCAACTCACGATTATGATAGCTCAAATCATATTGAAGTAGATCAAGAGTTGGAGCAAACGCAAAATCACATTTAAAAAAAAATAGTACTAGAAATCACTACAGAAATAACTCAACATTTTGAGTATAGACCAGAAAGTGCATATAAAAGACCTTGTGCTTTGCTACTTACACCATCATGATACATGCACAACTTGGACATGCAGAAGAAGAACTACCAAAATCATCTAGGCCACGATAGACACAATTTTAGGAAGATTAATGATGATATCAAAAAAATGGTCAAAGTAAAAGCAATTTGCTTCAATGGTAGGTTGGACCCATTTGTCTAACATAGATGACTATTTCAATTGGTATAACATGTCAGAGGATCATCAAGTACACCAAGGCTTTTAAAAAATGAAAGTCATAAGTTAAGCCAAACTCCACTGAACCAATATTGAAAAAGAAATTCAATGTTCAGGCCAAACTCCGATAGAAATGGGGATGAAATAAAAGAAAAACTAAGAAAAAAGTACATCCCTATATCCTACCAAGAGCATTTAATGGATCAACTCCAAACCTTGTATCAAAACAATATGTCTGTAGCTTAAAATTATAGGAAGTCTGATGAACTGATGGTTAAATATGACATTCAAGAGACTACTCGTCAAACTATTTCACAATTTCACACTGGACTAAAACTTAAAATTAGGAAAGAGAAACTCATGTTATTGACTCTTTGGAACATATATATAATATGACCTTTTGAGTATGAGCAGTATCTTAAGGTTCATGTCCCTATAAGGTTCAATTCTCAAGTCGGGGAGTTTGCCACACATAGGGTCAGTAAAATTGATAAGCTTTTGAAACCTTCCAAAGTTGCCTCCAATCAAAATCAATTTAGTGATCTAACCACTAGACATCCAGATAATAAAGAAAAGACTGTTAGTGACCCTTTGAGACAAAACAACTCCTCAACTTGTTGCTTTAGCTGTCATAAGTTAGGACACTTTGCACATGAATGTCCATCAACAACCCTTCACGTTTGAAAATGAATTAGCATATATCCCTAAAGAAGTCGCTAGTGATTAAGACTATTTAGCTAATAAAAATGACGATGAAACCCTTGCTATCATGAGACGTATCTTAACCACACCCAAGGTAGAGGAGGATTGGAGACGAACAAATACTTTTCATACCTATAGTAAAGTGGGCAACAAGAGTTGTAAGGTAATCATCGATGCGGATAGTAGAGCAAATGTCATATCTATAGAAGCCCTCAAAAGAATAAAATTGAAACCTGAAACACACCCTCAACCCTGTAAGGTAGCATGGCTAAATAAAGTCACTATCCTTGTTAACTAGCATTGTCTAGTTCCCATTAAGTTTGCAACATAATAGGGACAAGTTTGGTGTGATGTCCTTTTGATGAAAAATGCTCATATCCTTTTAGGACAACCATAACTCTTTGACATGGATGTGATCCATTTTTGTCATACTAATACTTGTGTGTTTAAGCAAGAGGGAATATAAAACCCATCTAAGCAACGGAAGTTAACAAAAGCTCACAAGTGTCACACAAAGATAAACCACTGCATGTGTTAAGCAAAAAATCTTTTGAACATAAAAGCCAACAAGAAGGGATAATTTATGCTCTTGTGACTAAGGAAGTAGAAAAATCATCATCTAAAGAATCCTGAGACCATACAAAAGAAGTTGATAATGTACTTCAGGAATTTAAACATCTTACACATGATGAATTGTCTGATGAATTACCCCCTCTTAAAGACATTTAGCATGCCATTGACTTAGTTCCGGGGTTAACTCTTCCAAACTTGCCATTATAGGATGAACCTCTTGGAATACACTGAACTAAAAAGACAAGTACATAATCTCCTACAAAAAGGTTTTATTAAAGAAAACTTAAGTCCTTATGCATTTCTTGCACTACTCACCCAAAAAGCATAGTAGTTAGAGGATGTGTACAGACAATCGAGCTATCAATAAAATCAATAAATGCACGAGGTCTTAAGCTTTCTTTAATAAAAAAAAGTACTAATCATTCGTCAAGGAGATGAGTAAAAAACAACCTTTAAAATAAAAGATAGTTTGTATGAATGATTAGTCATGTCTTTTGGTCTTTAAAATACACCTAGCACATTTATGAAGGTTATGACACAAGTACTTCGCCTTTTCATTAGCAATTTTCTTGTCATCTATTTTGATAACATTCTAATCTACAATAAAACTAAGGATGAACATCTTCTTCATCTTTGCCAAGTTCTAGAAGTCCTTAATAAGGAAAAATTGTACATCAACTTGAAGAAATGTTCATTGCTATAATCACATGTCATTTTTCTTGGTTTTGTTGTCTCCTCTAAGTGAGTTATGACTGACCCTGAAAAGGTTAAGGCTATCAAAGATTGGCATACCCCTACAAACATTCATGAAATTAGAAGTTTTCATGGCCTAGCTATATTTTATCGTAGGTTCATTCGATCATTTAGCACCATTATGACTCCTATTACAAACTATATGAAAAAGGATGAATTTAAATGGACCAAAGCTACCTCGAAAGCCATTGACAAGATTAAAGGAAATGACACAAGCACCTATTTTGCAACTTCTAGAATTCTCAAAAGTCTTTGAGGTTGATTGTGATGCATCAAGGTAGGAATAAGTGAGTATTAAGTCAAGAACGACATCTTATTGCATTTTTTAGCAAATAATTAAATCAAACCTAACAAAAATATTCTACTTATGATAAGGAGTTTTATGCGATTGTCCAAACCTTAAGGAATTGGCAACATTTCTTGTTGCAAAATGAATCCATCCTCTATTCAGATCACCAAGCCTATGATACATTCAATCAAAAAAGAAAACTATGGCTGCGAGCCTGCGACACATTAAATGGGTAGAGTTACCCCAAGGATATACATTTGTCCTTAAGCACCAAACAGGGGTTGAAAACAAAATTGCTAATGTACTTAGTCAAATGACACTTGTCTTGTACTCTATGATAAAGTGATTAGATTTGAACTAAGTATGTCTTGCCGTGATTTTGAGAAAACCTATAAGACATTATTAAACAGATTAAGATTAGACAATAGATTTTACCATCCATAATAGATTCTTATTTAAAGGTGTTCCTTTATATATTCCCAATGGTTCCCTTAGACACTTCATTATCTGGGAAATGCATGTCGGAGGGGCCATAGATCATTTTGGTTGAGATAAAACCATTATCATGGTTGAGGATAGATTCTTTTAGCCTAGCCTCGAGAGATATAGGTCGCATTATATCTCAATGTCGTACCTGTCAACTGCCTAAGGGAAGAAAACACAAGGCAATATACATCATTACCTGTACCTCACACCCTTGAAGACCTTAATATGAATGTTATTGGGTTACCATGAACCATAAGAAGCCATGATCTATTTTTGCTATGGTGGATCGATTTAGCAAGATTGCACACTTAATAACATGTAAAAAAATTGTTGATGTCTCACATGTAGCCAAATTGTTCATAAAAATTATTAGTTTACACAGTCTACAAAAGACCATTATTTATTATAATGATGTTCAATTCACAAGTTATTTTTAAAAAATCTTAAACATAAAGTTACGATTCTCTTCAGCATATCACTCTTAAACTAATGGGAAAATTCAAATGGTTAATAGGAGTCTAGGCAACCTTTTGCAATATCTGATTAGCGATCATGTGTCCACTTGGGACCAGTGATTTAAAAAAGCGCTCGGGCTTTCGCCCGAGGTGAGGCGAGGCCCGAGCGCCTCGCTTGACTTCCAGGCGGCACGCTTCAAAGAGGCACCGCTGGCGCCGCCGAGCCAGTGTGTCGGCGCCGGGCGAGCACGGGTTAAGCCGAAGCGGCCAGAACCAGAATTTTAGTTCTGGTTCGGTCTCTGGTGATTTAGTTGGTTCGATTGAACCAACTAAATCACCGATAACAGTCTCTTTCCCCAACCCTAACCCTGCGATTGGCCTCTGCTACCGCTGGTGTCTGCTACAATTGCCGCTCGTTGCTTCCGCTCCCACTGCTGCTTCCTACTCTCGCCATCGCTTGCCACTTCCGCTCCCACCGTATATCGCTCCCGCTCCTGCTACAACTGCCACCGTCACTCGCCGCTCTCGCTCCAGTTGCCGCTGTCGCTCGCCGCTCCCACTCCATCTGCCATCGTCGCACGCCGCACTCCGCTAATCGCCGCCTCGCCTTTGCCGCGCCGCCGTAAGCGCGTCGCTCCCACCGCTATCACCGCCGCCATCGCCGCCATCGCCGTTGTTGTCGATGGCTCGATCTTTTCTTCTCAATCACGTTTCATTCGCTTGAGCTTTCGATAGTATATCTTTGTTAAGTGCTAATAAGATATCTTGTTAATGATGATATTAACAATATATTATTAACAATATACTAATAACAAAAAATTTTATTTATTAAATTAATAATATATTATTTTGATTTTAATACTATTAATTTTTATTTATTTGAAATTATTGTTAGGTTTCAGGATAAATGGCAAGTGTTCAGAATAACTCAATTGATTCTACGATGACATCAAAAAACGATCTTGCATGGAAATATAATTATTTAAAGGATCCGAAAGATCCTAATACAGTGACTTGTATGTTCTACGACAAGACTACTAAATGTGGTATTTTTCATGCAAAACAACATCTAGTAGGAAATTACAAGAATATAATAGCTTGCAAAAAGTGTTCACCTGAGGTTAAAGAAGAGTTGCTGAGTTATATGAATGAAAATAAGATACAAAAGAATGAATCTTACGGGAATTTACCAGAAGATGATGTTGAACATCTCAAGGACAAAGAAGAAGATTATTCTATAAGTATTAACCAAGTGAGAAAAAAGTATTTGACAAAAAATGAAAAGAAGTTATAAGTACTAAGAAGGCTAAAAAAGGACTGATGGATCTGTATATATTTCAAGGATCACAGAAGCAACAAAGGCAAGCAGGAGGCTCAAAATTTAGACAAACAAATATAAGTGATGCTTGTGATAAAGAAATAAAAGGAAGAAAAATTCAGCACATTGCTCGCTTCTTCTATCAAGCTAGTCTTCCTCTTAGTATTACTCGTTTAGACAGTTTTAAGAAAATGATTGAAGTTATTGGAAGATTTGGTGCAGGATTAAAACCTCCAAGTTATTATGAGATGCGAGTTCCATTATTGCAAAAAGAGTTAAATTATATAAATGACTTCTAAAGGGTCAAAAGAATCATGGGCAACACATGATTGCTCTATTATGTCAGATGCTTGGACTGATAGGAGACGCAGGAGTATGATTAACTTTATGATTAATTGTTCTTTAAGGACTATGTTTGTAAAGTCAATAGATGCTTCATCTTTTGTAAAATCTGGAGATAAGATGTATGATTTATTTGACAAGTTTATGGAAGAAATTGGAGAACAAAATATCGTTCAAGTCATAACCGACAATGGAAGCAATTATGTATTAACTGATAATATTCATCTTTTGAATTTTTAAAATTTTTAATTATTTTATCTTCAATTAAATATATTAAACTCGTAAGTCTTACCATTTTTGTTATCTTTTGTCTCAGATAAATTACTTGAAACAAAAAGACAACACTTATATTGGACTCCATGTGCGGCACATTGTATTGATTTAATGTTGGAGGATATTGGAAAGATCTCAAACATCAAAAAAACTTTAAAAAGGATAATTTTAATTGTTGAATTTCTTTATAATCATACTGGGGCTTTGAATATGATAAGAGAATTCATAGACAATAAAAAATTAGTGAGATATGATGTCACCCGATTTGCTACTTCATTCTTAACATTACAGAGTATGCATCGTCAAAAGCATAATCTGAGAAACATATTTACTTCTGAGAAATGGGTGACAAGCAAATCGGCAAAAGAAACAAAATGCAAGGGGGCTACTGATATCATCTTAATGCCATCTTTTTGGAATCATATGGTTTATATA
The DNA here is from genome assembly GCA_024322285.1 of Musa beccarii. Classification (NCBI taxonomy): domain Eukaryota; kingdom Viridiplantae; phylum Streptophyta; class Magnoliopsida; order Zingiberales; family Musaceae; genus Musa; species Musa beccarii. The sequence goes on from CM044398.1 coordinate 7,566,123, forward strand.
TCAGTTACTACTGAACTTAATTGGGTCACAAATCTCCTTAAAGAACTCAACGTCAACTCTACCCTTCCTCCTACAATATATTGTGATAATATTGGAGCTACCTACTTATGTGTCAATCCAGTATTCAACTCACGCATGAAACACATCGTCATCGACTTCCACTTCGTGCGAGATCAAATTGTTAGACATCAACTACATGTCTCTCACGTATATACGGCTGATCAACTAGCAGACTCACTCACGAAGCCTCTTGCCCGTAAACTATTTTCATTACATCGATCCAAGATTGGTATTCTTAATAGGAGCACCATCTTACGGGAGCATGATAGCGGATAAGATTTTCTCAAACTGTATGAAGAAATCCCACTGGTTTGTTGAGGGAAATCCTTCCTGATTGTTAAGGAAAATCCTCCTAGTTGTTGAGGAAAATCCTCTCTCCTAACCTATATAAATATAACTCATATTGTACTAATCAAAATAAGCTTTCACGATTATATTTTTATTTTAACATCGGAGGCATGATAATGGGTAAAAATTTAGTTTCAAACTCCCGTAAAATCTAGTATTGTCATCAAACTAATATTATTTTTTTCATGTTTGAATCAAGATCTTGGCACATCGACAAGTTGACTCAGTTAAATATGACCTTGTATAACATTACTATCCAAAGATTCATATCCCTCCTCAAAAAAACGTATCCTAGTTTGCTTCTCTAACCCCGGCGATCTAAATTTATTCCACCATTAAAGAATAAGGACCGCTAGAGTTACTTCCACTTTGCTTCACAGTGGCAACATCTCAATCAATCATCCGATGCCCACAAAACAGATTCCTATTAGGGACGAACAAAATATTTTAAATTACTAAACCAAAGAAGAGAGAATAGTCTCGCCACTCTCTGTAGTTTTCACTAACTTTTTTTTTTTTTTTTTGAGGAGTCAAAGAAACAGGACAAACCCTTGGATGATCAAACCACTCAACGAATGCGCCACAAAGAACGCCACAAGATGTCAAAATCAAACCCCCAAGAAACATGTAGAAACTAAAATAACACAAAACCGGATCAAAAATCGAAAACATCTGATACTCACCATGGCTCTGCCACCCAGTAAGATGGAAAGCCTCGGAAAAACCTAAGAAACAAGGGGAAGGAGAACAAACAAAGGAGGAGGAGGCGGTGGGAGGGACGGTTTAAATTGGAACAGTGAGAGGCGGTGAGGGAGCGAAGTCGTGCCAGAGAGCGACTCTAAAAGAGGCGACGTGACGGTGGCAGTGGGCCCCACAACGCCGTTTCGGCGTCGCATGTCGAACAGCTGTCAATCGAACGCCTGTCGGCAAAACCGTAACCGATTCGGAACGGCAATCGATTGCGTCCCCATTTCGTTGATGTGGGCTTAGGATTCCCAATTCATCCTTGGGTGGCGGGGTTTATCGCTTCTAATTTAATCAAATCTTCCTTCAAATATCTTGCCCCGCCTGAAGCGGACGCTCCGTCGCCAGATTAATAATGAAACTGGAGTCCGAAATCAAACTGTCTTTCTCCATACGATTTGTCTGCATTCTCGGCTTGCTTACCGTTCTGTAACTTGTTCTCTCTCGCATGCTTTCTTTGTATTTTCTTCCAAATTTACGAGTGTGTATAATTTGATTAGTTGCTGTTTGAGAAAGAATTACATGTTAAATTAGGATTGATCTTTTCTTTTTTAGAAAGAAAATACTTTTATAATCATTTTTCTTTAGGAAGAGAAAGATTTTTGGACAAAATTTTTCAAAAAAAAATTTTAGTTTTAAGAAATTCAGGCAAAGATTTTTTTTATTTCGATCTTGATCACCTCCATCATTGATTGCTTATGCTTCGATCATGCACGCTAGGGGCTTGCGCACATGATCACATGGTCATTTTCATCCAAACCTGATTACATGCGTAAGTCAAGGCTCGATGTCGACGTTGTGGTTGGCGGTCACTCGTTCTAGCACAACAAAAACAACTTTAGAGGCAAAGGCGCAAGCAACCAATCACGAAAGAGACCGAAAGCAAAATCATTATTTATGAAAAGAAAAAACACTCAACAAAAATTTTAAAAAATAAAAAATACTCTAAAATGAAATTCTTAAAACTATAGGTTTTTGTTTCAAAAATTTACCCAAAATTTTTAAACAATTACTGACAAAAGTTCCTCTCAATTTATTTTTATTATATCTTGTCCCTCTGTTTAGAATGCATGATGGTATAATTTTCTTATGAATAGTTATGTATGCTCTTGATCATTATGAATGATGATATGATTTTGGTGGAGGTATGATTCTATTTTAAATCGAGTTGGTTTGATTTAAGTAAAATCTAAATCATTTTTTTCTTATATGGTTTTGTCTGATTCTATCTTCTCTCTTTTCACCCCCCTCTGTCTCTCTTTAGTACTGCTCCTTCATCTTTATATCTTTTATTTTATTTTTGCTCCATCTTTATATCTTTTATTTTATTTTTGCTCCATCTTTATATCTTTTATTTTATTTTTACTCCTTCATTGCTCCTTTGAAGAGAGATGATTTAGAGAGAAACCAAAAGAGAAGTTACGCAGAGGGCGTATTTATGACGGAAGAGAGAAGAGAAAAAGGCAGGGGAGGGGAAAAAATGAGTAAAAGGAGGAGGGAGAAGTGATGCATGCATGAGTTTAGGAATTTGTGACATGAATCAATTCATTAATTCGAACCTGGAATTTAAATAAAGGAGGCAAAGTTGGGTACAACAAAAGAATTCTGAGAACTACAATCGATGATTTAAATTTAATACTAATCCAAGATGTGTAGTAGAAAAAAGAAAAATAACAAGAAATATCATGTTTTAGCTTTTTCACATTTTTAAATTACATCACACGATATTATTTGTTTATACATTCATTATTTATTATAATTTATATATTATAAATTCGAAACAAAATGCAAGGGTTTTGTGACAAATCGAAGACATCGGGAATTAATGGACATTTAGGATTCTCAAACCGATGAGGACTCCCCTTGCATAATATGAAATGGTTTTCTTCCATTATACAAAGGTGTGTTCACCCTCAGCTAAGGAAAATGTAATGTTCACATCAGTCTACTCTCGGAGAACTTATTTTACACTAATCTTGAAATAGATTCTGATATATATTAGGAGGCTCACCGAGTTAAGAAATGTTACGGTGATTGCTTTGGTTGAGGATCGATAAAAAATTTTATATTTGATAGAAAATATATTATCAATTAATTCGTAATCAATCACATAAATGAAATATTAGACAATTGGGAATTCTCTTCTCACGCACGTGAAGAAGGTAATTATTTTTTTTCTCGCAAGAAAATAATCTCAAACTTTTTTCTTATCAAATTACGATCAAAAAGATAATCCCAAACTTTCTTTTATAAAATTATGACTAGATATTGTTGAATCTCAGATTTTGATGATGAAACTAATTGATTGTGGTTTATTGTTTAACTGTGTTTTGAGTTACGCAGGTCTACTATCGATCAGGATTAGACAGTTGACACTAGAGGAATTGGCGTTATATTTGGGTGATCACATCTAGATATTGGATGTCGAGCCGGATGTTCGATCGACAATCGGCTGAAGGCTTCGTACGTTGGGCATCGGGCCAAGATGCATGTTGCGCCAAGGATATCGGGGTTGCGGAGGTCATCCGCCGATTGGGCAACGGACCGCAAAAGAGGACGATGTCTTAGAAGGATCGGACGGCATCGACCAATGACGTCTTCGAAATCGAATATCAATTCGTGTTGTAATAACTGTCTAGATCAAGTAGAGTGTGTTTGTTTATGCAGGAGTAACTACGAAAGGGATGAAGGCGTAAAGCGAAACAAAGGGCCAAAGACAAGGTTGATGAATCATTGGGAGTGCGAGTGTTCAACGGAAGTCAGAAGATTCGTGGGAGCGCGTTGGAGAACCGACAGAGAACGCAGTAGGAGCTTGCCGGGAAGGTTTTCGGAAGTTCGCCGGGAGGTTCGTCGGAAGTTCGCGAGCTTGCCAAGAAAGATCGGAGCTTGCCAAAGAAGCTCTGGGGAACTCGCCAAGATCATCGTGAAGTCCGAAAGCTTAGGGACTCGCGGAATGGTTTCAGAAGGTTCGTCGGTCGGAAGACCGCCGGAAGTTGACCTAAGCTCATTTGGAAGAAGTTGTCATGTGGACTTTGTAATAGCTTAGGAAACGTCTTTAAAATTCGTAGTTAGCACGTATTTTAGGTTAGGATTAGATAACCCAAAGTGGGGCCCATTGGGCTTTGATTAGGATGAGTTTGGGGTGCAAATTACGTGCATTGACGTTGCATGCATGCATTTGGCGGTGGCACCGCCTTGAAGAACTTGCTGGTGGCGGTAGCACCGCCCGGCCATCTTGTAGCGCGCCCCGACATCTTGTAGTGCGTCCGGATCATGAAGCGGCGCCATCAGTAGCGTGCCCGCTATCTTTAGCGTGCGGTAGCACCGCTGCTGGGCGGTAGCACGCCAGCAGTAGCACCGCCTGACGATCGACGGCGGTGGAACCGCTGCTGAAGCGATGGCACGCCACACGTCGATCAAAGATCGACACAGCGGTGGCACCGCCGACGAGCAAATGTGGCACCGCCTTGACCACAGAAACATAGGAACTCCAAATTCACTTGGAATTTGGAGCCCAATTTTGAATCCACTTTGGATCTATAAATACCCCCTTTCTCAAATTGAAAGGGAACCCTTTTGAGCAAGAAAAAGTTTGAGTCTTGAGCTTTTGAAGAGTTTTGAAAAGTGTTGTTTTCTTTGCTAAGTGTTCATCTTCTTCTTCTTCTTGAGAGATCTTGTACAAGTGTGAACATCTTGTAAAGGGTTGTAAAAAGGGGTGTTTGATCCTTCCCCTTCAAAGGACTTGCTAGTGGAAGAGCGGAGCCTCATCGCAAAGGCTTCAAGAGTGGATGTAGGTTATTTGACCGAACCACTATACATCATTGTGTCCTTAAATGTGTGAGTGTTTATATTTCTGAATCATTTCATTTCTTGGCTGCAAGTTCATAGTTAGTTCCTTTTCACAAGCAATTACTTTCAAGTTCTCTTTCGTCGAATCGAAATCTTCCTACGAACTTGTGTTTCTTTGCGAAATCGGTTTCAAGAATACGAGTTTAATCTGCTGCACTAATTCCCCCTCTTAGTGCCTTTTGATCCTAACAATTGGTATCGAGCCACGTTCTTTCTCTTCGGATTTACACCCGTGAGAAATGGCTCTAAATGGTTTCAAGAGGGCTTTTTGATTTTTAGTCCACCGTTCTTTAACTTGGTTCGGACTACACATATTGGAAAACTCGAATGAGAGTTTTCATGCTTTCAATGGATTTGGATTTGTGGAACATTATCGAAAATGGCTTTCAACTTCCCTCTAAACCGACGAATGAATGGTCGGACTTAGAGAGAAAATCTTTTCTTTAAATGCAAAGGCTATGAATGCCTTATTTTGTGCTTTAAACAAAAATGAGTTCAATCGAATTTCTTCTTGTGAAACGGCTTTTGAGATATGGCGAACACTTGAAATCATGCATGAGGGAACTAGTAGAGTTAAAGACTCAAAAGTAAACCTCTTGTTGCATGATTTTGAGCTCTTCGAATGACACCAAGCGAAACTATTGCGATATATACACCCGCTTTACGGATGTCGTCAATAGCTTGAAAAGTCTTGGTAAATCTTTTTCAAGTTTTGATTTAGTAAACAAGATTTTAAGATCCCTTCCAAAAGAATGGGATCCAAAATTACTGGCTATTCAAGAGTCTAAAAACTTGAATGATTATTCACTTGAAGAATTAATCGGGTCATTAATGACCTATGAAATGACACTCTTGGAACATGATGAACATGATGAACATTTGAACCACCTTCTAAAGAACAAGAAGATGTTTGAACTTAGAACAAGAGAATGCCACTTGAGTGATGACTCAAGTGATGAGGACGATGAAGAGGACTTTGAACCTTTAATCGATCTTAATAAGTTCATTAAACAAAAATCTAAAATCAACAATGAACTTGAACGGAGGAAGAGACCAATGAAGAAGAAGAAGACTCATTAAGAAGAATCAAGGAAAGAAGAAGCAAACTATGCTTAAATGGGCCCGACAATGAGGTAAGTAACTTAACTTCCTTGAATTATTTTGAAATTACATGATGCTTTCCATAAATGCTTAACTTAGTTAGTAGTTTTTTTGTTTTTGTCATGCTTCTCTTGTGTTTTGGAAATTTAAAAAAATATTTTAAAAATTATATTATGCTTTTCCTTCTAGTATTTTTGAAAAGTAAAATTTTTGAATGGTGCATGCAACATTATGTATGATGATTGAATGATTTGTAACAATGATTGTATATCAACTACATGTTATTCTTGAAAATGTTTAATGATAATTTTATAGTATCATGCTTACAATTTGAAAATCTCTATCTTGGATTAATGGCTCCTAAACATTTTTATGATGAAATTTTTAGATGATGTATACCTATATGAAACAAATGAAACACATAAAAAGGGGAAAGTATATGATCATGATAAGTTCATGAATCTTGATGATTTAACATTGTTTTTTATTTCAAACAAGATGCATGATGTTTGACATAAAAATTTAATAGCATGTTTCAAGATAATGCTTGCACACCAAATATGATTAAAAGATAGAAGCAAGCATATTGATGACTTTGTTTTTACGTGAAAATTTGAACATGCTTATATAAGATCAACCACATAAAATAAAACACAAAAGTTAAAAATGTTTTATTCATGATGTTTTATTTGTGATGTGTTTGATCTTAATGGTTTTTATGACAAAACTTATGTCTTGCTTTGAAATGTTGATACATACACACATGTAATCAATTTATGTTGCTCTTATTAAAATTTTCGAATGAAAGATTTCAATGCACTTGATCATGACTGGTTTAATGATAAAACTTATATTTTGAATTTATAAGATAATGGCTTTCATGAAAATATTTGAATATACCTTATGAAATCATCACTGATACAATGAAAATGTTAAATGGTTGTTATCATGTTTAATGACTTTATGATATCATATCTTGATGACAAACTCATGTTTGGTTTTAAAATTTGACACTCATCTTTTGAAACATGAGCACACTTGTTTGAAACAAACAACTTAAAATAAAAACACATTATCATGATAAATTGAATCTCATAATATATTATATTTTTGTCTTGATAATTAAGTTTGTCTTTCGGTTTTGAATATTTGATTTGGCATGAAAAGATAAATGCATGCTTAGACGAAATGAATTACTCAAAAGAAAAAGCCTCTTCTCTATCTTATCGAGATTGAAGTTTTTTTTTCTTGTAAATGATTTTGATGATTCATTTTATAAAATAGAATGAGATTTTGCTTCAACCGAATCATGAACCTTCTTTTGACCTCTTGGCTTGAGAATTTTCAAGAAATATGATTATTACTTGATTCTTGAAATTTCTTATGAAATATTATCTTATTGAGATTTCTTATGCATCAAACAAATTGTTCTCTTTGCTATTTGCTACCAAATGAATCATGAAATTGGTAATCTATTTGTCATTTTGAATCTTTAGAAAATTGATGATGTAAAAGTGGTTTTGCACTTAAATGAATCACCTATCGATATTTACGATTGCAATATATCCTTTTGAAATATCTTTCTAAAAAGATTTTGACAGATTAAGATGTCTTTTGGAATTCATCACTTGATCGAATTATTGATTTATTCTTCCTTATCATGAATTGGAAATTGATGTTAAAATATATATGTTTGAAAATCATGATCTTGATGCTTGGAATTTTCCTTAAAATACGATTTTGATGGGGATGCTTCAAGTAGCATGTTTTGCTATTTATTACCTCATGAATCTTGACCTTGATCTTGTTGAAAAAGAACATATTATTTGAAGTATTAATTCTTCTCTTCTTTTCGACAATGACAAAGGGGAAATTAGCATGCTAGCTTGGATATCACAAGAGAAAGTGGCAAACATAGCTAGCTAGAAATTACAAAGTTTTTTTTAAACTTGTGAGCTTGCATGTTTAAGAATGCTGTAAATTTTACAAAATTGTTAACTCATTGCAAACAAAAATTTGATAGCTTGCGAAAGAAAAACTTGGTTGCAAAAATTGAAAGAGAGCTAGCTTGTGTATTGCAAAGAATGCTTGCTTGCTTATTAACAATTGGTATCATGATTTATTTTTTCTTAAATGGTTAATTCGTATTCATGACTTCAAAATTTTGATGATTGAAGCATTAATGTCAATATTCATTTTGATATCTTGCTAGCCATAAAGGAACTTGCTATCTTGACAATAACAAAATTGCTACCTTGCAATCTCAAGAAAAGCAAAGTGCAAACTAGCACAAGAAGCAAGTGTTGAATTATCATCATCACAACAAGTGCTATCTTGCATATGATGATAAACTTACCGTGATTGAATGGTAATGAAAATCTAGCTAGTATGATTTAAAACCTGAACCATAACTTTTAAAAACTACCAAAATATTACTTCTCCTTTTTTGTTGATGACAAAGGGGAGAAGTGTAGATTGATGAGTTCATGCAATGGGATCTTTGATTGAGTATTTTATAAATTTGCATGATGGTTTGATTGATTCTCTTAATATTATGATGAATGTTGCTTGGATTTGGGATAATCCAAGTATTCTATCAATGGCATATTGATAGGGGAGTTTGGGTTAAAACTCAGGGAGTTATGGTTAACTCGTTAGTCATCAATTAGTTGTCATCATCAAAAAGGGGAGATTGTTGAATCTCAGATTTTGATGATGAAACTAATTGATTGTGGTTTATTGTTTAAGCTGTGTTTTGAGTTACGCAGTCTACTATCGATCGAGATTAGACAGTTGACACTAGAGGAATTGACGTTATACTGGGTGATCACATCTAGATATTGGATGTCGAGCCGGAGGTTCGATCGACAATCGGCTGAAGGCTTCGTACGTTGGGCATCGGGCCAAGATGCATGTTGCGCCAAGGATATCGGGGTTGCGGAGGTCATCCGCCGATTGGGCAACGGACCGCAAAAGAGGACGATGTGCCGAAGGATCGGACAATCACCACCAATGACGTCTTCGAACATCGAATATCAATTCGTGTTGTAATAACTGTCTAGATCGAAGTAGAGTGTGTTTGTTTATGCAGGAGTAACTATGAAAGGGATGAAGACGTAAAGCGAAACAAAGGGCCAAAGACAAGGTTGATGAATCATTGGGAGTGCGAGTGTTCAACGGAAGTCCGAAGATTCGTTGGGAGCGTTGCCGGAACCGACCGAGAACGAGTAGGGAGCTTGCCGAAGGGTTTTCGGAAGTTCGCCGGGAGGTTCGTCGGAAGTTCGCGGAGCTTGCCAAGAAAGATCGGAGCTTGCCAAAGAAGCTCGGGGGAACTCGCCAAGATCATCGTGAAGTCAAAGCTTGGGACTCGCGGAATGGTTTCCGAAGGTTCGTCGGAAGACCGCCGGAAGTTGACCGGAAGCTCGCTGGAAGAAGTTGTCATGTGGACTTTGTAATAGCTTAGGAAACGTCTTTAAAATTCGTAGTTAGCACGTATTTTGGGTTAGGATTAGATAACCCAAAGTGGGGGCCCATTGGGCTTTGATTAGGATGAGTTTGGGTCAAAATTTTGGCCCAAACCGAACCAACTACATGCATTGGCGTTGCATGCATGCTTTGGTGGTGGCACCGCCAAACAACTTGCTTTGGTGAGGCGTAGCACCGCCGGCCATCAGTAGCGCCCGACATCAGTAGTGCGTCAGGATCTTTGTGGAAGGGCGCTCTCATCAGAAGCGCCCGACTCTTAAGTGGCGGTAGCACCGCCTATACATGACGGCGGTGGAATCGCCTACAAAGTGCGGTGGCACCGCTTCGCACGTCGATCAAAGATCGACAAAGTGGTGGCACCGCTTCGATGAGCGTGTGGCACCGCCTTGACCACATAAACATGGGAACTCCAAATTCACTTGGAATTTGGAGCCCAATTTTGAATCCACTTTGGATCTATAAATACCCCCTTTCTCACCTGAAAGGGAACCCTTTGAGCAAGAAAAAGTTTGAGTCTTGAGCTTTTGAAGAGTTTTGAAAAGTGTTGTTTTCTTTGCTAAGTGTTCACCTTCTTCTTCTTCTTGAGAGATCTTGTACAAGTGTGAACATCTTGTAAAGGGTTGTAAAAAGGGGTGTTTGATCCTTTCCCTTCAAAGGACTTGCTAGTGGAAGAGCGGAGCCTCATCGCAAAGGCTTCAAGAGTGGATGTAGGTCATTTGACCGAACCACTATACATCATTGTGTCCTTAAATGTGTGAGTGTTTATATTTCTGAATCATTTCATTTCTTGGCTGCAAGTTCATAGTTAGTTCCTTTTCACAAGCAATTACTTTCAAGTTCTCTTTCGTCGAATCGAAATCTTCCTACGAACTTGTGTTTCTTTGCGAAATCGGTTTCAAGAATACGAGTTTAATCCGCTGCACTAATTCACCCCCCCTCTTAGTGTCTTTTGATCCTAACAGATATGAATACTCATCCTCAACAATATAAAAAGGAGATTTTGGCATTCACACTTTAAAATATCGGGCTATTAACTTAAGCATCAAAGGGATTGGATGAAACATCTTCTGATCTCGATCTTCATGTAGGTCGCACCTCTAGAGCTCGATATTTTTACCTCCGAAGCATCTCGAACGTTCCTATATATACAAGAACTACGTCGGGCTAACTAGGATATCAACGACTTTCTCTCATAATATTTTTGATGCTAAAAGGATGGCTCGATGCCACTGGAACGTCCTCTTGCCAACCCTTTTAATGAACATTTGAGTGAAAATATTTTTTTCCAAACCAAAGTACTTTCTCTTAAAAAAATAATAACCACCCTTTCTACACATGGATGCATCCACCTTGACACAAGTGCCGACGCGGATTAAGCATACGTTCAACGACTCGAGCCTCTCACCCCTGGGGCGACCTCGAGCCACCTACTCGTCCTTAGCGATATATTCTTGAACCTCACCTAGTAAGTGCAGACGCTAACAAGCATAATACCAGTCGTCATCTCACTTTTGCTCTATTTAGCCTAACAATCAACATAAACAATTTTACCATAGTCAATAGCTCAACCTGCTACGGTGGAAGGTACAAGATGAAATGTGCCCAAGGCATAAGAGTAAAAAAAACCTAATTTATGTAAAAAGAAACCTGCTATGGCAAGAAACATAAGATGAAATATGCCTGAGGCACATGAATCAAGAAAACCCAATCTGCGTTAGAAGAAACCCATTATAGTTGGAGGCATAAGATGAAATATGCCTAAGATACGCGAGTAAAGAAAACTTGTTAGTTATAGGTATCCTACAAACCAATCACATGAGTGATGGCACCTGTAACATGTTGCATCAATCTCTTTACTTATGATTACTGATATTTTCTCATATTATCTAGATGTATATTGTGAGATCATTGGATCTGTACAATAAGAATTGGATCATGATGAGATCACGATAATGAGACTGATTCACCTTTAAACACATACCTTAAATAATCTCAATCATAGGTTACTCGAGAGGGATATCAAGATAACCAGACAGATTTGTGTGCTATATACCTATCCATATGATGGAGGTAACTGGTTTTATTACTACTTGTATGGGGATATTAAGGATACAGTGCAAGTGCTCATTGCAGAATGAGTTCATTGATTGATCAGCTTATGAAATACTGGATGATTAATGATACATGTTGTCAGACATCAATTCAATAATCTTAGTAGTGTATTTGGTCCTTAGATTTGAGACACCAAGGATATACTATACGAGTACTCCACTCTTTGATACCAAACTTATAGGTTTTGAAGTTTTACATCTAGTACAGTTGGTTATTGGGAGTGACAACAAACCTTGAGGGCTATTGAGTGTTAATAGAGGATCATCCACTCTCAGTATTATTTAATAAATATTTCATATGTTCTTACTCAAACAGATCCCTAGCCATGGTCATTCAGATTAAGAGAGAAAGAATTCTTTTGGAGAATCTGATTCAGCAAGACTCGAATGGAAACCATATGGGCCTGACAACACCAAGCCCAGTATACGATCTCTGGGATATTAGATGGATAAAGGACTATATGTACACGGTAACTGAGGACAGATAGGTCAAAAAGATTAGATTCCCCTATATCGTTTGGGGACTACGACGTAGTGGCTTAGTATGTTTTCAATTGATGAATCAAGTGAATTATTATGAAGATAATAATTCACTGAGTCAGAAGGAGTTCTGATAAGTATGACTCACGACCAGCTTAATATTGGGCCTAAAGGGTCACACATATATGATAGGTGTTATGATGAGTAGAGATTTGGATATCAGATATCCGCTGGAGCCCCTATCTTATTGGATATATAATAAGCTCATGAATTATTGGATCCCATAGATGAGATCCAATAAGAGCTAATAAGAGATTGTTGGTTAGAAACTCATTAACCTAAGAGGCTTGAGTAATTGAATAGAGATTTAGTACCTAATAGGGTAGAATCCATTAGGGTTAACAAGGAGCCTCTATAAATAGAAGGAAACCAAAGACCCATAGACTATGGCTTCTTGATAGCCACCTCCTATTCTCCTCACCCTAGAGATAAGCATCTTCGTAGTCCCTGCCATGTGAATCACCGCTAGAGAAAAGGATACTTGACCTCCTTCATCCTCCCCTATGGATCTACCGAAATTTAGGGTTATACAATATCCTTAAGTACTATTTTTCTTATATACGTGGTTTTCAATTTCGTAGTTTTTGCGCATTGATCTTCGCACGATGATGAAACTTTTTCATGAAAATATAGGACTTTGTGTTTTTCTGTTCTTTCACTGTGTATGTGATGTCGCCCCTAGATTTCCTAATAGTGGTATCAGAGCTAGGTTGTTCGTGCGAAGATTGGATTTTAACTATGTGTTATGATTTAGAGATGCTTTTGATGTCAAAATCGTTGACGCAAAAGCAAAAAAGGGCAACAAACTAGGACTTTATTTTTTTTTTGTTTTTCGATTATGCATGTGATGTCACCCCATAATTTTTCAACAATGGTATTAGAGCTAGGTTGTTTGTGCGAAGATTAGATTTTAACTATGTGTGTTGTGATTTAGAGATGCTTTTAATGTCAAAATTATTAACACAAAAGCAACAAAAGGGTAACAACTGTTGTTGCCCTTGCCATGCAGGCGGCCAACGCCCTGTGGGCCACACGCAGGCAACCTAGTGCCAACAGCGCCCACTTGCGAGCCAGCCCTGCAACATGTCCTTTCTGTCCAAATTACCAAAATATCCTTCATAATTTAAAAAATTTTCTACATATCTCAATTTCAGAAAATATTAGTTAGTTAAAAGTTTAATTAAATATTATTATTTATCTAGTAGTCCTATATGATGATGATATATACATGTGATGCATGATATGAACGGATGATCATGAACCATGTGATGTGTGTGTATACATGTGATTATTATTATTATTGGGGATTGCAAGCCTCTATTTTTCTCATTTATTGTTGGGCATACATGCTTGTAATTATGTTATAATTATACGAGGAGGCGCAGCAGGAGCATAGAAGTGATAGTGGGACCCATGAGACTGAGACGAAGGATTGCGACGCATGGAGATGCACTGAGATGTCGACAGAACCGACAAGGATGAGATGGACAATCACAGGGTATGGAGATGCGCCGTTGCACTCATAGATATTGATGTGAGTGATTGGGCTTACTGGCTCGGGCTTGATCATATTAGGATGTGATCCATAAACATCTTGTGTGATTGCTCATATGATGTGTGATTGCTTATACACCTACTAGATATTATATATATATATATTAAATATGTATGTGTATGATACGTCATAGGAGATCAAATAAAAAATTTCCTCTCTCGATAATATTATGTCGGTAAATGTGAGGCAATTAGATTGACCCACGTGGTCTTTCATTATTATAGGTAGGGATCGATTCCCGATATAGGTTGAGTTGGTCGAGTCCCTTGAGACTCACCTATATCGTGATTCACTATCTTGTCTACAACATAGAGATGTCACCGGTGACCTAAGGATATGGTATGTTTGGTTGAGTCCCTCGAGGGTATATCATCGAATCAGACTATCTTGTAACAATAGTGATAACTTAACCGAACATCATGGTTGGTCAAGTCCCTTGAGACCATAGTTGTTCAGAGGTCAAATAGGACGGAAATCATAAAGAGTTGTGATCGACAAGAGTCGCCTACCTTTTGGGATTAGTGTGATTAGTCGAGTCCTTCGAGATTACACTAATACGATGATTAAATCTCAATCTCTACTAGAAGTTTATCGGAGACTTTTGTTTCATGTGTTGAGGGTGTCATGTGACTCGCTAGAAAAATAGTGGGAGCGCGCAAAGATAGAAGTCCTTATATTGATTATTTATATTTCTAAAAGATAAAAGTCCTTATCTTGATTATTTATATTTCTGTAAAATCTGCATGTTATTTATTTTTGTCACATCTTTATTTTTTAAAGATATATCGTCATTAGATTCTCTACATGGTATATTTGATGTCAACTACCTCGCTGGTCCAAACTATACAAACTGGCTCTGTAATATGAGAATAATTCTCACAGCGGAGAAAATCGCATGCATCCGTGATATAGTAATGCCTACTCCCGATGAAGGGGCAAGCGAACATGAGATCGCTCGCTATGTGAAGTACATATATGACTCTACTCTTACTCAATGTTACATGTTAAACTCCATGACTCCTGAGTTACACAGACAATATAAAAAGATGGATGTCAGATCCATACTCTTACATCTCCATAAATTGTTTGAGGAATATAGAAGAACTCAGCAATATAAGATATCGAAGTATCTCTTCAATGCTAGGATGACTAAGGGGATACTAGTTCAAAACCATATCTTGAAGATGATTAAGTGGATAGAGAAACTCACATGTTTGGGAATAGTCCTAGAGGATAACCTATGTGGATCTTATGCTTCAGTCCCTACCGAATTCATTTTCACGGTTCTCTATACTGGTAAGACCAAAAAGAAAAGGAAGGTAGAGAAGTCACTTAAGAATAACAAGGGCAAGGGCAGACTGGGTAAAGCAAAGGTTGCTAAGAAGGACCTGACAAATGACAAAGGTCAGTGCTTCCACTGTGACAAAAATGGGCACTCGAAGAGAAACTACAAAGAGTACCTTGTAGAAAATGTGAAATAGAAACTTGGAAAAGCTTCAAGTACATTCATGATCAATCTCCATTTGTCAGACTCATATGATAACACACGGGTATCGGATACCGACGGTGCTTATCATATTTGTAATTTATTGTAAGTTCTGACAAAGGCCTAGGAGATTGGCGAGAGACGAGATGAACCTCAAGACGAGCAACGAAGCAAGAGTTATTGTCATTGTTATCGATTATGTCACTTTACATCTACCTAATAGAGGTACTATTGCATTAGATACATGCTATTTTATTCCCTCTATTATTAAAAAATATTATTTTTATTTCATGTTTGATATTAAATGGTTATAAAGTAGTTTTCGAGGACAATAGTCGTTCAATTATTAAAGATGATGAGATCATCATGAGAGAAACATTGCATAATGGTTTGATTATACTAGGCACTACTCCACATATTATGAATATAAGTGTATCTAAGAGGAAACGAGATGAGGTGAATAGTGCATATCTATGATATTGTAAGCTAGGTCATATTTATGAGGGAAGGATTCAAAAGTTGTTGACATATGGATACTTAGATGTCACATCTCAGAATTTATAAAATATAATAAATCATCATTTTATTATTCATAATTTATAAAATACACTCCTTTCTTGAATTCAAATTCTTGCCTTTACAATAGTAAATATTTTATTAACAAGAAAAGATCACATCTTCTTAATAGGGTCACAAGTCTCTTCCACCCAAGCTTCATATCTATTGTAAAATTATAGATTATGTTGAAAATAAATATAAGATAAAAATATATCAGTAACCACACATGCTGGTACAAACATCGAAAAAATCATAAAAATAATCTAACATTTATAAAATAAATATTAATAATTTAATAAGAAATAATAATATATCAATTCATTATAAAACTTAAACATCTAAAAAACAATGATAATTTCTTAAGCAAAATCATGTATTAGTCACATGCAACACATACGAGATAATTGGATAACAAAGGCGTACATCACACCCGATGGTGCACTCTCCCAATAGCGGATGGAGAGACATATTCCACATGATGGATTTCTCCCAACAACGGATGGAGATAATCCATATCGCACTCCCAACAGTGGATAGAGTGGTATCCCTCACCCGCCTAAGTGGGGACACGTTCCTCCCAACAGCGGATGGAGGAATTGTCTAACCATCACGTCTGATGGTCCGCTAATCCCTTAAGGGAATCGACATACTTACTCTCAGCAGAGATATATAAATATCCATGATCATTCATTTACATTCACACATGCATCCAAGAAATAGTATAATCAAATATTACAAGAGACCATACTTTATGTATGATCTACTAGACTATGTCCATTGGTGGCTCTACACTGTGATGGGCCCGTAGCTCCTTTCACAGGTTGCACTTCCAATATAGACCATTATCATAGTTACATATACTACATGGTACAATCATAATATCATAAACTTAAGAAAAGCAAGAAACCAATAATCATTTTCAAATGATATCTTCAAATAAACCTTTAAATTTAACAAATTATAAAGGCTTAAAATAGTAATATCTTAATCGTCTTCAATCAACTAAATCCCTAATTGAAATAGCTCAATTGGCTTAAATCAAATTCAATCAATTTGGCTAATAGAATCAACCTCAAATCAAAGCAGGCCTAGAATCACCTTAGACTGGTCTAAATTATGACTCTAATAGAATCGAACCTCAAATCCATGTTTGATTTATAAAAAAGCTCAAACCAATAAAAGAAGAGAAAGGCCTGAACCAAATCACCTTTAGCTACATATGCATGTCTAAGTAATAAGTCTAATTTAGATTTGATTGATCTCGATTAACTTCATGAACTAGGCTCAACTTATAAGTTTTAACTAGTCAAGTTAGTCTAGAATCACATGATTTGGGGTTGTATCTAAACTAATTTTAACCGATCAAACATGATTTGATTTAGTTAAAAGAGCTCATGGGATGGATCATACCTAGCCACATGACTAAACCAATATAGAAAGAAGACGGAAACCGTCACATGAGTTTATTGTACCTAACCACATGGGTTGGGTCATACATTAACCATATGGGCTGAGTCGATCTAGTCTAGCAAATCAACTAAACTCAAGTCAGACCCCAATTAGAATCCTCTTATCAAATTATATTTCAAAAATATAAATTATCAAGAATAACTCAAAAGTCATATATTAAAGAATTTAAATCCGTAATCTTAAATTTTAAACTAATTAAATCATAAGAATTCACATATAATTCTTAAAATATAAAATATCTAATTAAATATATTAGATCCATTAATTAAAAATAAGAATTTTAATAGTTAAATCAATATTAAAACTCACTTAAGCTTAAGAGATTAATATAAATCAAATAATCATTCTAATATCATGAATCAATTATCATTATTTATTAATCATAAAATTTTGAAAATTCAAATATTGTTATGCATCATAAAATTTATAACAATTCCAATATCAATATTTCAAAACATAAATTAAACCAAATAAAAAAAGGAGAAAGGATCCTACCTCTCCTCGGCTATCCTTTCCTTGAGATTATCTCCTCGAGAAGTCCTCTCATCGATCCTCCCATTGTCAGGCTTGGTGAGAAACGAGGGAAGAGGAGTCCCCTTATATAGGAGAAGATAAGATCTCCCCAAAAGGTAAGTAAATATTTAATTTTATATTAAATTTATTTTTATTTTACTTTCACATATTTACTTCCTAAAGATCATATCACTTATTAGAAAATCAATCAATCAATAATCTAATTGATTAGTAAGATTCCTAACTTATCCACGTGAATAAGGAAATCAAATTTAATTATTTTCTTAACTATAATACACAAATATGAAAGTTAATAATAAAGCAATACATTATTTATAGTAATTAATTTATGTTAAGGGAGAAATCATCAGTGATTACACTAGATCCATTTGACTATGAGTCATATACGATTTACGAGTCTTGCCTTTATATAAATATGACCAACTCTCCATTTAGTAGAACCGGAAAGAGAGCCACTAAGTTATTGGAACTCATATAGTGATATATGTAGTCCCATATCAACTTAGGTCATATGTGGTTATTTCTACTTCATTATTTTCACTGATAATTTCTCTAGATACGGACACGTGTACTTGATGAAGTACAAGTCTGAAGCCTTCAAAAAATTTAGAGATTATAAGAATGAAATAGAAAATTAGATTGGAAAGAGTATCAAGATTCTTCGATCAGATCGATGAGGTGAGTGTTAAATCTCAGATTTTGATGATGAAATCAATTGGTGAATTATTTGTTCTAATCCATATTATCGAGATAAGTGTGTAGGATTAACTACGATAGGATGAAAACATAAAGTGATTTACCGAGGTCAAGTTCGTTGGGAGTTCGGGAGTTCACCAGAAGTCCGAAGGATCATCAGAAGTGTTGCCGGAACCAACCGAGATAGAATCAGGGACTTGCCAAAGGTTTCGAAAGTTCGTCGGAAAGATCGTCGGAGGTTCGCGGAGATCACCGAGAAGGTTTGGAATCTTACCAAAAACTCGTTGAACTCGCCACAGAATCTGGGAGCCTATTGGGAGTCCACCGGAAGAAATCCGAAGGAGTGTTGGAAGTCCGCCGGAAGTTTGTCGGAAAGCTCGTTGGAAGAAGACTTGAAGAATATCGATTTAAATTGCTTAGAATTATGTTTCAATTTTATAGTTAGCATGTAATTAGGGTAAGGATTATGAAGTAATCCTGTTTAAACCTGGTAGAGGCCAATCGGGCCCTTATAGGGCTGATTTGGGCTGAAATTAAAGCTCATTCAGCTTTGCTGAAGAGCCCGAGCGGTAGCACCACCCAGTATTCTGTCAGTTTGACACTGACAGGTGGTGGCATCGCTAGTACCGGGAAACCCAAAAGTAATTCAAATTTGGAGCACAAATTTGAATCCTCTTGGGGTCTATAAATACCCCTCATTTTTTAGTTAAGAGAGTAACCTTTTGAGAGTTAGAAATTGAGCAAAAGCCATAGCAAAGCCTTGTTTTCGATAGCCTAAGTGTTCACCTCCCTCTCTTTGCAAAAATCTGTAAAAGCGTGAACCACTTGTAAAAAGGTTGTAAGAGGGATATTTGGTCCTTCCCCTTCAGCGTAACTTGCTAGTGAAAGTTGGGAGCCTCATCGAAGAAGGCTTCGAAAGGGGATGTAGGTCATTTGACCGAACCACTATACATCATGTTGTTCATTGAATGTGTGTGTTTAAATTTCTGAATCATTTCTCTACTTAGTTGTAAATCGTTTGGTCTTCATCTCCTTTACTCAAGCTACTTTAACTAAGTCATTTTTCGTCGAATTGAAATCTCCATACAAACTAGCTATTTACGAAATCGATTTCAAACTTACTAGTTTTAATCCGCTACACTAATTCAACCCCCCCTCTTAGTGCCACTCCAATCCTAACAATTAGTATCAGAGCAAGGTTCACTCTCATATTTGATTTAAAACCCAAGAGAGATGGCTTACTCCGGCATGTAAGAGGGTCACTCAATTACACGTCCGCCTATGTTTAATGGGTCGGATTACACGTATTAGAAGACTTGTATGAGGATCTTTCTTATTTTCATGGATTTTGAGCTTTGGAATATCATCGAAAATAGATTTTAAAAATCTTCTCTTCCAATGAGCAAATGAAATGAATCGGAAAAGAAGGTTTTTGCTTTAAATGCAAAGGCTATGAGTACCTTATTTTGTGCACTTGATAAAAATGAGTTTAATCGCGTTTCGATTTGTGAATCGACTTTTGATATTTGGCATACTCTTGAAATCACTCATGAAAGCACTAGCCAAGTGAAAGAGTCCAAAATCAGTATTCTTGTGCATTCTTACGAGTTTTTTCGAATGAAACTAAGTCTATCGGAGACATACACACCCACTTCATGGATGTCATCAATGGACTCAAGGCACTTGGTAAAGATTTTTCTAATTTTGAACTAGTAATAAAAATTTTAAGATCCCCTCCAAAGAGTTGGGATCCAAAGGTTACGACCATTCAAGAGGCCAAGAACTTTAAAAGTTTTCCTATAGAAGAACTCATAGGGTCTTTAATGACCTATGAAATGACATACCATACTTATGATGAGCTAGAGAACCCCCTTCCAAAGAACAGGAAGGATATGATATTAAGAATACAAGAAGACCACTTGAAAGGAACATCAAGTGATGAGGACTTTGACGAAGACATTACACTCTTAACTAAAAATTTTAAAAAATTCATTAAAAAGGATAAATTTAAAAATAAATCCAAAAATAAACTTGAACAAAAAAAAGACCAAGTCATATGTTACGAATGCAAGAAGCCGGGGTACTTCAAAAATGAATGCCCCCAAGCCAAGAAGAAGCAACTCAAGAAGAAGAAAGTATTGAAGGCTACATGGGATGACTCAAGTGACTCCGAGGATGAAGAAGCAAGCAACAAAGAGGAGGCCAACTTCATGTTAATGGCCATAGGAGAAGAGGTTAGTGAGTTATTTAATGAAGAGTTATCTTTCGATGAATTTTCTATCGCTTTTCATGAATTATTTGATGAATGTAGAACTATTAGTAAGAAGTTCAATTTATTAAATAAAGAGCATGTTTTATTACAAGATAAGTTTGATAGCCTCCAAACTCCTTTTTTACCCTCATGCTCTAAGTGTGAACACTTAGAAGCAATCAAAAATGAGAACTTGCTACTTAAAGAGATCCTAAATAAGTTTAAAATTGGTAGCAAAGGTTTGGACATGATCCTTGGAAACAAGGGTCACATCGAAAATAGAAGTGGAATTGGATTTGTGAGTGGATCTTATCGAAATCCTACCACCTTCATTAAAGGACCCACATTACATGCATCACCTCATTTAAAATGTAATTTTTGTTATAAATTTGGACATGTTATTTATAAATGTCCATTTAGAAAAATTAGTCCACATAAATTGATATGGGTTCCTAAAGGAACCATAAATAATTTAATACTAAATGACAAAGTAAGTAGATCAATATTTGAGGCACCCAAAACCAAATGGGTACCTAAAAACCATCCTCTTTTGTAGAACCATTTACCATCACAAACTAGGAGCAAGAGATAGTATTTTGATAGTGGATGCTCAAGGCACATGACCGAAGATCCATCTCAATTCTTTATACTCACTAGCAAAGAAGAAGAGTATGTCACCTTCGGAGACAACAACAAGGGTAAAATCATTGGCAAGGGAACCATAGGTAAAAAATCAAGTTTTTCAATTGATAATGTATTACTAGTTGATGGATTAAAACATAATCTCTTGAGCATTAGTCAATTATGTGATAAAGATTATATTGTTAGATTTGAATCTAATGCTTGCATTATTGAAAAATCAAACAACAATATATCCATGATTGTGTTAAAATAAAATAATGTTTACACCATTAACATTGAAGAACTTAGTAATGAAATGTGCTTCTCCATTTTAAATGATGATGCTTGGCTTTGGTATAGGAGATTAGGTCATGCAAACATGAAACTAACATCTAAAATTTCTTCTAAAGAACTAGTACGAGGAATTTCAAATATCAAGTTTGTCAAGGACAAAATATGTGATGCATGTCAACTAGGAAAAAAAATAAAAACTAACTTCAAATCAAAGAATCAAATAAGCACCTCTAGACCATTATAATTGATCCATATGGATTTATTTAGACTAATCGACATAACAAGTCTAGGAAGTAGCAAATATGCATTTATCATTGTAGATGACTATAGTAGATATATTTTGACCTATTTTTTAGCTCACAAAAGTGATTGTTTTAAATATTTTTCTAAATTTTGTAAACTTACTCAAAACGAAAAGGGTTTCATGATTTCATCGATTCGAAGTGATCATGATGGAGAATTTCAAAACCATGACTTCCAAAATTTTTGTGAATCTAACGGGTATAACCACAACTTCTCTACTCCAAGAAATCCTTAACAAAATGGAGTAGTGGAAAGAAAAAATAGAAATTTACAAGAAATGACAAGAACGATGTTAAATGAACATAGTTTGCCCAAGTACTTTTGGGCCGAAGACATTAATACGGCTTGCTATGTCATGAATAGGGTTCTAGTAAGACCATCTTTATCCAAAACCCCCTATGAATTATGGAATAATAAAAAACTAAATATTTCTTATCTTAAAGTTTTCGATTGTAAATGCTTCATCTTAAATAAAAAGGATGCTTTTAGAAAATTCGATGCTAAATTTGATGAAGGCATCTTTCTTGGTTACTCTTTCGTTTTTAAATCTTTTCATATTTTTAACAAAAGAACGTTAGTTATAAAAGAGTCTATTCATGTAGTTTTTAATAAAATTTCTAAATTTAAGAAAAAAGATTTTGATAATGATTTTGGTTTTGATGGTTTGAATTTAAATAAACCCTCTCCTCAAAATAGCAACTTGGATGCATCTTCTTCCTAAATTTCCTTACCTAAGGAATGGAAGTATGTAGATGCCCATCCCAAGGAGTTAATTATAGGAGACACATCGAAAGTGGTTCAAACTCGTTTTTCTTTTAAAAAATTTTTGTGCCCATGCCACTTTTCTTTCTCAAATTGAACCTAAGTGCATTGACGATACCTTGAAAGATGATTCTTGGGTTATCGCAATGCAAGAAGAATTAAATCAATTTGAAAAAAATGAGGTATGGAAGCTTGTTCCTAGACCAAGTGACCATTTAGTCATTGGTACTAAATGGGTCTTTAGAAACAAACAAGATGAATACGGTATCGTAGTTAGAAATAAGGCTAGATTAATAGCCAAAGGTTTCAACTACGAAAAAGGTATCGATTACGAAGAAACTTTCACTCCTGTGGCAAGATTAGAAGCTATTAGGATGCTCCTTGCCTATGCTAGTAGTAATAACTTTAAGCTTTTTCAAATGGATATCAAAAGTGCTTTCTTAAATGGCTTTATTTCCGAAGAAGTGTATGTTGAACAACCACTCGGATTTAAAAGCTCTCTTCTTCCCAATCATGTGTTTAAACTAACTAAGGCTCTCTATGGATTAAAACAAGCCCCTAAGACTTGATATGAGAGGCTTAGTTCTTTTTTAATTTCAAATAATTTTACTAAAGGCAAGGTTGATACTATATTATTTATTAAATATTTTAAAAATAATTTTCTTATTATTCAAATTTATGTTGATGATATTATTTTGGTTCTTGAATGAATCACTATGTGAATTATTTGCTAAGTGTATGAGTCATGAATTTGTAACGAGTCTAATGGGTGAATTAAACTTCTTTTTAGGATTACAAGTTAAACAACTTAGTGATGGTATATTTCTTAATCAAACAAAGTATATATTAAAATTGTTAAAATGATTTAACATGGATGGTTCAAAAGCCATCAACACTCTAATGAGTACTTCCACCAAGTTAGACTTGGATGAAAGTGAAGAAAATTTTGATCAAAAAACATATAGGGGAATGATAGGTAGCTTACTTTACCTCATCGCAACTAGACCAGATATCATGTTTAGTGTAGGTCTATGTGCAAGATTCCAAGCTAATCCTAAGTTATCTCACCTTAAAGCTGTTAAAAGAATCCTTAGGTATCTTAAAGGAACTCCTAATCTAGGATTATGATATCCAAAATCCGATAATTTTGATTTAAAAACCTATGCAGATGTAGATTTTGGTGGATGTAGAATAGATAGAAAGAGCACATCCAGAACATGCCAATTTTTAGGACATGCACTTGTTTCTTGGACTTCCAAGAAATAAAATTCGGTTGCACTATCTATGGTGGAAGCCGAATACATAGCTACAAGTGCATGTTATGCACAAGTTGTTTGGATGAAAAATACATTAGAAGACTATAGAATTTATTTAAAGAATATTCTCATAAAATGTGATAATACAAGCACTATTTGTCTAACCAAAAATCTAATTCAATACTCTAGAACTAAGCATATTGATATTAGGCATCACTTTATACGAGATCATGTCAATAATAATAATGTCATTTTAGAATTTATTGATACAAAACACCAATTAGCAGACATCTTCACAAAACCCCTAAATGAAGAACAATTTGACTTTATTAGAAGAGAATTAGGCATGCTAAATTGTTCTAATACATGATATTGTATGTTTCTTTTCTGAAATTTTCTAACTTCGGTTTTGATTGTGTCATCTTAATATTATCTCTTCATTTTTAAATAACATCGTTACAATATCATCTTGGCATTTTGATTAAAGCTCTTATTTTTATTTTCCTATTTTGATTCTCCTCTTCAATTGATGAATTTTTGAGTTATGTCATGACTTTTGATGAAATGATTAAATTTTTAGTTTTGATAGTTTCATATTGATATTATATTTTCACATTTTGATAACTTCTTTATATCATGGAGCTCTCATTTTTATCTTTCGATCATAATCTTAATGAAAGCTATCATGATGTTGTTTTACCCTTTCTTTAAATAGTGGATACTAAAGATGTAGTAAAAGCTGATTTTATACCCTCCTTTAAGTATGACTAAAGATATTTCATGACTTACATTTTATATGAAGCTTAACATATGCATAATTTAATGTCATGAATTGTGCAAAATTAAGTTCTTAAATGTTCATTTTCAATTTTTATTATTGTGCTAATCGGTATGATTCAAGGTTTTATGACTTCCTCCTCATGAATCACTACAAGAATGCCACGTTGAATTTTTTTCCTTCAAATTTTTGATATTGATATATTTCATTCATTGAAGTTTTATAAATTTTGACATCTCATTCTCATGGAGTTTACCTTAAAATATGAAATTTTTGATGAATGACTTTAATGATCTATCTTTTCACAATTCTATGCTTGAATTCTCAATCAAAAATTGAGCCTTATATTTTTCATGTATGAATTCTTCATGAGCTTTTTGAAACTCTAATGTTTTTTTTTTCGGATCTCATGAACATGAATAAAAATGATCCAAACATTTTTCGGATTTATCTGTCAAGGATGACATATTTTACATTATGTTTAACTCATTTATCATATACTTGATAATTGACCACTCATTTTTTTGTGGTATGATATCTTGTGGTGGCTACTTCACCTCATTTTTGTTGATGACAAAGGGGGAGAAAAATATGTAAATTGATGACATATGAAAATAACTTGATAAAATGTCTTGCATAGTATTAAGAAGAATAGTATTACAATATAATGGAATGAAAATATCTTATATGTTTAATATTATAATTTAATTATGTTTGCCATGCTTTATAACTGAAAATTGGTGATATCTTTAAAAAAGCATCACAATAAAATTTGTATCATATCGTAATATATCACGAATGCTTAAAATGTAAATTTTTGATATCGATATCATATCATGTTTAAAAAATTAGGTTCTTTTTATTGATATGATAAGCTAATATTTCATTTGATATCATGCCTTGATTTTGTGCACTTCATTGATATCATTTGATCCTTATGTTATACCTTGACATTATTTTCATTGAGAAAAAAATGAAGTTTCGTATTTATGTTAGAGCATGCTTATTAATCAAAATGATAAGTTCAACGATTAGAAATTATCGGTTTCGGCTTGAATTCAAAGGATTGAATTTGAGTGTTTTTACCATCTCATAATATGACATATAGATAGGGGGAGTTAAGATTAACTCCATCATCAATTGATTGTCATCATAAAAAGTGGGAGATTGTTGAATCTCGGATTTTGATGATAAAGTCAATTGATAAATTATTTGTTCTAATCCATATTATCGAGATAAGTATATATGATTAATTACAATATGATGAAAATATAAGAGGTCAAGTTCGCTAGGAGTTTGGGAGTTCACGGAAGTCCAAAGGATCGTCGAAAGTATTGCTTAAACCAATCGAGATAGAATCGGGGACTTGTCGAAGGTTTCGAAGTTTGCCGAAAGATTGTCGGAGGTTCACGGAGATCACCGAGAAGGTTCGGAAGCTTGCCAAAGACTCGTTGAACTCGCCCAGTAATCCGAGAGCTTGTTGGGAGTTTGCTTGGGAAGAAATCGAAAGAGTGTCGAAGTCCACCTAGGAAGTTCACCATAGGAAGAAGACTTAAAGAATGTCAGTTTAAATTACTTAGAATTATGTTTTAATTTCATATTTAGCACGTAATTAGGGTAAGAATTAGGAAATAATCATGTTTAAACATGGTAGAGGCCAACCGGGCCCTTATAGGGCTGATTTGGGTCGAAATTAAGTCTCATTCAGCTTTGCTGAAGAGACCGGCGATGGCTTTCGCCTAAGTGGGCGGTGGCACCACCCATAACCCGAGAGCCAGTCGGGCGGTAGCACCGCCCAAGACTCTATCGATCGACACTAACAGCAAAGTGGCACCACTAGCACCGGGAAACTCAAAAGTAATTCAAATTTGGAGCCCAAATTTGAATCCTCTTGGGGTCTATAAATATCCCTCCTTTCTAAACTAAGAGAGCAACTTTTTGAGAGTTAGAAATTAAGCAAAAGCCATAGCAAAGCCTTGTTTTCGATAGCCTAAGTGTTCACCTCCCTCTCTTTGTAAAAATCTATAAGAGTATGAACCACTTGTAAAAAGGTTGTAAGAGGGGTATTTGGTCCTTCCCCTTCAACGTGACTTGGTAGTGGAAGTTGGGAGCCTCATTGAAGAAGGCTTCGAAAGTGGATGTAGGTCATTTGATCGAACCACTATACATCATGGTGTTCCTTGAATGTGTGAGTGTTTAAATTTCTAAATCATTTCTCTACTTAGCTGTAAATCGTTCGGTCTTCATCTCCTTTACTTGAGCTACTTTATCTAAGTCATTTTTAGTGGAATCGAAATCTCCATACGAATTAGCTATTTACGAAATCGATTTCAAACTTACTAGTTTTAATCCGCTGCACTAATTCACTCCCCCCCCCTCTTAGTGCCACTCTGATCTTAACAGTGAGTACTTGAATACAAAGTTCACCTAGTTCCTCAAGAACTATGTTATTATGTCCCAATGGACACCTCCTTATATACTTTAGCTCAATGGTGTATATGAAGGAGGAATTGTACACTGTTAAACATGGTGCGATCCATGATGGATTTCACCGACTTACTCATCTCATTCTAGAGATACGCCCTAGAGTCTGCAGCTTATCTTCTAAATAGAGTTATAACTAAGTTGATAGTGTCTATACTATATGAGATATAGAAAGGAAAGAAGCTCGATCTTAAGGTTGTTAAGATTTGGGGCTGCCCTGCCTACGTGAGACATAATCCTAATAATTTAGAATCCAGGATAGAACGGTGTAAGTTAGGTAGGATACCCTAAGGAAACTTATTGGTACTATTTATATCACTCCAAGGACCAAAAGATCTTCGTAGCAAAAGAGTAGCATTCCTTGAGAATGAATATATTCTTGGTGGAGACAATGAGAGTGTGATAGAGTTAGCGAGGTTAGAGAACCTAGCTCAAGCATCATTCTATAGCTAAAGTCTGTTCAAGTACTTAGCATACAAGTTTCGACTTTATGTAAGTTCAAAAGAGTATCTCATCCTCCATAGAGATATGTGGGATATATCAGAGGAGAGGATTTTGATCCTCAAACCTGCGAGGAGCCTATTATGAGTATAGACTCTCGGAAGTGGTAAAAAACTATGAATTTAGAGATGGATTTCATATACTCCAACAAGGTTTGGAACCTAGTTGATGCACTCGAGAGTATCGTACCCATTGGTTGCAAGTGGATCTTCAAGAAGAAGATCGGAGTAGATGAAAAGATGGAGACCTATAAAGCAAAGCTAGTGGCTAAGGGGTATCGTCAAAGCCAAAGTGTTGACCATGATGAAACTTTCTCACTCGTAGTCATGCTAAAATCCATCTGATTTCTATTGACTATTATAGTACACTATGATTATGAGATCTAGCAGATGGACGTAAAAATCATGTTCTTCAATGGCAACATTGAGGAGGAGATATATATGATACAGCCTGAGGGATTCATATCCAAGAATAGTTCAGAAAAGGCGTACAGGTTACTTAGGTCTATTTATGGACTGAAGCAAGCTTCCCAAGTTGAAACATAAGATTTGATAAGGCGATCAGATCTTATGACTTTGTTAAGAACGAAGATAAGTCTTATGTGTACAGGAAGGTAAGTGGAAGCACTATCACCTTTTTGGTGCTATATGTGGATGACATCTTGATCATTGGAATGATATAAGAATTCTCTCCATAGTGAAAGCTTGGCTATCTAGACACTTCTCCATGAAAGACTTACAAGAAGCATCCTACATATTGGGGATTCGGATCTATAGAGATAGATTCAAGAGGATGCTCGACTTATCCCAATCAAGATACATAGACACCATTGTCAAAAGGTTTGACATGAAAAATTCAAGAGATGTCTCATACCAATGAGACATAAACTATCACTTTCTAGAAGTATATCCCCAAAACTCCTAAAGAAAGGGCATATATAGATATGATACCCCATGCCTCAATGATATGGTTCATCATGTATGCTATATTTGTGTACCAAGCCCGATATAATGCATGTTTTGAGTGTCATGAGCGGTATCAAGCAGATCAAGCTTGGAGCACTAGAAAGCGAAGAAAGTGTATCTTAAGTATGAGAAGGCGATGATCTTTTATTGGTATATGAAGAAAGTAGCCTTAGAGTAGGGCTACACGAACTCAAGCTTTTAGTCCGATGTCAATGATAGCAAGTTTAATTCAAGGTATAGTGTCACCTTGAATGGAGGAGTAGTATCTTTGGAAGAGTTCCAAGTAAGATACTACTATTGACTCGACCATGAAGAGTACACACGCAAAAGCGGATAAAGAAGTTCATCCAGATCTAAGTAGTTGAGAAGGCAATGAGTTGATTCTTTATATTATGACAATTACAAGATGATTAGAAAGTAGAAACTCGGGTCTCATCAAAAGTGTTCGAGGAGGCGTATTAGAGATATCGTGGCTCAAAGAGATTTTAGTAGAAAGAGTTCCAAAGATAACATTGTAGATCTACTAATGAAGCCGTTATCTCATATTATCTTTAAGCATCTTGAATGATGGGGATCATACAAGTAGCGATGACTTTAGGTCAAGTGAAGAGATTATTAGTTATAGGTGCCATACAACAATCACTATTGAGTGATGACACCTATAACACCTACGTTAATCTCTTTACTTATGATTCGCGATATTTTTACATTATCGATGTATATGTGAGGTCCTGTGGATCTGCATTGCAATAGGAATCGGATCGTGATGAGATCATGATAATAAGAAGAAGCCTTTAAACATATACCCTCAATAATCTCGCTCATAGGTTATTCAAGATGGACATCGAGATAATCGGATAGATTGATGTGCATCCATATGATAAAGGGTTGGTCTCATAGCTACTCATGTGGGGATACAAATGATATACGGTGTTCATTGGAGAATAAGTTCACCGATTGATCTCAAATCTGAGTAAGGTATCCGACTCTTAAAGTTGAGACACCAAAATGTCCTATATGAGTACTCCACTCTTTTATAATGGAGACTTATAGGCTTGAAAGTTTCAAATATAGTACAACCAATTATTGAGAGGACCTAACCTTACGATGGCTATTGAGTGTCACTAGAAAATCATCTACTCTTGATATCATAAGAGGAATATTTCATGTGTTCTTGCTGGACAAATCCCAAGAGGTTATTTGGATTAAGAGAGATAGAGTTCTTCGGAAGAATCGATTAGAGCGAGACTCTAGTAGAAATTATCTTTGGATATTAGATAGATGAGAGACTAGAGGTACATGGTAATTAAGGACAAATATATCCAAAGGATTGATTCTCCTATATCGCTTGAACTATAGTGTAGTGGCCTAGATCTAGAGATAATAATTCACTATAATGAAGAAGCTAGCCCTTAGTTATCTCATGAATTATTATAGAGATAAGCATCACTAAGTTAGAAAGAAGCTCTGAAGGGATTCATAGTTGACTTGATATTATTCGGCCTAAAGGGTCACGATTACATATGGTAGTGTCGATGAGTAAAGTTGATATGAGATATAGTTAACTTCTATAGGTGCATATCTAATAAGCCTATGAGTTATTGGATCTCATCCACCTGAGAGTCACACACACATGGTAGGTGTTACAAATGAGTAGAGGTTAATACAGATATCCGTTGGAGCTTCTATCTTATTGGATATCTATTAAGTTTATGAATTATTAGATCTCATGGATGAGATCTAATAAGAGCTAATAAGAGATTATTGGGTAGAGATCCATTAATCTAAGAGGCTTGATATTAGATGGAGATCCAAAGTACCCAATAGTGAGATCTATTAAGGTTGATATGGGGCCTTTATAAATAGAAGGAAACTAAAGACCCATAGGCTAGGCTTCTTGGTAGCTACCTCCTATTCTCTCTCCCTGAGAGGAGCATCTTCATCCATGTCGTATGAATCACCATTAGAGAATAAGATCTCCTTCATCTTTCTACATTTATAAGAATTCAGGATATATGATCTCCTATGTACTATTTTTCTTATATACATAGTTTTTGATTTCATGATTTTTGCACATCGATCTTATACAATGACAAAATCTTTTTATAGAAATATAGGACTATGTTTTTCTATTATACCACTATACATATGATGTCACCCTTAGATTTCCTAATAAAACTCAACCCACGAAGAAGACACTGGCCATAGCAAAAGCACAAATCAAGAGTGTGCAGAAGTGCATGAGTTAGGAAAACTTGACCCATGTAAGAAGAAACTCTGCCACGATGGAGACATAAGTCAAAATATGTCCAAAGTGCATAAGTAAAAAAAAACTCAACCCGCATAAAGAGAATCTCCTATTGAAGAATTTGATGATAAAATCAATTGGTGAAATATTTGCTCTAATCTATATTGTCAAAGATAAGTGTACAGGATCAACTACGATGGGTTAGAAACATAAAGTGATTTGCCGAGGTCAAGTCCGTATTGCTCAAGAGTTCATCGAAAGTCCGAAGGATCGTCAAAAGTGTTTCGTAATCACTAAGATCGAATCAGAACTTGCTAGAGTTTTCGAAAGTTCATCGAAGGTTCGTGAAACTTTGTCGAGAAGGTTAGAAGGTTGTCGAAGACGTTGGCGTGCCATACAAGCCGGAGCATGTTGGGAAGACATCGGAGGAAGAAATCGAGGAAATATCGGAGGACCGCCGAAGTCTCATCGAAAAGCTCTCGAAATAAGACTTGAAGAAAGTCAACTTAAATCGATGTTAATTATATTTTTAATTTCGTAGTTAGCACGACTTAGGTAGGATTTGAATTAATCTTGCTCTAAATTGGTAGGGCCAACCGGCCCTTATCGGGCCTTTGCCTTTGGCCCATTGAGCAAACCCGATGCGACAAACCTTACGATGGCTATTAGTCGGCCGTGTCACTAGAAAAGCGGTATCTACTCTTGATATCATGTCATCCGCCTCAGAGGAATATTTACCATGTGTTCTTGCTCAGACAAATTCCAAATTTGATTTCAAATTTGGGCCTAATTTTGAATCCATTTTGGATCTATAAATACCCTTTCTTAGCTGAAAGTACCCTTTTGAGTTAGAATCTTGGTTTTGAGTCTTTGAAAAGTCTTGTTCTTGCTAAGTTTTCACCTCCTTCTTCTTCTTGAGAAATCTTGTAAGAGTGTGAACTTCTTGTAAAGGGTTGTAAAAGGGGTATTGGTCCTTCCCTTTAAAGGATTGCTAGTGGAAGTGCGGAGCCTCATCGAGGAAGGCTTCAAGAGTGGATGTAGGTTATTTGACCGAACCACTATACATCATTGTGTTCATGAATGTGTGAGTGTTTACATTTAGAATCATTTCATTACTTAGCTACAAATTGTTTAGTTCCTTGCTGCTTCATTTACTCAAGTAATTACAAGTTCTCTTTCATCGGAAATCTTCCTACTTAAATAAATCTTCAAAGGATTGCACTAATTCACCCCCTCTTAGTGCCTTTTCGATCCTAACAATTGGTATCGAGTAAGATTTACTCGTATTGGTTTAAAACCCAAGAGAGATGGCCTATAGTGTAGAGGGTCACTCCATTACTCGTCGCCTATATTTAATGGGTCGGATGGAAGACTCATTATGAGGATTTTTCTCATTTCTATGGATTTGAACTTTGGAATATTGTTGAAAATGGATTTGCAAAATCTTCTTCCGAGTGAGTGAGTGGAATGAGTCGGAAAGAAAGATTTTTGCTCTCAATGCAAAGGCTATGAATGTCTTATTTTGTGCGCTTGATAAGAATAAGTTTAATGGTTTATTTCGTAATTGGTTTGATATTTGCGAATTGGCATTTGATATTTGGTGGCACTCTTGAAATCACTCATGAAGGCACTAGCCGAGTGAAAGAGTCCAAAATCAACATTCTTGTGCACTCTTATGAACTTTTTAGGATGAAACCAAATGAGTCCATTGAGACATGTACATAGTTACTTGATGTCATCAATGGACTTAAAGCTCTTAGTAAAGGTTTTTCTAACTTTGAGTTGGTAACTAAAATTTTAAGATCCCTTCCAAAGAGTTGGGATCCAAAAGTTACTGACCATTCGAGAGGCTAAGGATCTTAAAATATTTTCACTTGAAGAACTTATTGGGTCTCTAATGACCTATGAGATGACGTGCCATGCTCATGAAGAGCTTGAGAACCCCCTTCCAAAGAACAGGAAGGATATGGCACTTAGAACACAAGAAGACCACTTGAAAGGAACATCAAGTGATGAGGACAATGACAAAGAAATTGCACTTTTGACTCGAAAGTTTAAAAAATTTATAAGAAGGAACAAATTTAAAAATGATATAAAGAATAAATTTGAACACAAAAAGACCAAGTTATTTGCTACGAATGCAAAAAGGGGACACTTCAAGCATGAATGCCCTCAAGCCAAGAAGAAGCAACCCAAGAAGAAGAAAGCATTCAAGGCTACATGGGATGATTCAAGTGACTCCGAGGTCGAAGAGGCAAACAACAAAGAGGAGGCTAACTTCGCTCTAATGGCCTATTGGAGAAGAGGTTAGTGAATTATTTAGTGAAGAATTATCTTTCGATGAGCTTTCTTAGATTTCATGAGTTATTTGATTAATGTAAAACTATTAGTAAGAAATTCAATTTGCTTAAGAAAGAGCATGCTTTATTGCAAAATAAGTTCAATAGCCTCCAAACTCCTCTACTCCCCATGCTCTAAGTGTGAGCACTTAGAAGAAATAAAGGGTACTTAAAGAGATAAACAAGTCAGGTCCAGCTTGACATGATTCTGCAAACAAGGGTCTTGGAAATAGAAGTGGAATAGGATTTGTGAGTGGATCTCATCAAAATCCCACCACCTTCATTAAAGGACCCACATTGCATGTATCACCCCATTTGAAATGTAATTTTGTGGTAAAATGGGACATGTTGCTTACAAATTAAGGTTCAAGAAAATTATCCACAAAAATTGATATGGGTTCCCAAAGGAACCATAAACAACTCAATGCCAAATTACAAATTAAGTAGATCAATTTGTAAGGCACCCAAAATTAAATGGGTAAAAAAACATCCTCTTTTGTAGACAAACTCACAAGCTAGGAGTAGGAAATGGTATCTTGATAGTGGATGCTCAAGGCACATGACCGGGAGATCCATCTCATTTTCTATGCTCACTAGCAAAGAAGAAGGGTATGTCACCTTCGTGAGACAACAACAAGGGTAAAATCATTGGCAAAGGAACCATTGGTAACTAATCAAGTTTTTCAATTGATGATGTCTTGTTAGTTGATGGTTTAAAATATAATCTTTTAAGCATTAGTCAATTGTGCGATAAAGGCTATGTTGTTAGATTTGAATCTAATGTTTGTATCATTGAAAAACCAAACAATAACATATCCATGATTGCTTTAAAACAAAACAATATCTATACCATAAATATTGATGAATTATGTAATGAAATGTATTTTTCGGTTTTAAATAATGATGCTTGGCTTTGGCATAGGAGATTAGGCCATGCAAGCATGAAACTAATTTCTAAGATTTCATCTATATTAGTAAGAGGCATTTCAAACATGAAATTTGTTAAGGACAAGGTATGTGATGCATGTCAACTAGGAAAACAAATAACAAATAAAGACTAGTTTCAAATCAAAATCAAATTAGCACCACTAGACCATTGCAATTGATCCATTTGGACTTATTTGGACCAATTGACATAACAAGCCTAGGAGGTAGCAAATATGCTTTTGTAATTGTGGATGCCTATAGTAGATACACTTGGACCTATTTCTTGGCTTATAAAAGTGATTGTTTCAAATGTTTTTCTAAATTTTGTAAACTCACTTAAAATAAAAAAGGTTTTATGATATCATCAATTCGAAGTGATCATGGAGGTGAATTTCAAAATCATGACTTCCAAAATTTTTGTGAAATAAACAGATATGATCATAACTTCTCTACTCCAAGAAATCCACAACAAAATGGAGTAGTGGAAAGGAAAAATAGAAGTTTGCAAGAAATGGCTAAAACCATGTTAAATAAATATAATTTACCAAAATATTTTTGGGCCGAAGCCGTGAATACGGCTTGCTATGTTATGAATAGAGTTCTAGTGAGACCATCCCTATCTAAAACTCCATATAAATTATCGAATGACAAAAAACCCAATATTTCTTATTTTAAAGTTTTTGGTTGTAAATGCTTTATCTTAAATGAAAAGGATGCCTTAGAAAAATCCGATGCAAAATCCAATGAAGGCATATTTCTTGGTTATTCTTCCGTTTCTAAGGCTTTTCGTGTTTTCAATAAAAGAACCTTAGTTATAGAAGAATCCATTCATGTGGTTTTTAATGAAATTTCTGAATTTAAGAAAAAACATTTTGATGATGATTTTGGCTTTGATAATTTGAATTTGAATGAACCCTCTCCTCAAAACAATAACTTGGATGCATCTTCTTCCCAAACTTCATTACCCAAGGAATGGAAGTATGTAGATGCTCATCCCAAGGAGTTAATTATAGGAGATGCATCGAAAGGGGTTTAAACTCGTTCTTCTTTCAAAGATTTTTGTGCCCATGCCTTTTTTCTCAAATTGAACCAAAATGCATTGATGATGTCTTGAAAGATGATTCTTAGGTTATCGTAATGCAAGAAGAATTGAATCAATTTGAGAGGAATGAGGTATGGAAGCTTGTTCCTAGACCTAATGACCACTTAGTTATTGGTACTAAGTGGGTCTTTAGAAACAAGCAAGATGAATGTGGTATCGTGGTTAGAAACAAGGCTAGACTAGTGGCCAAAGGTTACAACCAAGAAGAAGGTATCGATTACGAAGAAACCTTTGCTCCGGTGGCAAGATTAGAAGCCATTAGGATGCTCCTTGCCTATGCTAGTAGTAATGATTTTAAATTATTTCAAATGGATGTCAAAAGTGCATTCTTAAATGGTTTTATCTCTGAAGAAGTGTATGTCGAACAACCACCCAGATTTGAAAATTCTCTTCTACCTAACCATGTGTTTAAGCTAACTAAGGCTTTATATGGTCTAAAATAAGCCCCTAGGGCTTGGTATGAGAGGCTTAGTTCCTTTTTAATTTTAAATGATTTCACTAAAGGCAAGGTTGATACTACATTGTTTATTAAACATTTTAAAAATAATTTTCTTATTGTTCAAATTTATGTTGATGATATTATTTTTGGTTCTTCAGATGAATCACTATGTGAATCTTTTGCCAAGTGTATGAGTCATGAATTTGAGATGAGTCTAATGGGAGAGTTAACCTTCTTTCTTGGATTACAAATTAAACAACTTAGTAATGGCATATTCCCTAATCAATCTAAATATACATTAGAATTGTTAAAACGATTTAATATGGACAGCTCAAAAGCCATCCACACTCCAATGAGTACTTCCACCAAGTTAGACTTGGATGAAGGTGGAGAAAATTTTGATCAAAAGACATATAGGGGCATGATAGGTAGCTTGCTCTATCTTACACGCAACTAGGCCAGATATCATGTTTAGTGTGGGACTTTGTGCGAGATTTCAAGCTAATCCTAAGTTGTCTCATCTTAAAGCCATTAAAAGAATTTTTAGATATCTTAAAGGTACTCCTAATCTAGGATTATGGTATCCAAAATCTGATGACTTTAATTTGATAGCCTATGCAGATCATGGATTTTGGTGGATGTAGAATAGATAGAAAGAGTACATCGGAACATGCTAATTTTTAGGACATGCACTCTTCTTGGACTTCTAAGAAACAAAATTCGATTGCAATATCTACGGCGGAAGCCGAATACATAGCCGCAAGTGCATGTTGTGCTCAAGTCATTTGGATGAAAAATACATTAGAAGATTATGAAATTCATTTAAATAACATTCCTATAAAATGTGATAATACAAGTGCTATTTGTCTTACAAAAAATCCTATTCAACACTCTAGAACTAAACACATTGACATAAGACATCACTTTATACGAGATCATGTTAACAATAACGATGTTACTCTTGAATTTATCGATACAAAACATCAATTAGCGGACATTTTTATGAAACCTTTAAATGAGGAATAATTTGACTTCATTAGGAGGGAATTAGGCATGTTAAAGCGCCCTAATAAATAAGCTTTATTGTATGAGATTTTTTTAAATTTTGATTTTCAACGATTTAAACTTTCTCGGATTTCTTCTTAAAATTTTGGATTTCTTTTTGACATCATCCTATCCTTGAAATCTCTGAAAACAAGTTCAAGATAAATTAAAAAAATCGGATGCTCTTGTTCACTTGTATGGATGATGTTGTGTGTGTTGTTACTTTCATCTACTCACTTTTGAATGAACTTTCTTATTTCGATTTGATCATAATTTTGACTTGATACCCTCCTTCTTGTGACTACTTTTTTGAATGGTTTCTTGCTCTCCCATGGCTTACTTAATCACATGAGTGATCTCTTCTTTTGTTGATGACAAAGGGGAGAAAAATATAATTTGCCATGATGGAGTAATTGTTGTTACGATGAAATATGCTTAAAGTGAAATATGATTTAATTGTATCACATTGCAAGTGCTTAAAAACTCTTACTCTTGAGATAAGCTACTCTTTAATATCATGCATTTATTGTAGGTGTAAATACTTTGACATTGTTTAAAGTATATTGATTTTAGTATTGATGCCTAAGCTTGTCTTTTAAGCTTTATGTGGTATGACACCTATATGATTTGACTTAAATTCAAAAGATTGAATTCAAGTGTCTTTTACCTTCTCAATTATATGGCATATAGATAGGGGAGTTGAGTTTAACTTCCATCATCAATTGATTGTCATCATAAAAAGGGGGAGATTGTTGAATCTCGGATTTTGATGATAAAATCAATTGGTGAAATATTTGCTCTAATCTATATTGTCAAAGATAAGTGTGCAGGATCAACTACGATGGGTTAGAAACATAAAGTGATTTGCCGAGGTCAAGTCCGTCAGGTGTTCAAGAGTTCATCAAAGTCCGAAGGATCGCCAAAAGTGTTGCGTAACCAGCTAAGATCGAATCAGGAACTTGCCGGAGTTTTCGGAAGTTCATCGCAAAGATCATCGAAGGTTCGCGAAACTTTGTCGAGAAGGTTCAGAAGGTTGTCGAAGACTCGTTGAGCGTACCATACAAGCCGGGAGCATGCTGGGAAGACGTCGGAAGAAATCCGAGGGAAATATCAGAGGACCGTCGAAGTCTCATCGAAAAGCTCACCGGAATAAGACTTGAAGAAAGTCGGCTTAAATCGCTATTAATTATGTTTTTAATTTCATAGTTAGCACGTACTTAGGGCAAGGATTTCGAATTAATCTTGCTATAAATTGGTAGGGGCCAACCGAGCCCTTACTGGGCCTTTTGGGCCAAGACCGCTGGCGCGTCGTGTCTTTGGGTGGTGCTACCGCTTCACTGGAGCAAGAGCGATGTACCGCTGGCCACTTTGGTCATGCGCGGTAGTACCGCCTTTGCTCCAGCGATAGCATCGCTGTCTGATGTCGGCGGCGTGACCGACAGGTAGTGCCGCCTCGACAGTGGTAGCATCGCCCATTCGGAATTCCAAATTTGATTTCAAATTTGGAGCCCAATTTTGAATCCATTTTGATCTATAAATACCCCCTTTCTCAACCGAAAGGGCACCCTTTGAGAGTTAGAATCTTGGTTTTGAGTCTTTGAAAAGTCTTAAAAGTCTTGTTCTTGCTAAGTGTTCACCTCCTTCTTCTTCTTGAGAAATCTTGTAAGAGTGTGAACTTCTTGTAAAAGGTTGTAAAGGGTATTGGTCCTTCCCCTTCAAAGGATTGCTAGTGGAAGTGCGGAGCCTCATCGGGAAGGCTTCAAAAGTAGATGTAGGTTATTTGACTGAACCACTATACATCATTGTGTTCATGAATGTGTGAGTGTTTACATTTCTGAATCATTTCATTACTTAGTCAGCAAATTGTTTAGTTCCTTGTCGCTTCATTTACTCAAGCAACTTCTTACAAGTTCTCTTTTATCAAATCGAAATCTTCTACGAACTTGTCTTTATACTGAAATCGGCTTCAAAGTTACATTTTTAATCCATTGCACTAATTCACCCCCTCCCCCCACTCTTAGTGCCTTTTCGATCCTAACATCTCCCACGAGAGAAGATGCAAGGTAAAATATGACCAAAGTGTATAGGTCAAGATGCTCCAACTGTCGCATCTACCTGAAGCATGGAAATTGAGTCCATTGTTGAATATGTCGGATAATTAGACATTGCACTTCGAACCCCTAATGTAAGAGCCTCGAAGCACACCTTAAGATGGACAAATAATAGGAAATATATTATAAGCTAATTATCATTCGACATGTAATCACCACATGGCACTAATCATCATATGATATGTAATCATCACGTGTCACTTTTCATCATTTGAAATGTAATCACCATGTGAAAGAAGATCTAAAAAAGATAATTACCAATTCTCTTCTCGTAGGAAGAACACAATTATAAATTTTCTTATCATAGAAAGACAATATCAAACTTTGTTCTTACAAAATTATGACTAGAAAAATAATCCTAAACTTTCTTCTTATAGAAGTATGACTAGATATGAATCCCTATCCTCAAAAGTATAAAAAGAGGAGTCTGACATCCATACTCTAAGATGTCGAGTTATTAATTTGAGTATCAAAGGGATTGGATCAGAAGACCTCGTCTGACCTTGGTCTTTATATAAATAGTACCTAGAGAGTTTGGTGATTCCACATTAGAGATATCTTGAATGTTTCTACGTATACGAGTCAGGATTACATCAAATTGATCAAAACATTCACAGAACTGACGTCTTCATCTATTGTCAAAGAGGTTATCTTAGAGTTTTGATAAAGAGCTGTTTGCTCATCGAGTGACGAAGTATATGAAAGAAAAAAATCAATGATTTACTATCAACTAAAACAAAACGAGATATGAACAAATATTATTTTCTCCATCTTTCCTTGAGTCAGAGTGATATGGGTTTAGGGATTACTGTTTGTTTTGATATGTTGATACATACGAGCCAATTGAACTTGCCTATAGCTAAGGACGGTAAATTTATTACTGTTTGTCTCCTTTTTAAGTGTCAACCATGTTAACATGACGTGTATAACGCTATCGGCTATATACTGTTCCTTTCTGGAAGGCTGGCTGTGCTTGATGACTTAAACACTATTCATGCTTAAAACAAGAGATGCAGAATTGAAGCCAAAAACAAAGTGTTATACATGGGCTAACTATTTACAGATTGAATAGTTACAATAAGCAGAGGGCCAATTAAGCTCCAAAGACTAGTTCCTATTTTTCTTTTCTTTTTTTTTCTTAAGATGTATCCCTTTTGCCCAATTCTGATCGAGAATTTAATCTACAAAACAAAACAGGTGCCATAAGCTCAACAAGGAAGCAACCTTATTTCACTCATTCATATTTCTTAATATTAAATCACTTACCAATTTTGTGTTCTAAACATCCTTCCATTGACTAAGCCCCTTATCATTATTATCATTCGGTGTCTTTCCAATGAAAGCCATTTGCATCTCTTCAGTGGTGACCTATGGTCACAATGTAACATTGTTCAGCTCGTAAGTGAAGAAAACCAGTTGAAATGTCCATGAGACGGATGGACAAAAGAAATTTCTTCATCAAAATTTAAATTTAATAATATTTTTTTTAATATTTTCAAAAGTCCCAAGCAACTCATAGAATCTTTAGGGCACCGCGCTTTGATCGGATTCGAATTTTGATTCGATTGGGCTTATAAGTTGGTTCAATCGAACCAACTAACATCATTACCCCAACACCAGCCAACGCCCTCCCTCGCCCGACGCAGTGGAAGAAGAAACCCTACATCTGTCGCCTTTCTTCGCTCTGCCCAGCCGCTGCAGCACAGCTGCCGTCGCTGCAACTCGTCCGCCATTGCAGCTGGTCTAAACTCTAAACCTCTTCCACCGCTATAACTCTGTCTCCTGCTGTAGTTGCTGTCCGCCGCCGATGGCAACCTCTTCCATTGCCTTCGTTCGCCGCCTTCGCACGCTCCGTCCGCCGTCGTCGACAACGTTGTCTGCTGCCTTCGTCCGCCACTGCAACTTCATCGGTTCGCAGCTGCAGTTTCGTTCGCCGCCCTTTGGTTCCCCCACCTTCGTGTTAATTATACTGCTTCGTCCGTTCCCCAACCTTCCTGTTAATTAAACTGCGAACGGACGAGCAGCAACTCGGTTGAGCAATTTAAATATATTTTTTGTATCTACAACACCATGGGTTGATTTATACAAGAAGCTCCCTTAGCTTTTACGTGATGATGTCTTATAGCAGCAAAACGTTTTTGGTTAATAAGATGGTTCTGAAGCAGTTTAATTCTAACATAGGTCTTCATAAACATGTTTAGCGTATTTCTATTTGGTTATTTATTATTTTAATTATAATATTCGGGAACATCTCTCT
The DNA here is from genome assembly GCA_024322285.1 of Musa beccarii. Lineage (NCBI taxonomy): Eukaryota > Viridiplantae > Streptophyta > Magnoliopsida > Zingiberales > Musaceae > Musa > Musa beccarii. The sequence goes on from CM044398.1 coordinate 7,607,343, forward strand.
CCGCTCGAGCGGGGCGCTCAGGCGCGCCTAGTGTCTCGGGTGTCTTTGGCGCTAGCGCTTTTTAAATTACTGATATTTTCTTACATCACATTGTAAGATATTATAGTGCTTTATCTAAAAGATTCCCTCCTTGAATTTGCTGAATCCATATTAATATTTTTTTATTCATTTTTCTATTTCATATTTTGGTTCTTAAATTCTTAGCTGATTTTTTCTTTGCACCTTTCTGTAAGAGACCATATTTGATAGCTTTTCTGTCCTTGTTTACAGCTACTGAGATATTCTCGAAAAATTTTCTGGACTTTGCTTTAATTACAGTTGAAGAAAACCTAGAATATTCTGTAACTATAACCTGGTCCTATGCACTGACTGCTATTGTTGTTACCTGAAAATGTTTGTTAGATATCTAAAACAATTTTTTTGTTGCAGCGAGCTGACGCCGGTGGCAACATGCACGATTGCAACTCAAGCAGGTAATAAGCCTTTACAATCCCGCTCCATTTTTATTGCAATAAGAGAATTTCATTTATGCATTTGGAGTGTCATTTTTTTTACATTTGACCACATGATATGCAGTTACAAGTTGGATGAAGGGCGTTAACAACATTCATGAGATCACAGCATTGAATCTCCAAGCTTCTCAAATCAGATTTGGAACATGTGGTATTTGACAGCCATTTAATGCACTTATTGGGGATACACTTAGTATTCTTCCATATTTCTATTATTTTAGTGCATAGATGCTTCTGGAAGGATTACCTATCTCGAATGCTTTTTTTAAAGTGCTTAACCTCCCTTAATTTTTCAATTTCTTCTTGTTAGTCTTTGTTGCCCTTTATCGGTGCTTATATTTAATTGTTTTGGACCTTTGGTATATAGTTCGAGCATGTTAGTTTGACGGTTGCTCATTTTGGAATTTGTGAAGTTAATTTGGTAGCAAAATTTGCATGGTTATTGCTTTTGAGCATCTCGTTTGTTTTGATCACTTGACTTGTACTAATTGAATTATATGCTAGTACTTCATTTTGAGTTTCATTTGAAGTTTGAGATTCCCTTTTCATTACTGATTATGTTGTTGTGTGCTGTTATTATATATTAAAACTCACTGTTCTTTATGTGAAGTGATCATTTTGGTGTGGCTGCACATTTAATTTAACTTGGTCCGTGCCCTTTTGGTGTTAGCATTATGCTACTGGCATTTATGTAAATGGTTCTGTGGGTTAGAATTTATTGTAGTTTATCTGATTATATTGACCCTTTATTGTTAATTGATATGTCTTTGTTCTTAATAAGCTTTCAGGGTTAATAGACCATTTTAGTGGGACTTGCTAGCTGAATTATTCATTTTTGTATATTGTAATTGTTCGTTAAATTTCCGACACCTTTTAGTTGTTATAAATGATTTTGTTTGGAATCTTATCATTATTTTGGTTGTTTACTCAAAAATTAAAGATCAATAACTAAAAATTGATTTCTAGTATAGGGTTAAAATAATATGTTATGTACCTGAAGCTGGAGATTCTTGCCTTTATGATTGTTTATCAGTTTTAAAACTTTGACCCTACTTTCAAGTTTCAGGCCAATGTTACATACATCAATAGCAAACAACCACCAGGTTACGTGTTCCATGAGCCTGATCCTTGGGAAATCTTATGGAATGGGTAATCCATATACCATAATTAAGAAAAAGGTTTCTAGACAATAGGGTAGCCATGGTGGATTTTCCTGCAAAGCAACTCGCCAATTGCTACACTATGTGACAGTTTATAGAATGTCCTTTGGTGCTCTCTTAGATGGTCAGCGATGATAAAGGTAATCTATGCCCAGATTGACGTAGATAAATACAAGGTTTTAAAGATCTGTCTAGCTGGTACTGACATGAGGTCGAGATTTTAATCCTTCGATGAAGGTATCTCCTCGTCACCTGGCATGTATGACCTTAGCATTTAAACTCCTTATACATATGGCAGATGGCAGCAATACTCTGGCACCTGGCTACCTTGTTTCTACCTCCAAGAATAATCATTACAAAGCTATTATGGTGTAGAAAGAACTATGAGATGTTAAAGTATTAAACTAGATTATAAGATGGAGGAATTTTTTCCATGATTAGGTAACTATTATAACCCTGTTAGTCCCACTGATAACTTGAACTATACAACTACTATGGCACAATCTAGTTTTCTGATGGTCATAAAGCAAACTATTATCTACTTTTTCTTTATATTTTATCTTTTTTTTCCGATCTATTTCACATTGCTCACTTTTCCATGTAGGATTGTTATTCTTGTAACTATTTAAATTCAGTTTTAACTTGACATTCTTATTCTTTGTGTTAAAGGAATTTCAGGTCGCAAGTATTCATATACACTAAATTTGAGGCATGCCTTCAGTTCAAATATAAGCCAGTTGCCTGTCATTACTGACCTTGATATAGAAGCTGCAATGAAGGATTTGTTGGCGATTAACTGGGATGAAATTCCAAGACTCTTATAAATGAGACAAAGAAGGCTCTGTCAAAAACCACCGAAGATAAAGCTGGCCAAGAGGCTTTGGCATATGTATTTCGTGCAGCTGAGGCATCTGTGGAATTTAGTGGGGGTATTGGCATCCCTTAGTGGCACTTGATGATTTATGCGGCTTAAGTGGTGAGGTCAGTCATTTTGTTTATGTAGACTTTGAACTGAGGAACTTAGGTGCTATTTATCTCAATTTTCAAGCAATTGTCTAATTTGTTCTAATATTGACAAACATGATACTGATTGTTCACAGAATGTTGGACACCTGCCACAGCATCTGGAAGATGCCATAAGAGCTTCATATAAATGATATATTACCTATTTGGATTCATTTGGTCCCGATGAGACCTTTTTCAGGAAAAATGTTGAACTTGAATTGGAAACAAAAATGATACATCTGAAAATGAGATGCAGTGGCATTGTTTCTGAGTGGGGAAAGGTAAGCAAACTTTACAATAATGTGTTTTGCTGCATGAATTTTCACAGCAGGACTTATATTAGTTAGTTATTAATTTTCTTAAATATATTATGTTTCTTTTAAGCTTTGAGTTACTGAATTCTTTGATGTTAATGATCTCAAAACTAAGAAACCTGAATACAAACTCTGTTTATATAATATTATATGTTATGCCTGTAATTAAATTTCCCATATACATTACATTGTGGTTAGCGTCATATCTGATAACTCTTAGGGCCTTAGAGTAGTGTTCTTTTCATGGTCTGCAATACCGAATAATACCGCCCGGTATGGGCGGTACATATCAGTCCGATAGGATGCCGGTATGCAAACCGTCTGTTATTGGTCGATACAATTTTTTTATTTTTTTAATAAAAAATTATTTTTTTATTTTTTTAATATGGACGTTGCCCGAGCCTTGGCGATGTTGTTGAGGTGACTTCTCGGGCGACATCGCCGAGAAGGAAGGCGACGTCTCCCGAGGTGACTTCGCACGGACGACATTGGTTTTTGTATTTTTTAATAGAAAAAATTATTATTTTTTTTTACTTCTCTCGGCAATGTCACCTCGGCAACGTCGCCTGTTGACTTCTCGAGCTTCTCCCTAGGCGACGTCGCATGGGCAACGTCGCTCAGGAAAAAATATATATAAATATATATAATATTTATTTATATATATAATATTTATAATTATAAATATATATATATATCGAACAGTATATCGAAATGTATCATTTGGTATTTGGTACCGTACCATACCGGTGAAGTGTCGAAACTCTGGTATGGTACGGTATTGCAGATATTAGTCCTTTTTCTTAAAAGTATGGATTACCATGTTGGCTGTACCAGCTGTCATTTTTCATGCCAACATGGTGCTGAGATTGACACTTTCTGTAAAAGTTTATGTTGTTATTGCTTGGCACGGCCTGGAAAGGTAAGAAATACTTCAGTTTTTACTACATTTGAAGCCCAAACCAAACCAAGATGATCCGAGCCAATTTTCACCAATTAGTTTTTTCGTCATCTATCCATCGGCACGCCTATGGTGGTGTTTATCATGCGAGCCACGTGCCTTCTTGGCCGGTTGCCCAACTAGCACTCTTGTGACACAATTGTTTAGTTGGTCTAAAAGTAGCTGGTTGTTTGTGCAAAGTAGGCATGCTGCTTATTGATTTTTCTGCGTGCCATCAACATATACCATTGTGATGTTAGAATAGCAACAGAAGCCTAATTAGTCGGAAATAAACAATCGGTGTCTGTCTATCGTGGCCTTTATCTTTCAACGCAATCTGTAGGAGATTTATACTCTTTGACTGGCCGTCAGAAACCTTTCTCCATTGTGTTTGGATACTATGTGATCACTGTTAGATATTTTAAGGTGAACCAAGAGTTTGATATTAAGAATAGGCAATCGACAGAACGATAACCCGTGAGTCAACTTAGCCATGTTTAGTGGACTTGTCACCTTTATTGGGATATCACTACCAACTCTGAAGAATCAAGGGAACCTGAAATTAATTGTCATGCCTGATCATGGTCAGGCTGACCGCATTGAAGTTCTAATGCTTGCTTGCCTGCATATATGTGTATATATGTATTTCATGAAAATGTAGCAAACTTTTGATCGCCTGCTGTTGCTTGCAGGTTACGCTTCTTGGCACCTCTGGGCTTTCCGGGTCCTATGTGGAGCTCAGGTAATGAGAAGCGATTCTGAGAGTGCTTTTGGACAGCCTTCCGTTCTGTTAGATGTTGTCGCCGCGGCCATTGTTGGGTATGTGGCTGTCTCCGTTCTATCGAAGTATTACTGCCTGCAAGAAATAAAGGACATCCTTTGCCTACCTGACATATTTTCATATGGTACGAGTCTACCGTGTTGGGTTCAAAGCCTTTGCTTGTGGATGTGCGGCATAAGTAAGAACATAAGATATATTCATCTATGGAATCAGTTATTGCACGTTGGCCATTGCCGGGATCTGGAGACTTTCTTGTAGTATCGGTTCAAAAATTTTAGCATATGAAAAAATGCATGATATAATTCTTTTCCAAGGAATTTACTTATATTGGATGCATTTGACTAATTGATAAAGACAGATTTGAATCCAAGATCTTACAATAATTTATCAAAATCTTTGCTCAGCATCTTCCACTGCTTGATTCACTTGACTATTTGATTCTTGCTTTTTAGGAGTTAAAGCTGCATTGATTACGTAGAATGGTAGATCATTGAGTCCATCAGCCAATCCACCATTGAGTCCATGGTAGATCATCGAATGCCAAAACCTTTGTACCTGTCGATTCATAATTTGGAGTGCACAAACTACTAAGAATCCCTGAAAACCAGAGTTTAATGTTCGATTGTTCAAACCTAAGTAGACTAATCATCTGGCCATTTCAAAGTCTACGCTTTCGAGAGATCAATCGCTTATGCATGGACTGATCCTGTATGCCTTGTGGGCTACTTCAAACGTCAACACCTACAGATCTAAAGAACAAGAAAAAGAAGGTGTCCGTAGCTTGTGATCGATCAATCCTTAGGCTTTTGGTTGCTTAAAAGGCATATTATTGTCGATCATTTACTTGTTTGTATATGACTCGAGCTATTTAAGTAGGAAGTAATGCAAGGAGACTGTCCCAACTCCAGCAATGATCAAATTGGTCTTAAAATTAATTTTGAACTACGTTATTGTCGAACCTCAACTTGTTTGCATGTGACTCGGGCTCAGCCGAGTGTGGAATCGAATAAATGTCAAAAGTTATCTTGGGAATAGCTGGTCCAACGAGATGGTATAAATCATTCTTAACGTGTCCCGAGGTATTCTCCACCTGCACCGCACTTTCCAAAATAGACTTAGGTTATAATATACATATCATTCTTTGACACAAGAATTGGGCCTATACATGTCATTGAAACAACACATTGTGTGATAGACCATGTAAATTTCTAGCACCTAGTTGTTCCCTCAAGAGTGCATTGAGGACATACACACATCCAATAACATCCAAATTAAGCGCTTCTAGTCCTCATCAGTCGTATTTTAATACAATAAAATAATAAAACATATAATTATTCTTCATTATTTATATAATTCTAATGAGTTTTTGGAGGTATTAATTTAAGTTAAGAGGTTCAACCAACAGTCACCTCATACTGGTTGAAGAAGATTAACCATGGCGAAAGGGCATATACATGCAAAACTCAATTCTAGGAGGATAGATATGACAGTCAGGCTTTGCAGGGGTAATAATATATGTGATCAACTTTTGTCCCAATGACAAAAGACTTACATGCATTATTGATTCCAAAAAGAAAAGATGTATTAAAGCGATGGAAGACGAAGGGATGAGGATTCGGACATGACCTAATACGAAAGAGAAAGCAGCCATCCGATCGAGAGATGAGATTGAACGTTGATTTAACAGGTCATGTGCAGGGGAAGAGAGGGGCGTGACTTGACAAGGCCAAACCACATCGAGTTCCTGGCTTTTCTAGTCTTCTCTGGAACCCCCAAAAGCTGAAACCTCGAAACCCTCAACCCTGAAAAGATGGCTCGGTTGGGTTTGGCTCGGCGGAGCTGAGGGGGTACAGCCGAGCCGCCTAAGTCTATTATAACCCTCCGGATTAAATGGCTCGTCGCATTATTAAGACGCCATGCCGAAAACGCCGCGGATAACAGCGAAGACCGTCGCCGTGATGCGCGGCGTTGGGAAATGGGTAATTAATTGTTCCGGAGAGTCCATAATTATCCTGCGGTGACACCTCTCATAACTTGTCTCCGTGACCGGCGGTGAATGATTAAAGTGACACCCGTGGGGCCGGCCACCGGCCCTCCGCTTGTCCCGCGTATGTGGCGCGCAGCGTAAACGTCACCGAGGGGTTCTCTTGCAGGTTTTGTTGCTGCACGGGTCGGATTCGAGTTCATGGAATCGACACCGTCCGTCGGTGCGGCCCAGTCTCCGATGGTCCCACCCTCGGGCACCGCTCAATCGAGTGCACGAATCCTCGTGATCTGAGACCGGCCACCTTTTGACCTGCTGGCCGCAATAAAGAAAGAAAGAGGAATGATGACTCGGTCACCCGCACCGGGCCCAACCCAACCCGAGCTTGTTTTACCCTAGAAGCTCTGCTTTGATAAAGCCGGGCGAGGGGGGTGTGTGACTTAAGCTTGTTTTATCCCTCCGAGGCGCTCCTTTATATAACGGAGGGCGCGAGGTGTGGATTCATCGTCTAACGCCGCCTCCCTCTCCCACTTCGCTGCTGTTGATTGGTTGGCGTGGAGTGACAGGGATGGTTCCGAGGGTCGCCCTCGTCACCCTGTGCATGGCTCTCGTGGCGATGCTCTCACCTCGGTGCACCGCTACTTCGCCTTACAATCGCAACCCTCCACCGACCCCCGTGGCCAAGCCTCCTTCCGCTTCTCCGCCACCCTACCACCACCTTCCACTTCCGCCGGAGCACCACCCTCCAAAGCACCACCACAGAGCACCGCCAACGCCGCCCAGCCATGGAGCCCAACCTCCAGTCTACTATCACCCACCGCCAACCGCTGGTGCGCCTCCGCCGCATCACCACCACCACCACCATCACCACCACCAACCTACTCCTTCACCACCGACTCACGTGGGACACCCTCCGTACGATCACAGTTCTCCGCCACCGCCACCGAGCCATGCCCATATGCCTCCGTATGGCCGGCACCCGCCACCTCGTTATCCCGTCCCTCCAACTCACAAGCCCCCGACTCCGCCGCCGACGTACAAGTCTCCACGTCCACTACCGCCACCATCGGTCCCCCACCCTTGCCCTCCGATGATGCCGCCCCACCATCCAACGTACCCGCCATCACATCCTACGCCTCCGTCACCGCCCGTCCACAAGCCCCTTCCTCCGCCCGTTTCCCACCACAAATCTCCTCCACCACCAGTTTCCGTTTATCCGCCATCACCAACTCACATACCCCATCATCGACCGCCGCCGCCGCCGCCACCATACAAGACCATCCCCGAGCATTCTCCCCCGCCGCGTCACTCTCACTCTTCGCCGCCGCCACCGCCACCGCCATACAACTAGTCATGTGCTTGAATGCTTGCATTTCAATCTTCGTAAAGGCCATCCCTTTACCGAATGATTCCGTGTCGTCTGTAGCGATCAGGGTTGCAAATAAGGAGCGCCATGCCGTGCCCAAGTTGCGATGAGGGTAGATTTTAGGGAATGTGAAGGTTGTGTGCCTCCGGAGGAGCGTTTCTTGCAGTGTCTGTAAACCGCTCTCTCCATGTTTGGGTTTCTCGATCCGAATGAATCTAGAGTTGGTGTTCGATGCTTTTATTCCATGCTTTAACCCAATGAAAGCTGCCATGAAGCAGTCCAAGAATTAAGATCCGATGCATTGGCTGTAAGCGCGATCAAAACGACCGATGAGCATGACGGTCAAATAAACAAAGCAAAAGAGTTAGACGTGCACCTGAAAGATTAACGCCAGCAGTAGCGGCCGACCGCTAAGATCCATTGATGGCTCTCTATCGACTCTGAGACCGCTGTTGAATGTGACGATGCCGTCCAACCGATCGCTATGACATTCCCAATTATCACAAGTGTAATGGTGAATATGTTGAGGTAAAATAATGTCAAAAGGTAAAACGACAATTAAGCTTGGCCTACAAGTTAATCTGATTGCAGACGGAAAGCTGCAATCGAAAGCGTGAAAAATGATCGTGACAAAGGAGTCAAGAATGAGTTTTACCCCGAGGAGCGAGAAGGGTCGTTGGAATTGTTTCTCCAAAATTTCTGGCGAGCCCAAAAGAATGGTGCCGAGATGAGCTGAATCTGACAGTACGATGGCTCGTCCAGCATCTGCAATGCTCCTGCCAAATAGCAAGAAGACCAGCTTGACCCATTCGACTTTGATACACCACAAACTGTTCGTAATCTGACGCCATAACAGCCAGTAGGAAAGCAAGTAGTGATACATAGTAGCACAGACTCTGCTTATGCTCCCCTGGCAAACGGCAGTAGCTGCATCAATGATATATAGTAGCACATTACGGCTCTCAAAAGTAGTGAGAAAATTTCTGCTACAAATGGTCCCTTTGATATGCGATTCAAGTCGTCTCATAGAAGGCATTATTAGATTGCCGGAGGCAAGTGCTTGCATTTCTGAATTGCATTGCAGCTTAGATGTTTGGTTGGTTTGTTTCGTGAAAGCAAATGCAGCTTTTGATGTTTGGTTGCCTGCGTTTGAAACTGACCTGCAAATGCAACCAGAGATGTAATGTCATGGAAGGTTCCGATGGAAGAGGAATGACGAAAGGAGATGACCGCGAGGAGTGGCGACAAGTGATGATCGTCGTTGGACGAAGGTCGAAGGTGGCAAATAACGCACTTCAACTGGCAGCTTTTTTGCATGCAAGTCCAATTGCAAGAGAAAGATCATAAGTTGCGAGTCCAAATGCCAAAACCCTGCAAGCAGTTCATGTAAAAAATTAAAGAATATGATGTGTTTCTAAATCAACTATAATAGAAATATAAGAAAATTAAATACGAAAACGAAAAATTATATACCTCGGTCATTATTGTCGAGAAATTTCTATAACGATTTTCTTATTATTTTGATTTTTCTCGATCCAAAACTCCACTTTAGGTGGTATATGAAATCATAAAGACTTAGAAAGAGATGAGCTAAGGGACCAACTCTTTTATATAAATGTTTTCCTATCAAGAACATTTATTACTATCAAATTCATAACGCTCAAAAATTAATTTAAGTTTACAACGTTTGGACCATAATTAAGAATTTTAATGATAATAAATAAAATTCAATAATAACGATTAATTCATAATGAATGAAAATCAAGTCATAATAAATGGAGAAATGAATAATGAACTTAATAAGAACGATTACATTCTTTAAAATCAATGAAAATCAATAGTAATAAATAAGGAACTATTACATTCTTCCACTTGGTCCATACGTTTAACTTAATAACTTGAATTAATCTTATCGAATAATTTTCTTAAGAAACAAATACATGAATCATAGCGATAAGTCCTTTAAGAGCGAGTATTATCATCCATGTATCACGATGTATTTAGTTTCTTAAGAATTAATCTTAATGTGATAATATTACTTAATGAATAAACCTTATGTTTATTCTTGGTCCAACATAAATATATTTTCTTAAATTAATGTGCACATGAATGAGAAAATATCACAATATATAAGAGTTTAAATATAATTATAAAGTGGAACCAAATCCTATTTTCTCCACATGATCTTTGAATTTCAAAGGTGGCATGTCTTTAGTCAAAGGATGAGCAATCATCAATTCAGTGCTAATGTGCTCAATGACTAATGTGCTACTTTTTTTCTTTTACATGTTCTCTTATGGCTAAATACTTACTATCGATATATTTACTTCGATTTTTACTTTTATTGTTATTATGAGCCATAAAGACAAAAATGGTTGAATTATCATAGAAAATTTTAATGGCCTAGAAATAGAATCCATAATTCTAAGCCCAAAATGAAACTCTTAAGTCATACCCCATATGAAGTAGCCTCAAAACAGAGACAAACTCAACTTCCATGGTAGAAGTAGCACTGCAAGGTCCGCTCGACACTTCTCCAAGAAATAGCTCCACTAGTCATTATAAAAATGTATCATGATGTTAATTTGCGAGAGTCAACACAACCGGCGAAGTCTGAATCTGAGTAGCCAATCACATCCAGATTGTCTGTATGTTTATACATAAGTATGTAATCTTTGATTCCTTGAAGATACCTCATTACTTTTTTTGTAGCTCTCTAGTGGTCCATACTTGGATTACTTTAATATCGACTCTAGCATCCCCATAGCAAATGCAATATCGTATCTAGCATGCACACAGGCATACATAAGGCTTCCTATGACAAAAGCATATGTATGTTTTTCATTGATTCCTCTTGAGGTTGTTTCTTCGGGCATTGGTTCAAATTGAACCAATCACCTTTCACAATGAGAGCAACACTTGGTGAACAATCCTTCATCCAAATCTTTCTAAAAGCTTATTGATATAGGTTTCTTGTGATAGACTTAAAATACCTCAAGGTCTATCTTTATAGATTTTAATGCCAATAACATAAGATGCTTCACCCCTATCCTTCATATCAAAGTTTTTAGAAAGGAATTGTTTCACCACATGAAGCAAACCCTTATCATTGGTTGCAAGCAAAATATCATCTACGTATAAAATAAGAAAACATATTTTACTCCCATAGACCTTCTAGTATATATATTGATCCATAGGATTTTCAACAAATCCGAATGAAGAAATCACTCCATTGGAATTTAAAATACCATTGGCAAGATGTTTGTTTTAAATCGTATATAGATTTCTTAAGCTTAGTAAAACCAAGTGCTCACCAACACTACAGAGAAACCTTCATGTTATTTCATATAAACCTCCTCCTCTAGATCTCCATTAAGAAATGTCGTTTACATCTATTTGTTGCAATTCAAGGTCAAATGAGCAACCAATACAAAATGATACGAAGAGAATCTTTCTTAGATACAGCGGGAGAAAATGTCTCCTATAATCGATTCTCTTTTTTGAGTAAACTTTTGTAATAAGTCTTGGCTTGTATCTCTCAATGTTACCTAATGAATCTTTCTTGATCTTAAAGACTCATTTGCATACTCAATAGTCTTTGCTCCATTAGGCAACTCTACAAGATCACGACTCCATTGCTCTTTATGGAATTTATCTCCTCTTTCATAGCATTGTACCATAACCGACTCTTTGTAACTCATGGCTTGTGAAAATATTTCAAGATCATTTTCTACTCTAATATTATAGTTAGATTCTTGTAGATATACAAACATAATCACTAGGAATTACTGATCTTTTATTTCTAGTAGATCTTCTTAATGTTGTACCAATGTTTTCCTAAGGAACTTATGGTTCAACTAATTGTTTAGAGCTTGCTATAATTCTGAACTCACGCTGATCTATTAGAATACCACAACAACTTGTGGAATCTCAATGACTAGTTGTTCACACCGCTTTTACTTGAGGAGTGCTAATGAACTATAACCAATCTTTCACTTGATGTGGTTCACTTGATGTGGAAGGTTGAGATTCTGATATAATCATGTGCAAAAACTATGTTCTCGAACCGATCACTCCCACTAATCATGTCATCCTCAAGAAACTTAGAATTTCTTAATTCCACAATCCTAGTTGTAATGAGATGGATAATAAAACCTCAGTAACTCTTAGACTTTTCAAAGATATGCAATGAAATGCTCACCAATAGTCCTTAGGTCCGCTTTCTTCTCTGAAGTGGATTATATATCCCGATCTCAAGACTGACATCCCCAAATGTGCATATGTCGCAAACTCGATTTTCAACCTTTCTATAATTCAAATGGTGTCTTTTGGACAGCCTTAGTTGAACTCCGCTTAATATATACACGTCATCTTTAGTGCTTCAAAACCACAAAAATTTAGAAAAGATTGAGTTGCTACATACCCGCACTTTTACATCTAATAATGTCTGAGTTTCTTCTTTCTATAACACCATTCCTGGCTCAGAGAACCACGCATAGTGTATCAAGCAATAATCCTATGTTCTTGAATAAACTTAGCAAAAGACTCAAGTGCTTGTCCATTCTCAAGATATATCTATCATAATATTCTCCACCTCTATCCTGATCTCATAATTTTAATTTACTTACCATATTAGTTCTCAACGCTACCTTAAAGACTTCAAGACATCCAATGCTTCGCTTTTTATTATAAAGCAAATAGATATACATATATCGTGGAGTAATCATCTATAAAGGAGATGAAGAATTTTCGGACTATGTGCGCTCCATGTCCTGGATAACATATATCAAGATGAATGATCTCTAATATGTCTGAACTCCTATTAGCAGAACTCCTATTAGCACCTTTCTTAGGCTTGTTGGTCTGCTTTCCCTTAATACAGTCCACACAAGTCCTAAAATCAATAAAATCAAGAGTACACTCCATCATTAGCTAATATCTTAATTCTCTATGGAGATATGTCCTAATCTTCGATTGCCATAACATAGAGTCCTCATTAATATTACGATTTTAATGCCAACGTGAACATGCATCAACTATAAAGTGTTATTATTTTGTAAGAAAATAATGATAAAGACCATTAGATAAAATATCATTCCCAACACAGTTAGATTTATATAATAAACTAAATGATGTGTTTTGAAAATTAAAGGAATATCCAAATGGTACGAGTCTGGAAACAAAAATCAAGTTTCGTAAGAAACTTGATATATAAAAGGTTCTTTCTAATTTTAAAATAAAACCACTACTTAAAGTTAAAAAATGCATGTTCCAATTACCTCCATAATGTGAGAGCTCATCTTATTCAACTCGATAAGATGTTTTGCTCACTTCCACTGACTTCCTTAGGTTTTACATACTCTATAAAGAGTTTGCAATATGATTGTTAATCCAGAGTCAATCCACTAAGTGTTAATATTAACATTAACTACATTAGATTCCATAACACACAAACAATGTTGGTTTATCTTTCTTCATGTGTCCCTTTTTTTTTCTAAAGCTTCATATCTATTGTAAAATTATAGATTATGTTGAAAATAAATATAAGATAAAAATATATCAAGAACTACACACATGTCATTGATAAACATCGAAAAAATCATAAAAATAATCTAACATTTATAAAATAAATATTAATAATTTAATAAGAAATAATAATATATCAATTCATTATAAAACTTAAACATCTAAAAAACAATGATAATTTCTTAGCAAAATCATGTATTAGTCACATGCAACACATACAGAGATAATTGGATAATAAAGGCGCATATCACATACAGCCTTTATGGTGCACTCTCCAATAGCGGATGGGAGAGACATATTCCACGTGATGGATTTCTCCCAACAACGGATGGAGATAATCCATGTCGCACTCCCAACAGTGGATAGAGTGGTATCCTCACCACTTTAAGTGGGGACACGTTCCTCCCAACAATGCGGATGGAGGAATTGTCTCAACCATCACGTCGATGGTCCGCCCAAGGCTAATCCCTTAAAGGAATCGGATATACTTACTCTCAAGAGATATATAAATATCCATGATCATTCATTTACATTCACACATGCATCCAAGAAATAGTATAATCAAATATTACAAGAGACCATACTTTATGTATGATCTACTAGACTATGTCCATTGGTGGTTCTACACATTGAAATGATGGGCCCAGTAGCTCCTTTCACATGTTGCACTTCCAATATAGACCATTATCATAGTTACATATACTACATGGTACAATCATAATATCATAAACTTAAGAAAAGCAAGAAACCAATAATCATTTTCAAATGATATCTTCAAATAAACCTTTAAATTTAACAAATTATAAAGGCTTAAAATAGTAATATCTTAATCGTCTTCAATCAACTAAATCCCTAATTGAAATAGCTCAATTGGCTTAAATCAAATTCAATCCAATTATGACCTAATAGAATCAACCTCAAATCCTTATAAAACCGGCCTAGAATCACCTTAGACTGGTCTAATTTAGATTTGATTGATCTCGATTAGGTCAAGTAGGTTTTAACTAGTCAAGTTAGTCTAGAATCACCCTAAACTAATTTTAACCGATCAAACATGTTTGATTTAGTTAAAAGAGCTCAAACCAATAAAAGAAGAGGAAACCAGACTATATCATATAGTGCTAGCCCAAAATTGAACCAACCCACCTGAGTCTTGGATGGGTCATATGTGCTACATATGCATGTCCTAAGTAAAACTCACTTAAGCTTAAGAGATTAATATAAATCAAATAATCATTCTAATATCATGAATCAATTATCATTATTTATTAATCATAAAATTTTGAAAATTCAAATATTGTTATGCATCATAAAATTTATAACAATTCCAATATCAATATTTCAAAACATAAATTAAACCAAATAAAAAAGGAGAAAGGATCCTACCTCTCCTCGGCTATCATTTCCTTTGAGATTATCTCTCGAGAAGTCCTCTCATCGATCCTCCCATTGTCAGCTTGGTGAGAAACGAGGAAGAGGAGTCCCCTTATATAGGAGAAGATAAGATCTCCCCAAAAGGTAAATAAATATTTAATTTTATATTAAATTTATTTTTATTTTACTTTCACATATTTACTTCCTAAAGATCATATCACTTATTAGAAAATCAATCAATCAATAATCTAATTGATTAGTAAGATTCCTAACTTATCCACGTGAATAAGGAAATCAAATTTAATTATTTTCTTAACTATAATACACAAATATGAAAGTTAATAATAAAGCAATACATTATTTATAGTAATTAATTTATGTTAAGGGAGAAATCATCAGTGATTACACTAGATCCATTTGACTATGAGTCATATACGATTTACGAGTCTTGCCTTCATATAAATATGACCAACTCTCCATTTAGTAGAACCGGAAAGAGAGCCACTAAGTTATTGGAACTCATATAGTGATATATGTAGTCCCATATCAACTTAGGTCATATGTGGTTATTCCTACTTCATTATTTTCACTGATAATTTCTCTAGATACGGACACGTGTACTTGATGAAGTACAAGTCTGAAGCCTTCAAAAAATTTAGAGAATATAAGAATGAAATAGAAAATTAGATTGGAAAGAGTATCAAGATTCTTCGATCAGATCGATGAGGTGAGTGTTAAATCTCAGATTTTGATGATGAAATCAATTGGTGAATTATTTGTTCTAATCCATATTATCGAGATAAGTATGTAGGATTAACTACGATAGGATGAAAACATAAAGTGATTTACCGAGGTCAAGTTCGTTGGGAGTTCGGGAGTTCACCAGAAGTCCGAAGGATCATCAGAAGTGTTGCCGGAACCAACCGAGATAGAATCAGGGACTTGCCAAAGGTTTCAAAAGTTCGCCGGAAAGATCGTCGGAGGTTCGCGGAGATCACCGAGAAGGTTTGGAATCTTACCAAAAACTCGTTGAACTCGCCACAAAATCTGGAAGCCTATTGGGAGTCCACCGGAAGAAATCCGAAGGAGTGTTGGAAGTCCGCCGGAAGTTTGTCGGAAAGCTCGTCGGAAGAAGACTTGAAGAATATCGATTTAAATTGCTTAGAATTATGTTTCAATTTTATAGTTAGCATGTAATTAGGGTAAGGATTATGAAGTAATCCTGTTTAAACCTGGTAGAGGCCAATCGGGCCCTTATAGGGCTGATTTGGGCTGAAATTAAAGCTCATTCAGCTTTCTTTGAAAGAGCCCTGAGCGATAGCACCACCAGATTCTGTCAGTTTGACACCGACAGTGGTGGGCTTATCGCTAATACCAAGGAAACCCAAAAGTAATTCAAATTTGGAGCACAAATTTGAATCCTCTTGGGGTCTATAAATACCCCTCATTTTTTAGTTAAGAGAGTAACCTTTTGAGAGTTAGAAATTGAGCAAAAGCCATAGCAAAGCCTTGTTTTCGATAGCCTAAGTGTTCACCTCCCTCTCTTTGCAAAAATCTGTAAAAGCGTGAACCACTTGTAAAAAGGTTGTAAGAGGGATATTTGGTCCTTCCCCTTCAGCGTAACTTGCTAGTGAAAGTTGGGAGCCTCATCGAAGAAGGCTTCGAAAGGGGATGTAGGTCATTTGACCGAACCACTATACATCATGTTGTTCATTGAATG
The DNA here is from genome assembly GCA_024322285.1 of Musa beccarii. Classification (NCBI taxonomy): domain Eukaryota; kingdom Viridiplantae; phylum Streptophyta; class Magnoliopsida; order Zingiberales; family Musaceae; genus Musa; species Musa beccarii. Next base: position 7,624,022 of record CM044398.1, read on the forward strand.
TGTGTGTTTAAATTTCTGAATCATTTCTCTACTTAGTTGTAAATCGTTTGGTCTTCATCTCCTTTACTCAAGCTACTTTAACTAAGTCATTTTTCGTCGAATTGAAATCTCCATACGAACTAGCTATTTACGAAATCGATTTCAAACTTACTAGTTTTAATCCGCTACACTAATTCAACCCCCCCTCTTAGTGCCACTCCAATCCTAACAATTAGTATCGAGCAAGGTTCACTCATATTTGATTTAAAACCCAAGAGAGATGGCTTACTCTAAGCATGTAAGAGGGTCACTCAATTACACGTCCGCCTATGTTTAATGGGTGGGATTACAATGATTAGAAGACTTGTATGAGGATCTTTCTTATTTTCATGGATTTTGAGCTTTGGAATATCATCGAAAATAGATTTTAAAAATCTTCTCTTCAATGAGCAAATGAAATGAATCGGAAAAGAAGGTTTTGCTTTAAATGCAAAGGCTATGAGTACCTTATTTTGTGCACTTGATAAAAATGAGTTTAATCGCGTTTCGATTTGTGAATCGACTTTTGATATTTGGCATACTCTTGAAATCACTCATGAAAGCACTAGCCAAGTGAAAGAGTCCAAAATCAGTATTCTTGTGCATTCTTACGAGTTTTTTTGAATGAAACTAAGTCTATCGGAGACATACACACCCACTTCATGGATGTCATCAATGGACTCAAGGCACTTGGTAAAGATTTTCTAATTTTGAACTAGTAATAAAATTTTAAGATCCCCTCCAAGAGTTGGGATCCAAAGGTTACGACCATTCAAGAGGCCAAGAACTTTAAAAGTTTTCCTATAGAAGAACTCATAGGGTCTTTAATGACCTATGAAATGACATACCATACTTATGATGAGCTAGAGAACCCCCTTCCAAAGAACAGGGGAAGGATATGATATTAAGAATACAAGAAGACCACTTGAAAGGAACATCAAGTGATGAGGACTTTGACGAAGACATTACACTCTTAACTAAAAAATTTTAAAAATTCATTAAAAAGGATAAATTTAAAAATAAATCCAAAAATAAACTTGAACAAAAAAAAGACCAAGTCATATGTTACGAATAAGAAGCCGGGTACTTCAAAAATGAATGCCCCAAGCCAAGAAGAAACAACTCAAGAAGAAGAAAGTATTGAAGGCTACATGGGATGACTCAAGTGACTCGAGGATGAAGAAGCAAGCAACAAAGAGGAGGCCAACTTCATGTTAATGGCCATAGGAGAAGAGGTTAGTGAGTTATTTAATGAAGAGTTATCTTTCGATGAATTTTCTATCGCTTTTCATGAATTATTTGATGAATGTAGAACTATTAGTAAGAAGTTCAATTTATTAAATAAAGAGCATGTTTTATTACAAGATAAGTTTGATAGCCTCCAAACTCCTTTTTTACCCCCATGCTCTAAGTGTGAACACTTAGAAGCAATCAAAAATGAGAACTTGCTACTTAAAGAGATCCTAAATAAGTTTAAAATTGGTAGCAAAGGTTTGGACATGATCCTTGGAAACAAGGGTCACATCGAAAATAAGTGGAATTGGATTTGTGAGTGGATCTTATCGAAATCCTACCACCTTCATTAAAGGACCCACATTACATGCATCACCTCATTTAAAATGTAATTTTTGTTATAAATTTGGACATGTTATTTATAAATGTCCATTTAGAAAAATTAGTCCACATAAATTGATATGGGTTCCTAAAGGAACCATAAATAATTTAATACTAAATGACAAAGTAAGTAGATCAATATTTGAGGCACCCAAAACCAAATGGGTACCTAAAAACCATCCTCTTTTGTAGAACCATTTACCATCACAAACTAGGAGCAAGAGATAGTATTTTGATAGTGGATGCTCAAGGCACATGACCGAAGATCCATCTCAATTCTTTATACTCACTAGCAAAGAAGAAGAGTATGTCACCTTCGGAGACAACAACAAGGGTAAAATCATTGGCAAGGGAACCATAGGTAAAAAATCAAGTTTTTCAATTGATAATGTATTACTAGTTGATGGATTAAAACATAATCTCTTGAGCATTAGTCAATTATGTGATAAAGGTTATATTGTTAGATTTGAATCTAATGCTTGCATTATTGAAAAATCAAACAACAACATATCCATGATTGTGTTTAAATAAAATAATGTTTACACCATTAACATTGAAGAACTTAGTAATGAAATGTGCTTCTCCATTTTAAATGATGATGCTTGGCTTTGGTATAGGAGATTAGGTCATGCAAACATGAAACTAACATCTAAAATTTCTTCTAAAGAACTAGTACGAGGAATTTCAAATATCAAGTTTGTCAAGGACAAAATATGTGATGCATGTCAACTAGGAAAAAAAATAAAAACTAACTTCAAATCAAAGAATCAAATAAGCACCTCTAGACCATTATAATTGATCCATATGGATTTATTTAGACTAATCGACATAACAAGTCTAGGAAGTAGCAAATATGCATTTATCATTATAGATGACTATAGTAGATATATTTTGACCTATTTTTTAGCTCACAAAAGTGATTGTTTTAAATATTTTTCTAAATTTTGTAAACTTACTCAAAACGAAAAGGGTTTCATGATTTCATCGATTCGAAGTGATCATGATGGAGAATTCCAAAACCATGACTTCCAAAATTTTTGTGAATCTAACGGGTATAACCACAACTTCTCTACTCCAAGAAATCCTTAACAAAATGGAGTAGTGGAAAGAAAAATAGAAATTTACAAGAAATGACAAGAACGATGTTAAATGAATATAGTTTGCCCAAGTACTTTTGGGCGAAGACATTAATACGGCTTGCTATGTCATGAATAGGGTTCTAGTAAGACCATCTTTATCCAAAACCCCCTATGAATTATGGAATAATAAAAAACTAAATATTTCTTATCTTAAAGTTTTCGATTGTAAATGCTTCATCTTAAATAAAAAGGATGCTTTTAGAAAATTCGATGCTAAATCTGATGAAGGCATCTTTCTTGGTTACTCTTTCGTTTTTAAATCTTTTCATACTTTTAACAAAAGAACGTTAGTTATAAAAGAGTCTATTCATGTAGTTTTTAATAAAATTTCTAAATTTAAGAAAAAAGATTTTGATAATGATTTTGGTTTTGATGGTTTGAATTTAAATAAACCCTCTCCTCAAAATAGCAACTTGGATGCATCTTCTTCCTAAATTTCCTTACCTAAGGAATGGAAGTATGTAGATGCCCATCCCAAGGAGTTAATTATAGGAGACACATCGAAAGGGGTTCAAACTCGTTTTTCTTTTAAAAATTTTTTGTGCTCATGCCACTTTTCTTTCTCAAATTGAACCTAAGTGCATTGACGATACCTTGAAAGATGATTCTTGGGTTATCGCAATGCAAGAAGAATTAAATCAATTTGAAAAAAATGAGGTATGGAAGCTTGTTCCTAGACTCAAGTGACCATTTAGTCATTGGTACTAAATGGGTCTTTAGAAACAAACAAGATGAATACTGCAGTATCGTGAGTTAGAAATAAGGCTAGATTAATAGCCAAAGGTTTCAACTACGAAAAAGGTATCGATTACGAAGAAACTTTCACTCCTGTGGCAAGATTAGAAGCTATTAGGATGCTCCTTGCCTATGCTAGTAGTAATAACTTTAAGCTTTTTCAAATGGATATCAAAAGTGCTTTCTTAAATGGCTTTATTTCCGAAGAAGTGTATGTTGAACAACCACTCGGATTTAAAAGCTCTCTTCTTCCCAATCATGTGTTTAAACTAACTAAGGCTCTCTATGGATTAAAACAAGCCCCTAAGACTTGATATGAGAGGCTTAGTTCTTTTTTAATTTCAAATAATTTTACTAAAGGCAAGGTTGATACTATATTATTTATTAAATATTTTAAAAATAATTTTCTTATTATTCAAATTTATGTTGATGATATTATTTTTGGTTCTTCGAATGAATCACTATGTGAATTATTTGCTAAGTGTATGAGTCATGAATTTGTAACGAGTCTAATGGGTGAATTAAACTTCTTTTTAGGATTACAAGTTAAACAACTTAGTGATGGTATATTTCTTAATCAAACAAAGTATATATTAAAATTGTTAAAATGATTTAACATGGATGGTTCAAAAGCCATCAACACTCTAATGAGTACTTCCACCAAGTTAGACTTGGATGAAAGTGAAGAAAATTTTGATCAAAAAACATATAGGGGAATGATAGGTAGCTTACTTTACCTCATCGCAACTAGACCAGATATCATGTTTAGTGTAGGTCTATGTGCAAGATTCCAAGCTAATCCTAAGTTATCTCACCTTAAAGCTGTTAAAAGAATCCTTAAGTATCTTAAAGGAACTCCTAATCTAGGATTATGATATCCAAAATCCGATAATTTTGATTTAAAAACCTATGCAGATGTAGATTTTGGTGGATGTAGAATAGATAGAAAGAGCACATCCAGAACATGCCAATTTTTAGGACATGCACTTGTTTCTTGGACTTCCAAGAAATAAAATTCGGTTACTATCTATGGTGGAAGCCGAATACATAGCTACAAGTGCATGTTATGCACAAGTTGTTTGGATGAAAATACATTAGAAGACTATAGAATTTATTTAAAGAATATTCTCATAAAATGTGATAATACAAGCACTATTTGTCTAACCTAAAAATCTAATTCAATACTCTAGAACTAAGCATATTGATATTAGGCATCACTTTATACGAGATCATGTCAATAATAATAATGTCATTTTAGAATTTATTGATACAAAACACCAATTAGCGGACATCTTCACAAAACCCCTAAATGAAGAACAATTTGACTTTATTAGAAGAGAATTAGGCATGCTAAATTGTTCTAATACATGATATTGTATGTTTCTTTTCTGAAATTTTCTAACTTCGGTTTTGATTGTGTCATCTTAATATTATCTCTTCATTTTTAAATAACATCGTTACAATATCATCTTGGCATTTTGATTAAAGCTCTTATTTTTATTTTCCTATTTTGATTCTCCTCTTCAATTGATGAATTTTTGAGTTATGTCATGACTTTTGATGAAATGATTAAATTTTTAGTTTTGATAGTTTCATATTGATATTATATTTTCACATTTTGATAACTTCTTTATATCATGGAGCTCTCATTTTTATCTTTCGATCATAATCTTAATGAAAGCTATCATGATGTTGTTTTACCCTTTCTTTAAATAGTGGATACTAAAGATGTAGTAAAAGCTGATTTTATACCCTCCTTTAAGTATGACTAAAGATATTTCATGACTTACATTTTATATGAAGCTTAACATATGCATAATTTAATGTCATGAATTGTGCAAAATTAAGTTCTTAAATGTTCATTTTCGATTTTTATTATTGTGCTAATCGGTATGATTCAAGGTTTTATGACTTCCTCCTCATGAATCACTACAAGAATGCCACGTTGAATTTTTTTTTCCTTCAAATTTTTGATATTGATATATTTCATTCATTGAAGTTTTATAAATTTTGACATCTCATTCTCATGGAGTTTACCTTAAAATATGAAATTTTTGATGAATGACTTTAATGATCTATCTTTTCACAATTCTATGCTTGAATTCTCAATCAAAAAATTGAGCCTTATATTTTTCATGTATGAATTCTTCATGAGCTTTTTGAAACTCTAATGTTTTTTTTTTCGGATCTCATGAACATGAATAAAAATGATCCAAACATTTTTCGGATTTATCTGTCAAGGATGACATATTTTACATTATGTTTAACTCATTTATCATATACTTGATAATTGACCACTCATTTTTTTGTGGTATGATATCTTGTGGTGGCTACTTCACCTCATTTTTGTTGATGACAAAGGGGGAGAAAAATATGTAAATTGATGACATATGAAAATAACTTGATAAAATGTCTTGCATAGTATTAAGAAGAATAGTATTACAATATAATGGAATGAAAATATCTTATATGTTTAATATTACAATTTAATTATGTTTGCCATGCTTTATAACTGAAAATTGGTGATATCTTTAAAAAATTATCACAATAAAATTTGTATCATATCGTAATATATCACGAATGCTTAAAATGTAAATTTTTGATATCGATATCATATCATGTTTAAAAAATTAGGTTCTTTTTATTGATATGATAAGCTAATATTTCATTTGATATCATGCCTTGATTTTGTGCACTTCATTGATATCATTTGATCCTTATGTTATACCTTGACATTATTTTCATTGAGAAAAAAATGAAGTTTCGTATTTATGTTAGAGCATGCTTATTAATCAAAATGATAAGTTCAACGATTAGAAATTATCGGTTTCGGCTTGAATTCAAAGGATTGAATTTGAGTGTTTTTACCATCTCATAATATGACATATAGATAGGGGGAGTTAAGATTAACTCCATCATCAATTGATTGTCATCATAAAAAAGTGGGAGATTGTTGAATCTCGGATTTTGATGATAAAGTCAATTGATAAATTATTTGTTCTAATCCATATTATCGAGATAAGTATATATGATTAATTACAATATGATGAAAATATAAGAGGTCAAGTTCGCTAGGAGTTTGGGAGTTCACCGGAAGTCCAAAGGATCGTCGAAAGTATTGCCGAAACCAATCGAGATAGAATCAGGGACTTGTCGAAGGTTTCGGAAGTTTGCCAGAAAGATTGTCGGAGGTTCACGGAGATCACCGAGAAGGTTCGGAAGCTTGCCAAAGACTCGTTGAACTCGCCACAGAATCCGAGAGCTTGTTGGGAGTTTGCCGGAAGAAATCTGAAAGAGTGTCAGAAGTCCACCGGAAGTTCACCGGAAGAAGACTTAAAGAATGTCAGTTTAAATTACTTAGAATTATGTTTTAATTTCATATTTAGCACGTAATTAGGGTAAGAATTAGGAAATAATCATGTTTAAACATGGTAGAGGCCAACCGGGCCCTTATAGGGCTGATTTGGGTCGAAATTAAGTCTCATTCAGCTTTGCTGAAGAGACCGGGCGATGGCACTGCCCAAGCTGGGCGGTGGCACCACCCATAACCCGAGAGCCCAGGCTGGGCGGTAGCACCGCCCAGTACTCTATCAGTCTGACACTAACAGGCAGTGGCACCACTAGCACCGGGAAACTCAAAAGTAATTCAAATTTGGAGCCCAAATTTGAATCCTCTTGGGGTCTATAAATACCCCTCCTTTCTAAACTAAGAGAGCAACTTTTTGAGAGTTAGAAATTAAGCAAAAGCCATAGCAAAGCCTTGTTTTCGATAGCCTAAGTGTTCACCTCCCTCTCTTTGTAAAAATCTATAAGAGTATGAACCACTTGTAAAAAGGTTGTAAGAGGGGTATTTGGTCCTTCCCCTTCAACGTGACTTGGTAGTGGAAGTTGGGAGCCTCATTGAAGAAGGCTTCGAAAGTGGATGTAGGTCATTTGATCGAACCACTATACATCATGGTGTTCCTTGAATGTGTGAGTGTTTAAATTTCTAAATCATTTCTCTACTTAGCAGTAAATCGTTCGGTCTTCATCTCCTTTACTTGAGCTACTTTATCTAAGTCATTTTTAGTGGAATCGAAATCTCCATACGAATTAGCTATTTACGAAATCGATTTCAAACTTACTAGTTTTAATCCGCTGCACTAATTCACTCCCCCTCTTAGTGCCACTCTGATCTTAACAGTGAGTACTTGAATACAAAGTTCACCTAGTTCCTCAAGAACTATGTTATTATGTCCCAATGGACACCTCCTTATATACTTTAGCTCAATGGTGTATATGAAGGAGGAATTGTACACTGTTAAACATGGTGCGATCCATGATGGATTTCACCGACTTACTCATCTCATTCTAGGGATACGCCCTAGAGTCTGCAGCTTATCTTCTAAATAGAGTTATAACTAAGTTGATAGTGTCTATACTATATGAGATATAGAAAGGAAAGAAGCTCGATCTTAAGGTTGTTAAGATTTGGGGCTGCCCTGCCTACGTGAGACATAATCCTAATAATTTAGAATCCAGGATAGAACGGTGTAAGTTCGTGGGATACCCTAAGGAAACTTATTGGTACTATTTATATCACTCCAAGGACCAAAAGATCTTCGTAGCAAAAGAGTAGCGTTCCTTGAGAATGAATATATTCTTGGTGGAGACAATGAGAGTGTGATAGAGTTAGCGAGGTTAGAGAACCTAGCTCAAGCATCATTCTATAGCTAAAGTCTGTTCAAGTACTTAGCATACAAGTTTCGACTTTATGTAAGTTCAAAAGAGTATCTCATCCTCCATAGAGATATGTGGGATATATCAGAGGAGAGGATTTTGATCCTCAAACCTGCGAGGAGCCTATTATGAGTATAGACTCTCGGAAGTGGTAAAAAACTATGAATTTAGAGATGGATTTCATATACTCCAACAAGGTTTGGAACCTAGTTGATGCACTCGAGTATCGTACCCATTGGTTGCAAGTGGATCTTCAAGAAGAAGATCGGAGTAGATGAAAAGATGGAGACCTATAAAGCAAAGCTAGTGGCTAAGGGGTATCGTCAAAGCCAAAGTGTTGACCATGATGAAACTTTCTCACTCGTAGTCATGCTAAAATCCATCTGATTTCTATTGACTATTATAGTACACTATGATTATGAGATCTAGCAGATGGACGTAAAAATCATGTTCTTCAATGGCAACATTGAGGAGGAGATATATATGATACAGCCTGAGGGATTCATATCCAAGAATAGTTCAGAAAAGGCGTACAGGTTACTTAGGTCTATTTATGGACTGAAGCAAGCTTCCCAAGTTGAAACATAAGATTTGATAAGGCGATCAGATCTTATGACTTTGTTAACAACGAAGATAAGTCTTATGTGTACAGGAAGGTAAGTGGAAGCACTATCACCTTTTTGGTGCTATATGTGGATGACATCTTGATCATTGGAATGATATAAGAATTCTCTCCATAGTGAAAGCTTGGCTATCTAGACACTTCTCCATGAAAGACTTACAAGAAGCATCCTACATATTGGGGATTCGGATCTATAGAGATAGATTCAAGAGGATGCTCGACTTATCCCAATCAAGATACATAGACACCATTGTCAAAAGGTTTGACATGAAAAATTTCAAGAGATGTCTCATACCAATGAGACATAAACTATCACTTTCTAGAAGTATATCCCCAAAAACTCCTAAAGAAAGGGCATATATAGATATGATACCCCATGCCTCAATGATATGGTTCATCATGTATGCTATACTGTGTACCAAGCCTGATATAATGCATGTTTTGAGTGTCATGAGCAGGTATCAAGCAGATCCAAGCTTGGAGCACTAGAAAGCAGTAAAGTGTATCCTTAAGTACTTGAGAAGGACTGATGATCTTTTATTGGTATATGAAGAAAGTAGCCTTAGAGTTGAGGGCTACACGAACTCAAGCTTTTAGTCCGATGTCAATGATAGCAAGTCTAATTCAAGGTATATGTTCACCTTGAATGGAGGAGTAGTATGCTGGAAGAGTTCCAAGTAAGATACTACTATTGACTCGACCATAGAAGCGGAGTACATTACTGCAATAGAGGCAGCAAAAGAGGGGGTCTGGATAAAGAAGTTCATCACAGATCTAGTAGTCGTACTAGGCAATGAGGAGTTGATTCCCTTATATTATGACAATTACAAGATGATTACTCAAATGAGGAAACTCGGGTCTCATCAAAAGTGTTCTGAGGAGGTTCCAACGTATTAGAGATATCGTGGCCCAAAGAGATACAGTAGTAGAAAGAGTTCCATTCGAAGATAACATTGTAGATCTACTAATGAAGCCGTTATCTCATATTATCTTTAAGCATCACAGAAGTCTGATGGGGATCATACAAGCAGGCGATTGACTTTAGGTCAAGTGAGAGATTATTAGTTATAGGTGCCATACAAGCCAATCACGTGAGTGATGACACCTATAATACACTACGTTAATCTCTTTACTTATGATTACTGATATTTTTTACATTATCTGGATGTATAATGTGAGGTCCTTGGATCTGTGCAATAGGAATCGGATCGTGATGAGATCATGATAATAAGACTGATTCGCCTTTAAACATATACCCTCAATAATCTCGTTCATAGGTTATTCAAGATGGACATCGAGATAATCGGATAGATTGATGTGTTATATACCTATCCATATGATAAAGATGGCTGGTCTCATAGCTACTCATGTGGGGATACAAATGATATAGTGCAGGTGTTCATTGGAGAATAAGTTCACTGATTGATCTACTCACGGAATATTTGATGGTTAATGATACCTATTGCTAGACAGCGATTTCGTAATCTCAGTAGTATATCTGACTCTTAAAGTTGAGACACCAAAAATGTCCTATATGAGTACTCCACTCTTTTATAATGGAGACTTATAGGCTTGAAAGTTTCAAATATAGTACAACCAATTATTGAGAGTGACAGCTAACCTTACGATGGCTATTGAGTGTCACTAGAAAATCATCTACTCTTGATATCATAAGAGGAATATTTCATGTGTTCTTGCTCAGACAAATCCCAAGCTAGGGTTATTTGGATTAAGAGAGATAGAGTTCTTCGGAAGAATCTGATTAGAGCGAGACTCGAGTAGAAATCGTTTGGGCTTGACAGCACCATGCTCGGTATACAGTCTTTGAGATATTAGATAGATGAGAGACTATAGGTACATGGTAATTAAGGACAAATATATCCAAAGGATTGGATTCTCCTATATCGTTTGGGAACTATAGTGTAGTGGCCTAGTACGTCTTATGAGTCGAGTGAATTATTATAGAGATAATAATTCACTAAGTTAGAAGAAGCTCTGAAAGGTATGATTCATAGTTGACTTGATATTCGGCCTAGAGGGTCACATACATATGGTAGGTGTTGCGATGAGTAAAGGTTCAGATATGAGATATCCGTCGGAACTTCTATCTTATTGCATATCTAATAAGCCTATGAGTTATTGGATCTCATCCAGCCTAGAGAGTCACACACACATGGTAGGTGTTACAGCGAGTAGAGGTTCAGATATGAGATATCCGTTGGAGCTTCTATCTTATTGGATATCTATTAAGCCTATGAATTATTAGATCTCATGGATGAGATCTAATAAGAGCTAATAAGAGATTATTGGGTAGAGATCCATTAATCTAAGAGGCTTGGATAATTAGATGGAGATCCAGTACCCAATAGGGTAGGATCTATTAAGGTTGATATGGGGCCTTTATAAATAGAAGGAAACTAAAGACCCATAGGCTAGGGCTTCTTGGTAGCTACCTCCTATTCTCCTCTCCCTAGAGAGGAGCATCTTCACAGTCCATGTCGTATGAATCACCATTAGAGAGGACGACGCTTGATCTCCTTCATCTTTCTCTACGGATTTATAAGAATTCAGGGATATATGATCTCCCTATGTACTATTTTTCTTATATACATAGTTTTTGATTTCATGATTTTTGCACATCGATCTTCGTACAATGACAAAATCTTTTTTATAGAAATATAGGACTATGTTTTTCTATTATACCACTATACATATGATGTCACCCTTAGATTTCCTAATAAAACTCAACCCACGTAAGAAGACACTCGCCATAGCAAAAAGCACAAATCAAGATGTGCCCGAAGTGCATGAGTTAGGAAAACTTGACCCATGTAAGAAGAAACCTGCCACGATGGAGACATAAGTCAAAATATGTCCAAAGTGCATAAGTAAAAAAAAACTCAACCCGCATAAAGAGGAATCTCCTATTGAATCTCGGAATTTGATGATAAAATCAATTGGTGAAATATTTGCTCTAATCTATATTGTCAAAGATAAGTGTACAGGATCAACTACGATGGGTTAGAAACATAAAGTGATTTGCCGAGGTCAAGTCCGTCAGGTGCTCAAGAGTTCATCGAAAGTCCGAAGGATCGTCAAAAGTGTTGTCGGTACCAGCTAAGATCGAATCAGGAACTTGCTAGAGTTTTCGAAAGTTCATCGAAGGTTCGCGAAACTTTGTCGAGAAGGTTCAGAAGGTTGTCGAAGACTCGTTGAGCGTGCCATACAAGCCGGGAGCATGTTGGGAAGACATCAGAAGAAATCCGAGGGAAATATCGGAGGACCGCTGAAGTCTCATCGAAAAGCTCGTCGGAATAAGACTTGAAGAAAGTCAGCTTAAATCGATGTTAATTATATTTTTAATTTCGTAGTTAGCACGTACTTAGGGTAAGGATTTCGAATTAATCTTGCTCTAAATTGGTAGGGCCAACCAGGGCCTCTTGGGCCTTTGGGCCTTGAACAAGGCCCATTCAAAGAAAGCTGAATGGGCAGCAGTAGAATCACTTTGTGCAAAGCAGTAGCACCGCCAGCCACTTTAGTCGGCCGGTAGTAGTACACCGCTGCTCAGCGGTATAACACCGCCTTTGACAATGTCGATCTGGCGATCGACAAAGTGTGAGTACCACCTCGACAAAGTGTAGCACCGCCGGATTTCAGGGGAATTCCAAATTTGATTTCAAATTTGGAGCCTAATTTTGAATCCATTTTGGATCTATAAATACCCTTTCTTAGCTGAAAGGGTACCCTTTTGAGAGTTAGAATCTTGGTTTTGAGTCTTTGAAAAGTCTTGTTCTTGCTAAGTTTTCACCTCCTTCTTCTTCTTGAGAAATCTTGTAAGAGTGTGAACTTCTTGTAAAGGGTTGTAAAAAGGAGTATTGGTCCTTCCCCTTTAAAGGATTGCTAGTGGAAGTGCGGAGCCTCATCGGGAAGGCTTCAAGAGTGGATGTAGGTTATTTGACCGAACCACTATACATCATTGTGTTCATGAATGTGTGAGTGTTTACATTTCTGAATCATTTCATTACTTAGCTACAAATTGTTTAGTTCCTTGCTGCTTCATTTACTCAAGCAACTTCTTACAAGTTCTCTTTCATCGAATCGAAATCTTCCTACGAACTTGTCTTTATACGAAATCGGCTTCAAAGTTACATTTTTAATCCGCTGCACTAATTCACCCCCCCCCCCTCTTAGTGCCTTTTCGATCCTAACAATTGGTATCAGAGTAAGATTTACTCTCATATTGGTTTAAAACCCAAGAGAGATGGCCTACTCCGGTATGCAAGAGGGTCACTCCATTACTCGTCCGCCTATATTTAATGGGTCGGATTATACGTATTGGAAGACTCGTATGAGGATTTTTCTCATTTCTATGGATTTCGAACTTTGGAATATTGTTGAAAATGGATTTGCAAAATCTTCTCTTCCGATGAGTGAGTGGAATGAGTCGGAAAGAAAGATTTTTGCTCTCAATGCAAAGGCTATGAATGTCTTATTTTGTGCGCTTGATAAGAATGAGTTTAATCGGGTTTCTATTTGCGAATTGGCATTTGATATTTGGTGCACTCTTGAAATCACTCATGAAGGCACTAGCCGAGTGAAAGAGTCCAAAATCAACATTCTTGTGCACTCTTATGAACTTTTTCGGATGAAACCAAATGAGTCCATTGGAGACATGTACACCCGCTTTACGGATGTCATCAATGGACTTAAAGCTCTTAGTAAAGGTTTTTCTAACTTTGAGTTGGTAACTAAAATTTTAAGATCCCTTCCAAAGAGTTGGGATCCAAAAGTTACGGCCATTCGAGAGGCTAAGGATCTTAAAATATTTTCACTTGAAGAACTTATTGGGTCTCTAATGACCTATGAGATGACGTGCCATGCTCATGAAGAGCTTGAGAACCCCCTTCCAAAGAACAGGAAGGATATGGCACTTAGAACACAAGAAGACCACTTGAAAGGAACATCAAGTGATGAGGACAATGATAAAGAAATTGCACTTTTGACTCAAAAGTTTAAAAAATTTATAAGAAGGAACAAATTTAAAAATGATATAAAGAATAAATTTGAACACAAAAAAGACCAAGTTATTTGCTACGAATGTAAAAAGCCGGGACACTTCAAGCATGAATGCCCTCAAGCCAAGAAGAAGCAACCCAAGAAGAAGAAAGCATTCAAGGCTACATGGGATGATTCAAGTGACTCCGAGGTCGAAGAGGCAAACAACAAAGAGGAGGCTAACTTCGCTCTAATGGCCCTTGGAGAAGAGGTTAGTGAATTATTTAGTGAAGAATTATCTTTCGATGAGCTTTCTATCGCTTTTCATGAGTTATTTGATGAATGTAAAACTATTAGTAAGAAATTCAATTTGCTTAAGAAAGAGCATGCTTTATTGCAAAATAAGTTCAATAGCCTCCAAACTCCTCTACCCCCATGCTCTAAGTGTGAGCACTTAGAAGAAATAAAAAGGGAGAACTTGCTACTTAAAGAGACCTTAAACAAGTTCAAGGTCGGTAGCAAGGGCTTGGACATGATTCTTGCAAACAAGGGTCATGTTGGAAATAGAAGTGGAATAGGATTTGTGAGTGGATCTCATCAAAATCCCACCACCTTCATTAAAGGACCCACATTGCATGTATCACCCCATTTGAAATGTAATTTTTGTGGTAAAATGGGACATGTTGCTTACAAATGCCCGTTCAAGAAAATTAGTCCACAAAAATTGATATGGGTTCCCAAAGGAACCATAAACAACTCAATGCCAAATTACAAATTAAGTAGATCAATTTGTAAGGCACCCAAAATTAAATGGGTACCTAAAAAACATCCTCTTTTGTAGACAAACTCACAAGCTAGGAGCAGGAAATGGTATCTTGATAGTGGATGCTCAAGGCACATGACCGGAGATCCATCTCATTTCTCTATGCTCACTAGCAAAGAAGAAGGGTATGTCACCTTCGTAGACAACAACAAGGGTAAAATCATTGGCAAAGGAACCATTGGTAACTAATCAAGTTTTTCAATTGATGATGTCTTGTTAGTCGATGGTTTAAAATATAATCTTTTAAGCATTAGTCAATTGTGCGATAAAGGCTATGTTGTTAGATTTGAATCTAATGTTTGTATCATTGAAAAACCAAACAATAACATATCCATGATTGCTTTAAAACAAAACAATGTCTATACCATAAATATTGATGAATTATGTAATGAAATGTGTTTTTCGGTTTTAAATAATGATGCTTGGCTTTGGCATAGGAGATTAGGCCATGCAAGCATGAAACTAATTTCTAAGATTTCATCTAGAGAATTAGTAAGAGGCATTCCAAACATGAAATTTGTTAAGGACAAGGTATGTGATGCATGTCAACTAGGAAAACAAATAAAGACTAGTTTCAAATCAAAAAATCAAATTAGCACCACTAGACCATTGCAATTGATCCATTTGGACTTATTTGGACCAATTGACATAACAAGCCTAGGAGGTAGCAAATATGCTTTTGTAATTGTGGATGCCTATAGTAGATACACTTGGACCTATTTCTTGGCTTATAAAAGTGATTGTTTCAAATGTTTTTCTAAATTTTGTAAACTCACTTAAAATAAAAAAGGTTTTATGATATCATCAATTCGAAGTGATCATGGAGGTGAATTTCAAAATCATGACTTCCAAAATTTTTGTGAAATAAACAGATATGATCATAACTTCTCTACTCCAAGAAATCCACAACAAAATGGAGTAGTGGAAAGGAAAAATAGAAGTTTGCAAGAAATGGCTAAAACCATGTTAAATAAATACAATTTACCAAAATATTTTTGGGCCGAAGCCGTGAATACGGCTTGCTATGTTATGAATAGAATTCTAGTGAGACCATCCCTATCTAAAACTCCATATAAATTATCGAATGATAAAAAACCCAATATTTCTTATTTTAAAGTTTTTGGTTGTAAATGCTTTATCTTAAATGAAAAGGATGCCTTAGAAAAATCCGATGCAAAATCCAATGAAGGCATATTTCTTGGTTATTCTTCCGTTTCTAAGGCTTTTCGTGTTTTCAATAAAAGAACCTTAGTTATAGAAGAATCCATTCATGTGGTTTTTAATGAAATTTCTGAATTTAAGAAAAAATATTTTGATGATGATTTTGGCTTTGATAATTTGAATTTGAATGAACCCTCTCCTCAAAACAATAACTTGGATGCATCTTCTTCCCAAACTTCATTACCCAAGGAATGGAAGTATGTAGATGCTCATCCCAAGGAGTTAATTATAGGAGATGCATCGAAAGGGGTTCAAACTCGTTCTTCTTTCAAAGATTTTTGTGCCCATGCCGCTTTTCTTTCTCAAATTGAACCAAAATGCATTGATGATGTCTTGAAAGATGATTCTTAGGTTATCGTAATGCAAGAAGAATTGAATCAATTTGAGAGGAATGAGGTATGGAAGCTTGTTCCTAGACCTAATGACCACTTAGTTATTGGTACTAAGTGGGTCTTTAGAAACAAGCAAGATGAATGTGGTATCGTGGTTAGAAACAAGGCTAGACTAGTGGCCAAAGGTTACAACCAAGAAGAAGGTATCGATTACGAAGAAACCTTTGCTCTGGTGGCAAGATTAGAAGCCATTAGGATGCTCCTTGCCTATGCTAGTAGTAATGATTTTAAATTATTTCAAATGGATGTCAAAAGTGCATTCTTAAATGGTTTTATCTCTGAAGAAGTGTATGTCGAACAACCACCCAGATTTGAAAATTCTCTTCTACCTAACCATGTGTTTAAGCTAGCTAAGGCTTTATATGGTCTAAAATAAGCCCCTAGGGCTTGGTATGAGAGGCTTAGTTCCTTTTTAATTTTAAATGATTTCACTAAAGGCAAGGTTGATACTACATTGTTTATTAAACATTTTAAAAATAATTTTCTTATTGTTCAAATTTATGTTGATGATATTATTTTGGTTCTTGGATGAATCACTATGTGAATCTTTTGCCAAGTGTATGAGTCATGAATTTGAGATGAGTCTAATGGGAGAGTTAACCTTCTTTCTTGGATTACAAATTAAACAACTTAGTAATGGCATATTCCCTAATCAATCTAAATATACATTAGAATTGTTAAAACGATTTAATATGGACAGCTCAAAAGCCATCCACACTCCAATGAGTACTTCCACCAAGTTAGACTTGGATGAAGGTGGAGAAAATTTTGATCAAAAGACATATAGGGGCATGATAGGTAGCTTGCTCTATCTTACTGCAACTAGGCCAGATATCATGTTTAGTGTGGGACTTTGTGCGAGATTTCAAGCTAATCCTAAGTTGTCTCATCTTAAAGCCATTAAAAGAATTTTTAGATATCTTAAAGGTACTCCTAATCTAGGATTATGGTATCCAAAATCTGATGACTTTAATTTGATAGCCTATGCAGATGCGGATTTTGGTGGATGTAGAATAGATAGAAAGAGTACATCTGGAACATGCTAATTTTTAGGACATGCACTCGTTTCTTGGACTTCTAAGAAACAAAATTCGATTGCAATATCTACGGCGGAAGCCGAATACATAGCCGCAAGTGCATGTTGTGCTCAAGTCATTTGGATGAAAAATACATTAGAAGATTATGAAATTCATTTAAATAACATTCCTATAAAATGTGATAATACAAGTGCTATTTGTCTTACAAAAAATCCTATTCAACACTCTAGAACTAAACACATTGACATAAGACATCACTTTATACGAGATCATGTTAACAATAACAATGTTACTCTTGAATTTATCGATACAAAACATCAATTAGCGGACATTTTTACGAAACCTTTAAATGAGGAATAATTTGACTTCATTAGGAGGGAATTAGGCATGTTAAACTGCCCTAATAAATAAGCTTTATTGTATGAGATTTTTTTTAAAATTTTGATTTTCAACGATTTAAACTTCTCTCGGATTTCTTCTTAAAATTTTGGATTTCTTTTTGACATCATCCTATCCTTGAAATCTCTGAAAACAAGTTCAAGATAAATTAAAAAAAAAATCGGATGCTCTTGTTCACTTGTATGGATGATGTTGTGTGTTGTTACTTTCATCTACTCAGCTTTTGAATGAACTTTCTTATTTCGATTTGATCATAATTTTGACTTGATACCCTCCTTCTTGTGACTACTTTTTCGAATGGTTTCTTGCTCTCCCCATGGCTTACTTAATCACATGAGTGATCTCTTCTTTTTGTTGATGACAAAGGGGGAGAAAAATATAATTTGCCATGATGGAGTAATTGTTGTTACGATGAAATATGCTTAAAGTGAAATATGATTTAATTGTATCACATTGCAAGTGCTTAAAAACTCTTACTCTTGAGATAAGCTACTCTTTAATATCATGCATTTATTGTAGGTGTAAATACTTTGACATTGTTTAAAGTATATTGATTTTAGTATTGATGCCTAAGCTTGTCTTTTAAGCTTTATGTGGTATGACACCTATATGATTTGACTTAAATTCAAAAGATTGAATTCAAGTGTCTTTTTACCTTCTCAATTATATGGCATATAGATAGGGGGAGTTGAGTTTAACTCCATCATCAATTGATTGTCATCATAAAAAAGGGGGAGATTGTTGAATCTCGGATTTTGATGATAAAATCAATTGGTGAAATATTTGCTCTAATCTATATTGTCAAAGATAAGTGTGCAGGATCAACTACGATGGGTTAGAAACATAAAGTGATTTGCCGAGGTCAAGTCCGTCAGGTGTTCAAGAGTTCATCGAAAGTCCGAAGGATCGTCAAAAGTGTTGCCAGAACCAGCTAAGATCGAATCAGGAACTTGCCGGAGTTTTCGGAAGTTCATCGCAAAGATCATCGAAGGTTCGCGAAACTTTGTCGAGAAGGTTCGGAAGGTTGTCGAAGACTCGTTGAGCGTGCCATACAAGCCGGGAGCATCTTTGGGAAGACGTCGGAAGAAACCGAGGAAATATCGAGGACCGTCGAAGTCTCATCGAAAAGCTCACCGGAATAAGACTTGAAGAAAGTCGGCTTAAATCACTGTTAATTATGTTTTTAATTTCATAGTTAGCACGTACTTAGGGCAAGGATTTCGAATTAATCTTGCTATAAATTGGTAGGGGCCAACCGAGCCCTTACTGGGCCTTTTGGGCCAGGCGACCGCGCTTTGGCGTCGTGTCTTTGGGTGGTGCTCGCCTTGACTGGAGCGAGAGTACCGCTGGCCACTTTGGTCGGCGGTAGTACGCTTCGCTCCAGCGGTAGCATCGCTTGTCTGATGTCGGGATCTGGCGTGACAGCGGTAGTGCCGCCTCTAACAGTGTAGCATCGCCTGATTGGGAATTCCAAATTTGATTTCAAATTTGGAGCCCAATTTTGAATCCATTTTGGATCTATAAATACCCCCCCTTTCTCAACTGAAAGGGCACCCTTTTGAGAGTTAGAATCTTGGTTTTGAGTCTTTGAAAAGTCTTAAAAAGTCTTGTTCTTGCTAAGTGTTCACCTCCTTCTTCTTCTTGAGAAATCTTGTAAGAGTGTGAACTTCTTGTAAAGGGTTGTAAAAAGGGGTATTGGTCCTTCCCCTTCAAAGGATTGCTAGTGGAAGTGCGGAGCCTCATCGGGAAGGCTTCAAAAGTAGATGTAGGTTATTTGACTGAACCACTATACATCATTGTGTTCATGAATGTGTGAGTGTTTACATTTCTGAATCATTTCATTACTTAGCTGCAAATTGTTTAGTTCCTTGCTGCTTCATTTACTCAAGCAACTTCTTACAAGTTCTCTTTTATCAAATCGAAATCTTTCTACGAACTTGTCTTTATACGAAATCGGCTTCAAAGTTACATTTTTAATCCGCTGCACTAATTCACCCCCCTCCCCCCCCTCTTAGTGCCTTTTCGATCCTAACATCTCCCACAGAGAAGATGCAAGGTAAAATATGACCAAAGTGTATAGGTCAAGATGCTCCAACTGTCGCATCTACCTGAAGCATGGAAATTGAGTCCATTGTTGAATATGTCGGATAATTAGACATTGCACTTCGAACCCCTAATGTAAGAGCCTCGAAGCACACCTTAAGATGGACAAATAATAGGAAATATATTATAAGCTAATTATCATTCGACATGTAATCACCACATGGCACTAATCATCATATGATATGTAATCATCACATGTCACTTTTCATCATTTGAAATGTAATCACCATGTGAAAGAAGATCTAAAAAAGATAATTACCAATTCTCTTCTCGTAGGAAGAACACAATTATAAATTTTCTTATCATAGAAAGACAATATCAAACTTTGTTCTTACAAAATTATGACTAGAAAAATAATCCTAAACTTTCTTCTTATAGAATTATGACTAGATATGAATCCCTATCCTCAAAAGTATAAAAAGAGGAGTCTGACATCCATACTCTAAGATGTCGAGTTATTAATTTGAGTATCAAAGGGATTGGATCAGAAGACCTCGTCTGACCTTGGTCTTTATATAAATAGTGCCTAGAGAGTTTGGTGATTCCACATTAGAGATATCTTGAATGTTTCTACGTATCAGGATTACATCAAATTGATCAAAACATTCACAGAACTGACGTCTTCATCTATTGTCAAAGAGGTTATCTTAGAGTTTTGATAAAGAGCTGTTTGCTCATCGAGTGACGAAGTATATGAAAGAAAAAAATCAATGATTTACTATCAACTAAAACAAAACGAGATATGAACAAATATTATTTTCTCCATCTTTCCTTGAGTCAGAGTGATATGGGTTTAGGGATTACTGTTTGTTTTGATATGTTGATACATACGAGCCAATTGAACTTGCCTATAGCTAATGACGGTAAATTTATTACTGTTTGTCTCCTTTTTAAGTGTCAACCATGTTAACATGACGTGTATAACGCTATCGGCTATATACTGTTCCTTTCTGGAAGGCTGGCTGTGCTTGATGACTTAAACACTATTCATGCTTAAAACAAGAGATGCAGAATTGAAGCCAAAAACAAAGTGTTATACATGGGCTAACTATTTACAGATTGAATAGTTACAATAAGCAGAGGGCCAATTAAGCTCCAAAGACTAGTTCCTATTTTCTTTTCTTTTTTTTCTTAAGATGTATCCCTTTTGCCCAATTCTGATCGAGAATTTAATCTACAAAACAAAACAGGTGCCATAAGCTCAACAAGGAAGCAACCTTATTTCACTCATTCATATTTCTTAATATTAAATCACTTACCAATTTTGTGTTCTAAACATCCTTCCATTGACTAAGCCCCTTATCATTATTATCATTCGGTGTCTTTCCAATGAAAGCCATTTGCATCTCTTCAGTGGTGACCTATGGTCACAATGTAACATTGTTCAGCTCGTAAGTGAAGAAAACCAGTTGAAATGTCCATGAGACGGATGGACAAAAGAAATTTCTTCATCAAAATTTAAATTTAATAATATTTTTTTTAATATTTTCAAAAGTCCCAAGCAACTCATAGAATCTTTAGGGCACCGCGCTTTGATCGGATTCGAATTTTGATTCGATTGGGCTTATAAGTTGGTTCAATCGAACCAACTAACATCATTACCCCAACACCAGCCAACGCCCTCCCTCGCCCGACGCAGTGGAAGAAGAAACCCTACATCTGTCGCCTTTCTTCGCTCTGCCCAGCCGCTGCAGCACAGCTGCCGTCGCTGCAACTCGTCCGCCATTGCAGCTGGTCTAAACTCTAAACCTCTTCCACCGCTATAACTCTGTCTCCTGCTGTAGTTGCTGTCCGCCGCCGATGGCAACCTCTTCCATTGCCTTCGTTCGCCGCCTTCGCACGCTCCGTCCGCCGTCGTCGACAACGTTGTCTGCTGCCTTCGTCCGCCACTGCAACTTCATCGGTTCGCAGCTGCAGTTTCGTTCGCCGCCCTTTGGTTCCCCCACCTTCGTGTTAATTATACTGCTTCGTCCGTTCCCCAACCTTCCTGTTAATTAAACTGCGAACGGACGAGCAGCAACTCGGTTGGAGCAATTTAAATATATTTTTTTGTATCTACAACACCATGGGTTGATTTATACAAGAAGCTCCCTTAGCTTTTACGTGATGATGTCTTATAGCAGCAAAACGTTTTTGGTTAATAAGATGGTTCTGAAGCAGTTTAATTCTAACATAGGTCTTCATAAACATGTTTAGCGTATTTCTATTTGGTTATTTATTATTTTAATTATAATATTCGGGAACATCTCTCTCCGCTCGAGCGGGGCGCTCAGGCGCGCCTAGTGTCTCGGGTGTCTTTGGCGCTAGCGCTTTTTAAATTACTGATATTTTCTTACATCACATTGTAAGATATTATAGTGCTTTATCTAAAAGATTCCCTCCTTGAATTTGCTGAATCCATATTAATATTTTTTTATTCATTTTTCTATTTCATATTTTGGTTCTTAAATTCTTAGCTGATTTTTTCTTTGCACCTTTCTGTAAGAGACCATATTTGATAGCTTTTCTGTCCTTGTTTACAGCTACTGAGATATTCTCGAAAAATTTTCTGGACTTTGCTTTAATTACAGTTGAAGAAAACCTAGAATATTCTGTAACTATAACCTGGTCCTATGCACTGACTGCTATTGTTGTTACCTGAAAATGTTTGTTAGATATCTAAAACAATTTTTTTGTTGCAGCGAGCTGACGCCGGTGGCAACATGCACGATTGCAACTCAAGCAGGTAATAAGCCTTTACAATCCCGCTCCATTTTTATTGCAATAAGAGAATTTCATTTATGCATTTGGAGTGTCATTTTTTTTACATTTGACCACATGATATGCAGTTACAAGTTGGATGAAGGGCGTTAACAACATTCATGAGATCACAGCATCGAATCTCCAACCTTCTCAAATCAGATTTGGAACATGTGGTATTTGACAGCCATTTAATGCACTTATTGGGGATACACTTAGTATTCTTCCATATTTCTATTATTTTAGTGCATAGATGCTTCTGGAAGGATTACCTATCTCGAATGCTTTTTTTAAAGTGCTTAACCTCCCTTAATTTTTCAATATCTTCTTGTTAGTCTTTGTTGCCCTTTATCGGTGCTTATATTTAATTGTTATGGACCTTTGGTATATAGTTCGAGCATGTTAGTTTGACGGTTGCTCATTTTGGAATTTGTGAAGTTAATTTGGTAGCAAAATTTGCATGGTTATTGCTTTTGAGCATCTCGTTTGTTTTGATCACTTGACTTGTACTAATTGAATTATATGCTAGTTCTTCATTTTGAGTTTCATTTGAAGTTTGAGATTCCCTTTTCATTACTGATTATGTTGTTGTGTGCTGTTATTATATATTAAAACTCACTGTTTTTTATGTGAAGTGATCGTTTTGGTGTGGCTGCACATTTAATTTAACTTGGTCCGTCCCCTTTTGGTGTTAGCATTATGCTACTGGCATTTATGTAAATGGTTCTGTGGGTTAGAATTTATTGTAGTTTATCTGATTATATTGACCCTTTATTGTTAATTGATATGTCTTTGTTCTTAATAAGCTTTCAGGGTTAATAGACCATTTTAGTGGGACTTGCTAGCTGAATTATTCATTTTTGTATATTGTAATTGTTCGCTAAATTTCCGACACCTTTTAGTTGTTATAAATGATTTTGTTTGGAATCTTATCATTATTTTGGTTGTTTACTCAAAAAATTAAAGATCAATAACTAAAAATTGATTTCTAGTATAGGGTTAAAATAATATGTTATGTACCTGAAGCTGGAGATTCTTGCCTTTACGAATGTTTATCAGTTTTAAAACTTTGACCCTACTTTCAAGTTTCAGGCCAATGTTACATACATCAATAGCAAACAACCACCAGGTTAAGTGTTCCATGAGCCTGATCCTTGGGAAATCTTATGGAATGGGTAATCCATATACGATAATTAAGAAAAGGTTTCTAGACAATAGGGTAGCCATGGTGGATTTTCCTGCAAAGCAACTCGCCAATTGCTACACTATGTGACAGTTTATAGAATGTCCTTTGGTGCTCTCTTAGATGGTCAGCGATGATAAAGGTTATCTATCCCGGAGATTGAGGTAGATAAATACAAGGTTTTAAAGATCTGTCTAGCTGGTACTGACATGAGGTCGAGATTTTAATCCTTCAATGAAGGTATCTCCTCGTCACCTGGCATGTATGACCTTGGCATTTAAACTCCTTATACATATGGCAGATGGCAGCAATACTCTGGCACCTGGCTACCTTGTTTCTACCTCCAAGAATAATCATTACAAAGCTATTATGGTGTAGAAAGAACTATGAGATGTTAAAGTATTAAACTAGATTATAAGATGGAGGAATTTTTTCCGTGATTAGGTAACTATTATAACCCTGTTAGTCCCATTTAACTTGAACTATAGGACTACTATGGCACAATCTAGTTTTCTGCTGGTCATAAAGCAAACAATTATCTACTTTTTCTTTATATTTTATCTTTTTTTTCCAATCTATTTCACATTGCTCACTTTTCCATGTAGGATTGTTATTCTTGTAACTATTTAAATTCAGTTTTAACTTGACATTCTTATTCTTTGTGTTCAAGGAATTTCAGGTCGCAAGTATTCATATACACTAAATTTGAGGCATGCCTTCAGTTCAAATATAAGCCAGTTGCCTGTCATTACTGACCCTGATATAGAAGCTGCAATGAAGGATTTGTTGGCGATTAACTGGGATGAAATTCCAAGACTCTTATAAATGAGACAAAGAAGGCTCTGTCGAAAACCACCGAAGATAAAGCTGGCCAAGAGGCTTTGGCATATGTATTTCGTGCAGCTGAGGCATCTGTGGAATTTAGTGGGGTATTGGCATCCCTTAGTGGCACTTGATGATTTATGCGGCTTAAGTGGTGAGGTCAGTCATTTTGTTTATGTAGACTTTGAACTGAGGAACTTAGGTGCTATTTATCTCAATTTTCAAGCAATTGTCTATTTTGTTCTAATATTGACAAACATGATACTGATTGTTCACAGAATGTTGGACACCTGCCAAAGCATCTGGAAGATGCCATAAGAGCTTCATATAAACGATATATTACCTATTTGGATTCATTTGGTCCTGATGAGACCTTTTTGAGGAAAAAGGTTGAACTTGAATTGGAAACAAAAATGATACATCTGAAAATGAGATGCAGTGGCATTGGTTCTGAGTGGGGAAAGGTAAGCAAACTTTACAATAATGTGTTTTGCTGCATGAATTTTCACAGCAGGACTTATATTAGTTAGTTATTAATTTTCTTAAATATATTATGTTTCTTTTAAGCTTTGAGTTACTGAATTCTTTCATGTTAATGATCTCAAAACTAAGAAACCTGAATACAAACTCTGTTTATATAATATTATATGTTATGCCTGTAATTAAACTTCCCATATACATTACATTGTGGTTAGCGTCATATCTGATAACTCTTAGGGCCTTGGAGTAGTGTTCTTTTCATGGTTTGCAATACCGAATAATACCGCCCGGTATGGGCGGTACATATCGGTCCGACAAGATGCCGATACGCGAACCGTCTGCTATTGGTCGATACAAATTTTTTTATTTTTTTAATATGGACGTTGCCCGAGCCTTGGCGATGTCGTCGAGTTGACTTCTCGGGCGACATCGCCGAGAAGGAAGGCGACGTCTCCCGAGGCGACTTCGCACGGGCGACGTCGGTTTTTGTATTTTTTAATAGAAAAAATCAAAATTTTTTTTACTTCTCTCGGTAATGTTGCCTCGGCAACGTCGCCTGTTGATTTCTCGGGCTTCTCCCTAGGCGACATCGCATGGGCAACGTCGCTTAGGAAAAAAAAAATATAAATATATATAATATTTATTTATATATATAATATTTATAATTATAAATATATATATATATCGAACAGTACGTCGAAATGTGTCATTCGGTATTTGGTACCGTACCGTACCAGTGAAGTGTCGAAATTCTGGTACGGTACGGTATTGCAGACATTGGTCCTTTTCCTTAAAAGTATGGATTACCATGTTGGCTGTACCAGCTGTCATTTTTCATGCCAACATGGTGCTGAGATTGACACTTTCTGTGAAAGTTTATGTTGTTATTGCTTGGCACGGCCTGGAAAGGTAAGAAATACTTCAGTTTTTACTACATTTGAAGCCCAAACCAAACCAAGATGATCCGAGCCAATTTTCACCAATTAGTTTTTTCGTCATCTATCCATCGGCACGCCTATGGTGGTGTTTATCATGCGAGCCACGTGCCTTCTTGGCCGGTTGCCCAACTAGCACTCTTGTGACACAATTGTTTAGTTGGTCTAAAAGTAGCTGGTTGTTTGTGCAAAGTAGGCATGCTGCTTATTGATTTTTCTGCGTGCCGTCAACATATACCATTGTGATGTTAGAATAGCAACTGAAGCCTAATTAGTTGGAAATAAACAATCGGTGTCTGTCTATCATGGCCTTTATCTTTCAACGCAATCTGTAGGAGATTTATACCCTTTGACTGGCCGTCAGAAACCTTTCTCCATTGTGTTTGCATACTATGTGATCACTGTTAGATATTTTAAGGTGAACCAAGAGTTTGATATTAAGAATAGGCAATCGACAGAACGATAACCCGTGAGTCAACTTAGCCATGTTTTAGTGGACTTGTCACCTTTATTGGGATATCACTACCAACTCTGAAGAATCAAGGGAACCTGAAATTAATTGTCATGCCTGATCTTGGTCAGGCTGACCGCATTGAAGTTCTAATGCTTGCTTGCCTGCATATATGTGTATATATGTATTTCATGAAAATGTAGCAAACTTTTGATCGCCTGCTGTTGCTTGCAGGTTACGCTTCTTGGCACCTCTGGGCTTTCCGGGTCCTATGTGGAGCTCAGGTCATGAGAAGCGATTCTGAGAGTGCTTTTGGACGGCTTTCCGTTCTGTTAGATGTTGTCGCCGCGGCCATTGTTGGGTATGTGGCTGTCTCCGTTCTATCGAAGTATTACTGCCTGCAAGAAATAAAGGACATCCTTTGCCTACCTGGATCGTTCAGGATTTTCTTTCATAATAAATAAATATGACTTCAGTATGAGATACAATATTTTGGTCATCGTTCTTCGCCTGATATTTTCATATGGTACGAGTCTACCGTGTTGGGTTCAAAGCCTTTGCTTGTGGATGTGCCGCATAAGTAAGAACATAAGATATATTCATCTATGGAATCAGTTATTGCACGTCGGCCATTGCCGGGATCTGGAGACTTTCTTGTAGTATCGGTTCAAAAATTTTAGCATATGAAAAAATGCATGATATAATTCTTTTCCAAGGAATTTACTTATATTGGATGCATTTGACTAATTGATAAAGACAGATTTGGATCCAAGATCTTACAATAATTTATCAAAATCTTTGCTCATCATCTTCCACTGCTTGATTCACTTGACTATTTGATTCTTGCTTTTTAGGAGTTAAAGCTGCATTGATTACGTAGAATGGTAGATCATTGAGTCCATCAGCCAATCCACCATTGAGTCCATGGTAGATCATCGAATGCCAAAACCTTTGTACCTGTCGATTCATAATTTGGAGTGCACAAACTACTAAGAATCCCTGAAAACCAGAGTTTCATGTTCGATTGTTCAAACCTAAGTAGACTAATCATCTGGCCATTTCAAAGTCTACGCTTTCGAGGAGATCAATCGCTTATGCATGGACTGATCCTGTATGCCTTGTGGGCTACTTCAAACGTCAACACCTACAAATCTAAAGAACCAGAAAAAGAAGGCATCCGTAGCTTGTGATCGATCAATCCTTAGGCTTTTGGTTGCTTAAAAGGCATATTATTGTCGATCATTTACTTGTTTGTATATGACTCGAGCTATTTAAGTAGGAAGTAATGCAAGGAGACTGTCCCAACTCCAGCAATGATCGAATTGGTCTTAAAATTAATTTTGAACTACGTTATTGTCGAACCTCAACTTGTTTGCATGTGACTCGGGCTCAGCCGAGTGTGGAATCGAATAAATGTCAAAAGTTATCTTGGGAATAGCTGGTCCAACGAGATGGTATAAATCATTCTTAACGTGTCCCGAGGTATTCTCCACCTGCACCGCACTTTCCAAAATAGACTTAGGTTATAATATACATATCATTCTTTGACACAATAATTGGGCCTATACATGTCATTGAAACAACACATTGTGTGATAAGACCATGTAAATTTCTTGCACCTAGTTGTTCCCTCAAGAGTGCATTGAGGACATACACACATCCAATAACATCCAAATTAAGCGCTTCTAGTCCTCATCAGTCGTATTTTAATACAATAAAATAATAAAACATATAATTATTCTTCATTATTTATATAATTCTAATGAGTTTTTCGAGGTATTGATTTAAGCTAAGAGGTTCAACCAACAGTCACCTCATAATGGTTGAAGAAGATTAACCATGGCGAAAGGGCATATACATGCAAAACTCAATTCTAGGAGGATAGATATGACAGTCAGGCTTTGCAGGGGTAATAATATATGTGATCAACTTTTGTCCCAATGACAAAAGACTTACATGCATTATTGATTCCAAAAAAGAAAAGATGTATTAAAGCGATGGAAGACGAAGGGATGAGGATTCGGACATGACCTAATACGAAAGAGAAAGCAGCCATCCGATCGAGAGATGAGATTGAACGTTGATTTAACAGGTCTTGTGCAGGGGAAGAGAGGGGCGTGACTTGACAAGGCCAAAGCACATTGAGTTCCTGGCTTTTCTAGTCTTCTCTGGAACCCCCAAAAGCTGAAATCTCGAAACCCTCAACCCTGAAAAGATGGCTCGGTTGGGTTTGGCTCGGCAGAGTTGGGGGGGTACAGCCGAGCCGCCTAAGTCTATTATAACCCTCCGGATTAAATGGCTCGTAGCTTTATTAAGACGCCATGCCGAACACGCCGCGGATAACAGCGAAGACCGTCGCCTTGATGCGCGGCGTTGGGAAATGGGTAATTAATTGTTCCGGAGAGTCCATAATTATCCTGCGGTGACACCTCATAACTTGTCTCCGTGACCGGCGGTGAATGATTAAAGTGACACCCGTGGGGCCGGCCACCGGCCCCTCCGCTTGTCCCGCGTATGTGGCGCGCAGCGTAAACGTCACCGAGGGGGTTCTCTTGCAGGTTTTGTTGCTGCACGGGTCGGATTCGAGTTCATGGAATCGACACCGTCCGTCGGTGCGGCCCAGTCTCCGATGGTCCCACCCTCGGGCACCGCTCAATCGAGTGCACGAATCCTCGTGATCTGAGACCGGCCACCTTTTGACCTGCTGGCCGCAATAAAGAAAGAAAGAGGAATGATGACTCGGTCACCCGCACCGGGCCCGACCCAACCCGAGCTTGTTTTACCCCTAGAAGCTCTGCTTTGGATAAAGCCGGGCGAGGGGGGTGTGTGACTTAAGCTTGTTTTATCCCTCCGAGGCGCTCCTTTATATAACGGAGGACGAGAGGTGTGGATTCATCGTCTCACGCCGCCTCCCTCTCCCACTACGCTGCTGTTGATTGGTTGGCGTGGAGTGACAAGGATGGTTCCGAGGGTCGCCCTCGTCACCCTGTGCATGGCTCTCGTGGCGATGCTCTCACCTCGGTGCACCGCCACTTCGCCTTACAATCGCAACCCTCCACCGACCCCCGTGGCCAAGCCTCCTTCCGCTTCTCCGCCACCCTACCACCACCTTCCACTTCCGCCGGAGCACCACCCTCCAAAGCACCACCACAGAGCACCGCCAACGCCGCCCAGCCATGGAGCCCAACCTCCAGTCTACTATCACCCACCGCCAACCGCTGGTGCGCCTCCGCCGCATCACCACCACCACCACCACCACCATCACCACCACCAACCTACTCCTTCACCACCGACTCACGTGGGACACCCTCCGTACGATCACAGTTCTACGCCACCGCCACCGAGCCATGCCCATATGCCTCCGTATGGCCGGCACCCGCCACCTCGTTATCCCGTCCCTCCAACACACAAGCCCCAGACTCCGCCGCCGACGTACAAGTCTCCACGTCCACTACCGCCACCATCGGTCCCCCACCCTTGCCCTCCGATGATGCCGCCCCACCATCCAACGTACCCGCCATCACATCCTACGCCTCCGTCACCGCCCGTCCACAAGCCCCTTCCTCCGCCCGTTTCCCACCACAAATCTCCTCCACCACCAGTTTCCGTTTATCCGCCATCACCAACTCACATACCCCATCATCGACCGCCGCCGCCGCCGCCACCATACAAGACCATCCCCGAGCATTCTCCCCCGCCGCGTCACTCTCACTCTTCGCCGCCGCCACCGCCACCGCCATACAACTAGTCATGTGCTTGAATGCTTGCATTTCAATCTTCGTAAAGGCCATCCCTTTACCGAATGATTCCGTGTCGTCTGTAGCGATCAGGGTTGCAAAATAAGGAGCGCCATGCCGTGCCCAAGTTGCGATGAGGGTAGATTTTAGGGAATGTGAAGGTTGTGTGCCTCCGGAGGAGCGTTTCTTGCAGTGTCTGTAAACCGCTCTCTCCATGTTTGGGTTTCTCGATCTGAATGAACCTAGAGTTGGTGTTCGATGCTTTTATTCCATGCTTTAACCCAATGAAAGCTGCCATGAAGCAGTCCAAGAATTAAGATCCGATGCATTGGCTGTAAGCGCGATCAAAACGACCGATGAGCATGACGGTCAAATAAACAAAGCAAAAGAGTTACACTTGCACCTGAAAAATTAACGTCAGCAGTAGCGGCCGACCGCTAAGATCCATTGATGGCTCTCTATCAACTCTGAGACCGCTGTTGAATGTGACGATGCCGTCCAACCGATCGCTATGACATTCCCAATTATCACAAGTGTAATGGTGAATATGTTGAGGTAAAATAATGTCAAAAGGTAAAACGACAATTAAGCTTGGCCTACAAGTTAATCTGATTGCAGACGGAAAGCTGCAATCGAAAGCGTGAAAAATGATCGTGACAAAGGAGTCAGGAATGAGTTTTACCCCGAGGAGCGAGAAGGGTCGTTGGAATTGTTTCTCCAAAATTTCTGGCGAGCCCAAAAGAATGGTGCGGAGATGAGTTGAATCTGACAGTACGATGGCTCGTCCAGCATCTGCAATGCTCCTGCCAAAAAGCAAGAAGACCAGCTTGACCCATTCGACTTTGATACACCACAAACTGCTCGTAATCTGACGCCATAACAGCCAGTAGGAAAGCAAGTAGTGATACATAGT
This sequence comes from Musa beccarii, assembly GCA_024322285.1. NCBI lineage: Eukaryota > Viridiplantae > Streptophyta > Magnoliopsida > Zingiberales > Musaceae > Musa > Musa beccarii. The sequence goes on from CM044398.1 coordinate 7,655,099, forward strand.
AGCACAGACTCTGCTCATGCTCCCCTGGCAAACGGCAGTAGCTGCATCAATGATATATAGTAGCACATTACGGCTCTCAAAAGTAGTGAGAAAATTTCTGCTACAAATGGTCCCTTGATATGCGATTCAAGTCGTCTCATAGAAGGCATTATTAGATTGCCGGAGGCAAATGCTTGCATTTCTGAATTGCATTGCAGCTTAGATGTTTGGTTGGCTTGTTTCCGTGAAAGCAAATGCAGCTTTTGATGTTTGGTTGCCTGCGTTTGAAACTGACCTGCAAATGCAACCAGAGATGTAATGTCATGGAGGGTTCCGATGGAAGAGGAATGACGAAAGGAGATGACCGCGAGGAGTGGAGACAAGTGATGATCGTCGTTGGACGAAGGTCGAAGGTGGCAAATAACGCGCACTTCAACTGGCAGCTTCTTTTTGCATGCAAGTCCAATTGCAAGAGAAAGATCATAAGTTGCGAGTCCAAATGCCAAATCCCTGCAAGCAGTTCATGTAAAAAAAATTAAAGAATATGATGTGTTTCTAAATCAACTATAATAGAAATATAAGAAAATTAAATACGAAAACGAAAAATTATATACCTCGGGTCATTATTGTCGAGAAATTTCTATAACGATTTCTCTTATTATTTTGATTTTTCTCGATCCAAAACTCTCACTTTAGGTGGTATATGAAATCATAAAGACTTAGAAAGAGATGAGCTAAGGGACCAACTCCTTTTATATAAATGTTTTCCTATCAAGAACATTTATTACTATCAAATTCATAACGTTCAAAAATTAATTTAAGTTTACAACGTTTGGACCATAATTAAGAATTTTAATGATAATAAATAAAAATTCAATAATAACGATTAATTCATAATGAATGAAAAATCGAAGTCATAATAAATGGAGAAATGAATAATGAACTTAATAAGAACGATTACATTCTTTAAAATCAATGAAAATCAATAGTAATAAATAAGGAACTATTACATTCTTCCACTTGGTCCATACGTTTAACTTAATAACTTGAATTAATCTTATCGAATAATTTTCTTAAGAAACAAATACATGAATCATAGCGATAAGTCCTTTAAGAGCGAGTATTATCATCCATGTATCACGATGTATTTAGTTTCTTAAGAATTAATCTTAATGTGATAATATTACTTAATGAATAAACCTTATGTTTATTCTTGGTCCAACATAAATATATTTTCTTAAATTAATGTGCACATGAATGAGAAAATATCACAATATATAAGAGTTTAAATATAATTATAAAGTGGAACCAAATCCTATTTTCTCCACATGATCTTTGAATTTCAAAAGGTGATGAGCAATCATCAATTCAGTGCTAATGTGCTCAATGACTAATGTGCTACTTTTTTTCTTTTACATGTTCTCTTATGGCTAAATACTTACTATCGATATATTTACTTCGATTTTTACTTTTATTGTTATGAGCCATAAAGACAACAGTTGAATTATCATAGAAAATTCTTAATGGCCTAGAAATAGAATCCATAATTCTAAGCCCAAAAATGAAACTCTTAAGTCATACCCCATATGAAGTAGCCTCAAAACAGGAGACAAACTCAACTTCCATGGTAGAAGTAGCACTCAAGGTCTGCCTGACACTTCTCCAAGAAATAGCTCCACTAGTCATTATAAAAATGTATCATGATGTTAATTTGCGAGAGTCAACACAACCGGCGAAGTCTGAATCTGAGTAGCCAATCACATCTAGATTGTCTGTATGTTTATACATAAGTATGTAATCTTTGATTCCTTGAAGATACCTCATTACTTTTTTTGTAGCTCTCTAGTGGTCCATACTTGGATTACTTTAATATCGACCTAGCATCCCCATAGCAAATGCAATATCAGATCTAGTACAGACCTGGGCATACATAAGGCTTCCTATGACAAAAGCATATGTGATGTTTTTCATTGATTCCCTCTTGAGGTTGTTCTTCGGGCATTGGTTCAAATTGAACCAATCACCTTTCACAATGAGAGCAACACTTGGTGAACAATCCTTCATCCGAAATCTTTCTAAAAGCTTATTGATATAGGTTTCTTGTGATAGACTTAAAATACCTCAAGGTCTATCTTTATAGATTTTAATGCCAATAACATAAGATGCTTCACCCCTATCCTTCATATCAAAGTTTTTAGAAAGGAATTGTTTCACCACATGAAGCAAACCCTTATCATTGGTTGCAAGCAAAATATCATCTACGTATAAAATAAGAAAACATATTTTACTCCCATAGACCTTCTAGTATATATATTGATCCATAGGATTTTCAACAAATCCGAATGAAGAAATCACTCCATGGAATTTAAAATACCATTGGCAAGATGTTTGTTTTAAACTGTATATAGATTTCTTAAGCTTACAAACCAAGTGCTCACCAACACTACAGGAGAAACCTTCATGTTATTTCATATAAACCTCCTCCTCTAGATCTCCATTAAGAAATGTCGTTTTCACATCTATTTGTTGCAATTCAAGGTCAAAATGAGCAACCAATATCAAAATGATACGAAGAGAATCTTTCTTAGATACAGGAGAAAATGTCTCCGTATAATCGATTCTCTCTTTTTGAGTAAATCCTTTTGTAATAAGTCTTGGCTTGTATCTCTCAATGTTACCTAATGAATCTTTCTTGATCTTAAAGACTCATTTGCAGCCAATAGTCTTTGCTCCATTAGGCAACTCTACAAGATCACAGACTCCATTGCTCTTTATGGAATTTATCTCCTCTTTCATAGCATTGTACCATAAATCTGACTCTTTGTAACTCATGGCTTGTGAAAATATTTCAAGATCATTTTCGGCTCTAATATTATAGTTAGATTCTTGTAGATATACAACATAATCACTAGGAATTACTGATCTTTTATTTCTAGTAGATCTTCTTAATGTTGTACCAATGTTTTCCTAAGGAACTTATGGTTCAACTAATTGTTTAGGAGCTTGCTATAATTCCTGAACTGCTTGATCTATTAGAATACTGTCAACAACTTGTAGAATCTCAATGACTAGTTGTTCGACACCAGTTTTTACTTGAGGAGTGCTATGAACTATAACCAATCTTTCACTTGATGTGGTTCACTTGATGTGGAAGGTTGAGATTCTATATAATCATGTGCAAAAACTATGTTCCTGAACTGATCACTCCCACTAATCATGTCATCCTCAAGAAACTTAGAATTTCTTAATTCCACAATCCTAGTTGTATGAGATGGATAATAAAACCTGTAACTCTTAGACTTTTCAGCATATGCAATGAAATGCTCACTAATAGTCCTTAGGTCCAGTTTCTTCTCTCGTGGATTATATATCCTGATCTCAGACGGACATCCCCAAATGTGCATATGTCGCAAACTCGATTTTCAACCTTTCTATAATTCAAATGGTGTCTTTTGGACAGCCTTAGTTGGAACTCGGTTTAATATATACACAGTCATCTTTAGTGCTTCAGTCCACAAAAATTTAGAAAGATTGGAGTTGCTAAGCATACTCCGCACCATATCTAATAATGTTCGGTTTCTTCTTTCTATAACACCATTCTGGTTTGGAGAACCAAGCATAGTGTATTGGGCAATAATCCTATGTTCTTGAATAAACTTAGCAAAAAGACCAAGTGCTTGTCCATTCTCAGTATATCTATCATAATATTCTCCACCTCTATCTGATCTCATAATTTTAATTTACTTACCATATTAGTTCTCAACGTCAGTCTTAAAGACTTTGAAGACATCCAATGCTTCGTTTTTATTATAAAGCAAATAGATATACATATATCGTGAGTAATCATCTATAAAGGAGATGAAGAATTTTTGACCATGTGCGTCCATGTCTGGATAACATATATCAGTATGAATGATCTCTAATATGTCTGAACTCCTATTAGCAGAACTCCTATTAGCACCTTTCTTAGGCTTGTTGGTCTGCTTTCCCTTAATACAGTCCACACAAGTCCTAAAATCAATAAAATCAAGAGTACACTCCATCATTAGCTAATATCTTAATTCTCTCTATGGAGATATGTCCTAATCTTCGGTGCCATAACATAGAGTCCTCATTAATATTACGCATTTTAATGCCAACGTGAACATGCATTGAACTATAAGTGTTATTATTTTGTAAGAAAATACGATAAAGACCATTAGATAAAATATCATTCCCAACACAGTTAGATTTATATAATAAACTAAATGATGTGTTTTGAAAATTAAAGGAATATCCAAATGGTACGAGTCTGGAAACAAAAATCAAGTTTCGTAAGAAACTTGATATATAAAAGGTTCTTTCTAATTTTAAAATAAAACCACTACTTAAAGTTAAAATGCATGTTCCAATTACCTCCACATGTGAGCTCATCTTATTGCCTGATAAGATGTTTTGCTCACTTCCCACTGACTTCCTTAGGTTTTACATACTCTATAAAGAGTTTGCAATATGGATTGTTAATCCAGAGTCAATCCACTAAGTGTTAATATTAACATTAACCACATTAGATTCATAACACACAAACAATGTTGGTTTATCTTTCTTCATGTGTCCCTTTTTTTTTACAGAAGAAATACTTTGCTTCTTTCTTGATATTAGCTTGGGATGGTATTTTACCTTTTCCCTACTGATTGACTTGATTTTTGTCAACTTTATTCTTCCCGTGAGTGGTTACCACCATTGCACTCTCACCAGCTCCATCATTAGCCTCTCTTCTTCTTGAACACACACATGGTCATTAATTCATTGATTGACCATTTGTCTTTATGTGTGTTGTATAAAATCTTAAAAGACCTGTATTGATGTGGAAGGGTGTTCAAAATATAATACATTAGGAAGGATTCTGACATATCAATCTCGAGTTTCTTAAGTTGAGCTACAATATCCCACATTTGCATTATATGTTCGTGCACACCTTTTACATTGGAGGATGAGAATTTCATTATTATGGTACTTGTTAATGCCTTTTCTAAAGTGACGAATTACTTGTCGATAGCTTGTAGCAAGTCTCGGACATTCTTATGCTGGTCAACAAAACCACGTATACCAGTAGTTATTTTAGTCCTGATAAACATCACGCTGAGTCGATTGGATCGCTCCCATCGCTCATATAGTGCGACCTCAGTTGGAGTGCTGGTGTTAGTGACTATAGGTGGTTTGTCCTTCTTAATAGCATAATGAATATCCATCAATCCTAAATGGAGAATTCTCTCTTTCCAAATCTTATAGTTATCACCCCTAAATTCGGGAATGTCATATCGGATATCAGAGAAATTAATAGTTTGAGAAACTACATAAAATCTAAAATGCTTATGTCAAAATTTGAGGCTTAATAGTCTAAATTGCATGCTTTACCAATATGAAACATGCCAAAAATTGAATCTCGTGATATAAAATTTGCTTATGGGCTAAATTTTTAATTCAAATAGATTCAAATGGTCTTTATGATAAAACTATCAAATTATGTACTAATTCATAATTCCTATGGGTAAATTATGAAAATAATCTGATATTTTATCCTAATTAATTATATAAATATAATAAAAAATCCTATGGGATAACAATTATTATATTAAATATAATCAATCATAATATTATGTATAATTCCTTATGTTTTCTTATTTTAACTTTATATATAATTTTAATTAATTAAGAATATTATGATTAGTTTCTAATTAATTAAGATTATATATCACTGGACATTTTGAATAAAATTAGCTCGTAAACATAAATTAATATGATCAAATATTCATATAAAATATGAGCAATTTAATGATAATGGATGTTTCATTTCATCAAAAATATTGAAAATCTTATATCCTCATGATTTTAAACACCAAATGCATCAAAAGTTTCAAAAGAGAAATCGAAATCAAACCATATTTATGATATAAAAAATAAAAAAAAATTTCATATCAAGGCAAAGGTTAATCAAAGCTCTAATACGAAATGTAAGAAAACTAAAGAATATAATGTGTTTCTAAATCACTATAATAGAAACACAAGGAAACTAAATGTGAAAATAAAAAATTACATACTTCTAACCATTGTTATCGAGAAATTTTTGTAACGATTTCTCTTAGTATTTTGGCTCTTCTCTGACTCAGAACTTTCACTTCAAATAGTGCAGAAAATCTTTAAGATTTTAAAGAAAGATAAGCCAAGGGATCAAAACCTCCATTTATATAGATGTTCTACTATCAAGAATATTTATTACTACTAAATTCATAACATTTAAAAATTAATTCAAGTTTGTAATGTTTGGACCATACTTAAGGATTTTAATGATAATGAATAAAAATTATGAACTTAATCAACCTGTTAATTCATAATGAATGAAAAACCAAAATCATAATAAACGAAGAAATGAATAATGAACTTAATAAGAACGATTTCATTCTCTAAAATCAATAGAAATCTCATGTAGTACAGACTATTATAATTTTATTCGAATTAAGAACATCTAGTGATGCACATACAGAACCAGGGTAAACTCGAGGATACAAACAACAATTTGGTGGGATGAACAAGAAGACCTAACCGACTAGGTGTACTGTTCATATATCAGAATCCACATTGAAGATGAAAATATGGTAGATTTTTTTTCTTGGTTTTGACCTGGAATATCTTGCAAATCCGCATAGAAAACGTCATCCTCAATGATCAAGGTCATTGAGTGTTCTCTTAAGGAACTTCATCAACCACATTAGATTCTGCAGGAGAATGAAAAAGAGAAAACAATGAGCAATCTGTCCGACAGGCAATCGAGCTGCTAATGATTAAGCTGTTAATTAAAGAGTCCACATAAAATATCAAGAAGTTACGATAGTGTAAACGAGTGGGTAGACCAACATTGAGAACAGGCGTCATGAAGGTTTGTTGACAAAAATCCACGAGTATATCAAAGATAAGTTGCCACAAAGACTTAGTCTAGTGGTCCAATTCCCACAAAATGAAATAGAAAATGCTGCCAAAAACATATTCTTATTTGTTTTACCCGCATAACAAATCACATGTGACAATCAAGGACAACCTCAGTTACCACAGCCAACTTCAGGTCAAGCCAGAATTATCACGAGGGATGGAATCTTCAACACTAGTCTAAGGGATTCTCGGAGGAAGCCTTTTCCGGTACCCGTAGAGCACTAACTCGAGAGATGTGACAAACTATTGGTCAGTCAAAGATCTAGACTGCCAAAAACATTAGGACCAATCCTCATTTACTCAAGTCAAACATGTCTAGATTATATAATTTTTAACAACCACTAAGTCTTTTTTCTAATATCTATTCATTGCAATGTACTGTTTCAGTCTTTATGTAACAACAGGATCACATAATTCACATTACCTTATTTTGTGTTTACACCAATAATAAAAATCCCATTAAAGTCAATTTTTTCTATCAGAAGAACTACTAGACAGTTCCTAGGCTTTTTTTTTGAATTCAGACATCTTCTTCCCCTGTGCAACACTCTTGCAGCATTTCATTATGGCAATTGGGGTTTGGGGTTTCATGTGCCATACAGATACAGAGTACTCCTTAGCTTTCTCTGGTCACTTCCCCCAACCCAATGTGACAGAATATTTCCTAAGATAACCTGGCCCCATGTTGTGCATCCTTTCTGCTTCTCTGCCAGCAAACTAGGCAAAACCATTATGTAGATACCTTCCAAAATTTTCTCAAGACACTTGGCCATCCTCTGCTTCTAGGTTTTTAGGCAATATTTGCAAGTAAGAATCAGTTTGAGGTTTAATTTTATTATCAGAATGAATCAATTAGATCAGATCAATGCATCTTATCCAGAAAGCGATTAAAATAAGGAACATTAAAACCAATGATTAACTTTGCAATGAAAAGAAGGCACTACATTTCCTCCTTTGATATACTAGTTGGTGTTGTTGACATCCTAGTTCATCTGATAGATTGGAAGAAAGTGGAAAACAAAACCAAACAGGAAAATAGTTGCAGCTAGTAAAATGAAGACCAATCTGACATCAACATAGCTCGATTGTGATGCCGACTGGCTGATTCACACTGTTGGTTGAGGTATCCATCTTTCATCTCGAAGCAAAGGGGAAGGATGTGGAAACTAAAAGATCACTTACAACTTTCATCCAATTTCTTGAGAATAGCAAGGAATACCACAACAATTGCACTTGAGTGTCTAATCCAAAGGAGAAGAGAAAGCTACTAGAGCAGAATTTTTTTTCTTTCAGTTATTCATGCAATAATGACTTTACATGGAAAATTCCCATGCTAGACGACAATCAGAAAAGTTAGCACATGACCATGTCCATATAGGATCACTAGCACGAGGAAGCAGAGAAGAAAAAAAAGAGAAAATGGATAAATAAACTAAAAAATTATGCACCTCTTAGCACTCCACAGAATCAATGCCTCTTCAACAATTAGAAAGAGGAGAGGGAAGCAGAGTACATGAGAAGGAACAGGGTGGATGGTCCAAGTAACTAAGTAACTGGGACAACCTATGCAAAAAAGAATCTTACACCAATGGCCATAATCCTAATCTTATCCGGTTCTTATTTGGCCTAGTCTAATTTAGCTAGGATGGAAAAAGAGACACCAATGATACCATTTCCAAAAAGTATCAAAATAGACACTGGTATTAACTGTCAGTAACCTTTTGGTACTATTGAGTGTTCACCCAAATGGGACATTCATGCATCAGCTTTCATTCTAACTCATCTAATACATAAACATGCTCAATAATTTCTTCAAAAGAATTGATATTTGCTTTGCTAGACCTAACAACAGAAGTATACTTTTGCAGTTATTGTCTTGCAAGAAAGAAACTTTCAAAAACTAACAAAAAAAGATCTTGCATGCCAGCAAATTCCAAGAAAAGAGCTTCCATTTTAAGGTTCACCTTCTTTGTTCATAATGCAACAAATTGGTAAAAAATACTAAAAATCATCTAAGAGAAAAAGATGGATATCTTAAACTATAATCCACATATCTGGGCAGCTACGAAAAAAAAAAAAAAACCTGCTATCTCATCTTAGCCATCAAGATATTGTGAAAAACATAAACTACTATGGTGGCTGTCTAGATTAAAGCTAATACTCTCTAGGCTTCTCCAAGATTTCACAAAGAGAGCGTGCAGAGGTAAGGCTCAAGAGCTTTGTGCTTTGGCTGCCTTTTTTTTATGTAGAAGAATGTGACAAATGAGGAAGAAAATGCAGAAAAAAAGAAGAAAAAGGGGACCACATGTTCAACATAGAACTATATCCTCAGCTAGACATCATATATGTCATTGAATTAACAATTTAAGCAGTCTACGAGTTCTCCCTCAACTAAACATTAAGTAGCCTATTTCATCTTATCTTTTATCTATCCTTCCACAACCCTTTTTTGACATCCTAGTCCAACTCTAAAACATCATCAAGAAGATTATGAAGAGAATCCCAACTAAGTACCAGAAAATTTTGAATAGTTTGCCCCTTTTGCAAATCAAATTCTGAGCTAACTCTGACTCAGAGAGTCAGAGTAACTGCAACAAATAGACCATTTGCAATTTATGCATACCAGTAAGTTTAAACTTTGAAATTCATGTCTTCTCAGTATATAAAAGAATGAAAGAGGAAAACTGAAGCATGCACAAATTAGGAAAATAAAGACCAACATTTGAGACACAAAAAGAAAATTAACATAATGTGAAGCAAAAGCCAATATTTTACAATAAAGTGCTTGAATTATTCATATAGAAAGCCGAATAGATTGTTGATTCACTACTTAAGGAAGGGTTTGCCCACACAAATGACTCAGTTGGAAGTGAACAAAGTTCCTGAACTAAGGGCACAAAAGCAAAATGCAACTAAGCTATGATGAAATAGGATACTTGAGTTATCATGACTATCAAGAGTTTTTAATATAATTTTCTTTTCATCTATGTCTACTGTGATTTTCAAGTTGAGGTAGTGAAACCTGAATAAGAGTATCATGTGCATAATGTCATACTCTCTCATGCTGATGAGAACAAGCCAAAAATTGGCCTAGCCATGCATCAGTATAGCTGACATGACCTGGTATGGACTGGCATGATTATCTTGATTCTACTATTCTCTTGTTTGCAAAGCTTTTTAAACAAGTCTCTTGACAACAATTGAACAAGAAATCCTCAAACCTTAACAGAAAACTTTGGGAAACCTTTAGCATCTTGCTTTTCTTTTTTTAATGTTTAAGACATGTTAAAAGTCATTGCAATTACTCTTGGGAATACATCTGCAATGTCTGTCACCATCATTATGTCTGGAACAATCCCTCATAACTAGAGTCTCTTCTTCATGGGAAAGAAAGTTCAAAACTAAGAGATAATTGTACTACTGTAATGCTGGAACAAAGAAAAGACTGCCTGAGCATTTATCTGGGTTCTGCAAGCACCCTTATATAAGATAAATAGATATTATTATCCTTACAGTGACAGGAAGTGACCGTTCCAGATCACCGTCCTACAGTATCATCTTGACCGACCTATTGGAATGGTTAATGCTCAACCAAATGGAGTTGGTTAGCCCATCTCCTGATGGACAGATGGAGCCAGGAACGGCTAACCTTGCCCTGATTTGGCAACTATTTGCTCCCTTGTTGGGACTAGGATAGGAAATTGCCACATAAGCCTACTACAATCATCTCTAACCTGTTCTAGTAAGAGATAAGAATCATCATCTGCTGATCGAAGTTTCACAATGCTAAAAATAGATTCTACCAAGGCTACTACAACCTTAAGATGGCTCAGCCAACATCATATGACCACCATGGCTGGCTGAATAGGGGCCTATTAAGTGCCAGATAGTTCTAAGATGGGCCAGAAAACCTGATGTTTGGCCAAGAAAAACTAAGACTGCCAGGAATATCATAATACGTTACAAGAACACAGATTAATTATTAAGTCAAAGATCCACTTATCCTTCCTCCATCGAGTCCACCAATACCTTTTTAGACTGAGTTCAGTTTCACCGAAATAAGCCAGGAAGCTGTTATAACTAGTCTCACCTATCATGCATCCTAATTTATCAGGGAAACCACCATATATATCAAAGAATAGCATAGCTGATAGTATGTATATCAAAGATTCAAACCAAAAGCATGATGGCCTGCACCTTGAGATTTAATTTTCTAATAGACTACATCCATTATATGAAAACTCTTCCAGGTTGGCAGGAAATTCAAGTACTTTTACTGTTAAAAGTATTCCCAAGTGAAGCTTATGACTTATCTGAGGCCATGTTTTTTATTGTTTTCGATATATGGCAATGTAATTGGTAGATATAAAAAATTGAGAGTTCTGGTTGCTTTATGTATGTTGCTTGTGACTTTTACACATAATTTTCTCAATTATCTTTCATTGATAGGTGAAAAATACCTAAATTTACCAAAATAGGCTAAGACCATAAACCAATGTTAATAATTCACTACACGAACAAGAGCAAGCAACAGAAGGAAATAAGCAGTGAGATCAAAAAACAAATGACAGAGTTGATCCAGTGATTTAAAAAGCGCTAAGCGCTAAAGCGCCAAGGTCTAAAATCGACTTACTAGGCGCTCTGTTGCGCTAGGCATGAAAGCGAAGCGAGGCGCTAAAATATAAAAATATATAATATAATTAAAAATATAATTATTTAAATAAAAATATATTATTAAATTAAAAAATTAGTAATATTAAAATTAAAATAATATATTATTAATTTAATAAATAAAAAATTTATTATTAGTATACTGTTAACATAAAAAATCAAATTTTTTAAATAAAAAAATCAATTTTTAAATAAAAAAAATCAATTTTTTAAATAAAAAAAATCAATTTTTTAAATAAAAAAATCAATTTTTTAAATAAAAAAATCAATTTTTAAATAAAAATCAATTTTTTAAATAAAAATCAATTTTTTTAATAAAAAATCAATTTTTTATTTTTTTAAGACTTGGGCGACGTCACCGAGGTTCGGGCGACGTCGCCGAAGGCTCGGGCAACGTCCCCGAGGCTCATTTTTTAATAGGAAATTTTTTTAACTTTTCGAGCGACGTCGCCTCGGGAGCGACGTCGCCCGTTGACATCTCGGCAACGTCCGAGAGCGACGGAGCGGCGAGCGATGGCAGCAGGCGACGGAGCGGCGAGCGACGGCGACAGCGGCAGCAGGCGACGGAGCGGCGAGCGGCGGCGACAGCGGCAGCGGAAGCGGCGACGGAGCGGCGAGCGGCGGCTCCGGTCGCCTGGTTTAACCCGGGCGCTCGCCCGAAGCGCCCGACGCTTGGGCTCGGGCGAGCGCCCAGGCGGCGCCTCTTTGAAGCGCGCCGCCTGGAAGTGAAGCGAGGCGCTTGGGCCTCGCCTCGCCTCGCCCGAGCGCTTAGGCGAGCGCCCGAGCGCCTTTTTTAATCACTGGTTGATCCTTAAACCTGTATGACTTACCTCTGGCAACCTGTATGTAGAAAAAAGCATGACAGTCGTGGGAGCCTGCCAAGGAGAATCAGTTTAGGTACCAGACATCTTAAAAGAACTAATTTGTCATCAAGGAAGTAGCTGGTAATCCTCATTTACCAATCCTTTTGGTCTTGACCTCCTTGCAATATATTTCACAAGATACCTATCTGGTGTTGTAATACTATTATTTTCTTGTACTTCAGATCCTTCTATGACATATCTTCGACATGTTGATGGAAATAATACACCATCAGATACATTTTTGTTTTCATAATCCAATGATACAGAGTCGATGCTATAAAAATCTGCATCAGAACTAACAATTTTATCAGAAGAGTTGCCCTGACCCTCCTTTGGTGGCATAACAGCATGACCATCTTTGCCATTATCATCAATTAGCTTCCTCTGCTGATTCCTGTTGGATTCTGAATCAACATCTGAACCGTGACCAAACACAGTTCTTGCTGCAACATCAAGAAAGGAATTATCTTCAGCACAAATCTCAGCTGCTTTGTAAATTCCGTGATCACCGGAATCAACATTCCTGCTCATCTGATTACCACCACGGCCACACACTTTCTTTACTTCAATTGAACCAACAGCACCTGAACTTAAAGAACAAGAAGAACTCCTTGAGATCCTCCTAGACCCATTCATAGCCAGATGTAGTTGGAGAGCCAGTTCTTGATCGGTAAGCACAGCCAGATCAGCATTCTGCCCTGGAATTTCCCCCTTGGCTGCAAGAACAGCACCTAACGCATTCCTAGCCCGCTCAGCGGCACGTTTTGCTGCGTCAGTCTTCTTCAGAGCATTTTCCATGGCCCTGGCAGCTGCCTCGACCTTCTTCTCTGCCACAGAGCTGGCTTCCCTCACCACCACCTCGAGCGAAACCCTAGAACCAATTCCAGGTTTCCTGCCCCAAAATTTAGGGATCACACAGCAATCGACGCAGGTGAAGGAGCCCGGCTCCAGGCGACAAGGATCGAGGCAGCGATGCTCGCGGTCGACGCATCCGAGATGGACGCGGCAGGAGCAACTGAGGCAAGTGAGGGAACGTTCGGCGTCAGCGATGGGGGAGAAGGGGGAGAAGCAATAGGAGCAGATGTCAGCAGATTTGACGCGGGCGAGGCAGGTGCGGCAGAGGAGGGCGACGCGCCACTGGGATCGGAGGTGGTCGAGGGGGTTGTTGTTGTTGGACGGGAAGCGGAGACCACAGCTATGGCAGAGGAATAGGTCGGGGGCGTACCGGGTCTTTTTCAGCAGGTGGTGAAAAGTGGAGGAGGAGGAAGAGCAGGAGGAGCAGGAGGACGTGGCAGGGTTGCGCTCACAGGGGGAGAGACGAGGAGGATTGGGAGAGGGGCGGCCCAAGCGATCGGTTCTCTTCTCTCTTCTTCCTCCTCCCGCATGCTGCTTTTCTTCCACCATGACCAGGTGCTTAGAACGAACCGGGAATCTCCTGCTTCTCCGTTTCTTATTCTTCTCTCCTTCCTCGACTCCCCACGGCAACGCGTGAGCGGCGAAGGAAGAGCAGATGTGACGGGGTTTTAAGAGGCTCTATGTCCGCATGCGTTTTTCACACCCCAGCCCAACGAGGACGACGGCGGACGAGCGTTATCGTCGTTCTTATTATTATTATTATTAAAATGAAAAACTCGCACAGTTTCTTCGGTGAGGCTGCTATTATACCGTTTTATTACTGCGCTCACAACATTTATATTCTTTTTGTTGAGAACGTCCCGTTGGCCATCGCAATGTTGCATCGACAATACGAGCAGCACATCAGTTTGATCTTACGTCGGGAGTAACGCCAAGCGTTTACAATTAAACAATTACGATCCGATATCGGTCATGAACAAAAGGAAGGGTGTGAAGGCATTTAGTGCCACTGCAGCAGTTTTTAGTTGACGCATACCGCACTGCACATTGAACACATTGGTATCAGACTTGATCAAAATCAAATTGGTATCAAACATGTTCATTACTAGTTCGACTGAGAAACTACAAACGATTTCGGTTCTAAGATATTCTTTTTCGATTCAATTAAACAATTCAGATTGAATCAATCTTAATTTAAAAAATATCAACTAATCGAGTTCCTTGCCTAAGCCTTTAATCGGGCCAAAATTTTCTAAAATCCAAAAATATATGAACTGGTGATTAAAATCAAAATACTATAGCCATGTTGGCCTAATTTTATATGATAATTTCATAATTTTAATGCCAATTTCGATCATAATTGGACTACGATTGGTTTAATTGATTTTGATTCAGCTAAACTTGAACTAATTTATTTTAGCAATATATTTTTAAACATGTTTAAAATTATAAAATCAGTTACTGGTTAATTAAACCAGATTAGTCAACCTTAAATCTGTTTAGTTAGTTAGTTTGTTGGCTCGCGCTCGCTTGAGCACCGGCGCCAGTTGGTTCAATCGAACCAACTAACATAGTTAACCTAACATCGTCCGAACCCCTCTCTCGCCCGAACCAGTAAAAGAAAACAAAGGTGAAAGAAACCCTACATCTGTCGCCGCTCTGCCAGCCGCCGTCGGCAACCTCGTCCAATCTCGTTCGCCGCTGCAGCTCAGCTGCCGTCGCTGCTGCTCGTCCGCCACCGCAGCTCGTCTAAACCCTAAATCTCTTCCACCGCTAATAACTCTGTCTGCTGCTATAGCAGCTCTGTCCGCCGCCGATGTCGACCTCTTACACTGCCGTCGTTCGCCGCCTTCGCACGATCCGTTCGATGCTTCAGCTCCGTCCGCCGTCGTCGACAACGTCGTCTGCTGCCTTCGTCCGCCGCTGCAGCTTCATCCGTTCGCAGCTGCAGTTTCGTTCGCCGCCCTGTGCTTCCCCCACCTTCCTGTTAATTAAACTGCGAACGGATGAGCAGCAACTCGTTTGGAGCAGTTTAAATATATTTGTTGTATCTACAACACCATGGGCAATATGCACTTTGATTTATACATGAGACCCCCTTAGCTTTTACTTGATGATGTCTTAGAGCAGCAAAACATTCCTGGTTAATAAGATGCTTTTGGATCAGTTTAATTCTAACATAGGTCTTCATAAACACGTTTAGTATATTTCTATTTAGTTGTATATTATTTTAATTATAATATTCAGGAACGTTTCGCTTCGCTCGGGCGAGCACTTAGGCGAGTGCTTAGCACCTCGAGTGTTTTGGGACCTTAGTGCCTAACGCTTTTTAAATCATTAGTATTTTCTTACAACACATTGTAAGATATTATAGTGTTTTATCCAAAAGATTTCCTCCTTGAATTTGCTGAATCCATATTCATAGTTTTTTATTCATATTTCTATTTCATATTTTGGTTCTTAAATTCTTAGCTGATTTTTTCTTTGCACCTTTCTGTAAGATACCATATTTGATAGCTTTTCTGTACTTGTTTACAGCTACTGAGACATTCTCGAAAAATTTTCTGGACTTTGCTTTAATTACAGTTGAAGAAAACCTAGAATATTCTGTAACTATAACCTGGTCCTATGCACTGACTGCTATTGTTGTTACCTGAAAATGTTTGTTAGATATCTAAAACAATTTTTTTGTTGCAGTGAGATGGCGCCGGTGGCAACACGCACGATTGCAACTCAAGCAGGTAATAAGCCTTTACAATCCCACTCCATTTTTATTGCAATAAGAGAATTTCATTTATGCATTTGGAGTGTCATTTTTTTTACATTTGACCACATGATATGCAGTTACAAGTTGGATGAAGGGCGTTAACAACATTCATGAGATCACAGCATCAAATCTCCAAGCTTCTCAAATCAGATTTGGAACATGTGGTATTTGGCAGCCATTTAATGCACTTATTGGGGATACACTTAGTATTCTTCGAGATTTCTATTGTTTTAGTGCATAGATGCTTCTTGAAGGATTAGCTATCTCAAATGCTTTTTCAAAGTGCTTAACCTCCCTTAATTTTTCAATATCTTCTTGTTAGTCTTTGTTGCCCTTTATCGGTACTTATATTTAATTGTTTTGGACCTTTGGTATATAGTTTGAGCATGTTAGTTTGACGGTTGCTCATTTTGGAATTTGTGAAGTTAATTTGGTAGCAAAATTTGTATGGTTATTGCTTTTGAGCTGCTCATTTGTTTTGATCACTTGACCTGTACTAATTGAATTATATGTTAGTACTTCATTTTGAGTTTCATTTGAAGTTTAAGATTCCCTTTTCATTACTGATTATGTTGTTGTGTGCTGTTATTATATATTAAAGCTCGCTGTTTTTTCTGTAAAGTGATCATTTTGGTGTGGTTGCACATATGATTTAACTTGGGCCATGCCCTTTTGGTGTCAGCATTATGCTACTGGCATTTATGTAAATGGTTCTGTGGGTTAGAATTTATTGTAGTGGATCTGATTATATTGACCTTTTATTGTTAATTGATCTATCCTTGTTCTTAATAAGCTTTCAGGGTTAATAAACCATTTTAGTGGGGTTTGCTAGCTGAATTATTCATTTTTGTATATTGTAATTGTTCGCTAAATTTCAGAATGAGGAAATGCCAAAATATTTCCTCGTCATTGAAGGAAGGTATTTCCTCGTCACCTGGCATGTATGACCTTAGCATTTAAACTCCTTAAACAAAAGTATTTTTTCCAAACCCTTGGAAAGATTTTTCAGACTTGCATCAGTGCATGCTATGGCAAATGGCAGCAATACTCTGGCACCTGGCTACCTTGTTTCTACCTCCAAGAATAATCATTACAAAGCTATTATGGTTTAGAAAGAACTATGAGATGTTAAAGTATTAAACTAGATTATAAGATGGAGGAATTTTTTCCGTGATTAGGTAACTATTATAACCCTGTTAGTCCCACTGATAACTTGAACTATACGACTACTATGGCACAATCTAGTTTTCAGCTGGTCATAAAGCAAACAATTATCTACTTTTCTTTGTATTTTATCATTTTTTTTCATCTATTTCACATTGCTCAATTTTCCATGTAGGATTGTTATTCTTGTAACTATTTAAATTCAGTTTTAACTTGACATTCTTATTCTTTATGTTCAAGGAATTTCAGGTCGCAAGTATTCGTATGCACTAAATTTGAGGCGTGCCTTCAGTTCAAATATAAGCCAGTTGCCTGTCATTACTGACCCTGATATAGAAGCTGCAATGAAGGATTTGTTGGCGATTAACTGGGATGAAATTCCAGACTCTGTTATAAGTGAGACAAAGAAGGCTCTGTCGAAAACCACTGAAGATAAAGCTGGCCAAGAGGCTTTGGCAAATGTATTTCGTGCAGCTGAGGCATCTGTGGAATTTAGTGGGGTATTGGTATCCCTTAGAATGGCACTTGATGATTTATGCGGCTTAAGTGGTGAGGTCAGTTATTTTGTTTATGTAGACTTTGAATGGAGGAAATTAGATGCTATTTATCTCAATTTTCAAGCAGTTGTCTATTTTGTTCTAATATTGACAAACATGATAATGATTGTTCACAGAATGTTGGACACCTGCCAGAGCATCTGGAAGATGCCATAAGAGCTTCATATAAACGATATATTACCTATTTGGATTCATTTGGTCCTGATGAGACCTTTTTGAGGAAAAAGGTTGAACTTGAATTGGGAACAAAAATGATACACCTGAAAATGAGATGCAGTGGCATTGGTTCTGAGTGGGGAAAGGTAAGCAAACTTTACAATAATGTGTTTTGCTGCCTGAATTTTCACAGCAGGACTTATATTAGTTAGTTATTAATTTTTTTAAATATATTATGTTTCTTTTAAGCTTTGAGTTACTGAATTCTTTGATGTTAATGATCTCAAAACTCAGAAACCTGAATACAACTCTGTTTATGTAATATTATATGTTATTCCTGTAATTAAGCTACCCATATGCATTACATTGTAGTTAGCATCATACCTGATAACTCTTAGGGCCTTAGAGCAGTGTTTTTTCCCTAAAAGTATGGATTACCATGTTGGCTGTACCAGCTGTCATTTTTCATGCTAACATGGTGCTGAGATTGACA
Organism: Musa beccarii; assembly: GCA_024322285.1. NCBI lineage: Eukaryota > Viridiplantae > Streptophyta > Magnoliopsida > Zingiberales > Musaceae > Musa > Musa beccarii. Next base: position 7,673,570 of record CM044398.1, read on the forward strand.
CTTTCTGTAAAAGTCTATGATGTTATTGCTTGGCACGGCTTGGAAAGGTTAGAAATACTTTTTCAGTTTTTGCTACTATTGAAGCCCAAACCAAACCAAGATGATCTGAGCCAAATTTTCACCAATTAGTTTGTTCTTCTGTCTATCACGCTAGCCACATGCCTTTTGGCTGGTTGCCCAACAAGCACTCCCATGACACGATTGTTTAGTTGGTCTAAATATAGCTGGTTGTTTGTGCAAAGCAGGCATGCTGCTTATAGGTTTTTTCTGCTTGCCATTAACATATCCCCTTGTGATTTTAGAATAAACAATCTTTACATGGCCCTAGTCTTTCAAGGCAATCTGCAGGAGATTTATACCCTTCGACTGGCCGTCAGAAACCTTTCTCCATTGTGTTTGGATACTATGTGATCATTGTTCGATATTTTAAGGTGAACCAAGGGTTTGATATTAAGAATAGGCAATTGACAGAATGATAACCCATGAGCACTCTTGGTTAGCCATGTTTTAGTTGACCTGTCACCCTTATTGGGATATCACTTCCAACTCTGAAGAATCAAAGGGAACCTGAAATTAATTGTCATGCCTGACCATGGTCAGGCCCACCGCATAAAGTTGTAATGCTTGCTTGCTTGCATCTATGTATATGTATGTATTTCATGAAAATGTATCAAACTTATGATCAACTACTGTTACTTGCAGGTTACGCTTCTTGGCACCTCTGGGCTTTCCGGGTCCTATGTGGAGCTCAGGTCATGAGAAGCGATTCTGATAGCTCTTTTGGATGGCTTTCCATTCTGTTGCATGTTGTCGCGGCCATTGTTGGATATGTGGCTGTCTTCTTTCTATCGATGCATAACTGCCTGCAAGAAATAAAGGACATCGTTTGCTTACCTCTATCGTTCAGGATTTTCTTTCGTAATAAATAAATATGACTTCGGTACGAGATACAATATGTCGGTCACTCACCTGACATATTTTCATATGGTAGGAGTCTACCATGTTGAGTTCAAAGCCTTTTCTTGTGGCTGTGCAATGTAAGAATGTAAGATTGTTTCTAAATTGTACTTCTACCCCTTGGCCACAAATATATTCTTCTACGAAATCAGTTTTGCAGGTTGGCAATCGCTGGGATCTCGAGACTTTCTACCGGTATCGGCTCAAAAATTTTAGCATATGAAAAAATTGCATGATATAATGCTTTTCCAAGAAATTTGCTTATATTGGATGCATATGACTAATTGATAAAGATAGAGATTTGAATCTAATATCTTACAATTATTTATCAAAATCTTTGCTCATCATCTTCCACTGCTTGATTCATTAAACTATTTGATTGTTGCTTTATAGGAGTTTTGACTATTTGATTCTTGCCTTTTAGGAGTTAAAGCTGCATTGATTACGTAGAATGGTAGATCATTGAATTCATCAGCCTATCCAACATGAAGTATATAGTCTTAGCTGGTGATCATCGAATGCCGAAACCTGCTTGCATTTCTGAATTGCATTATGGATTGTTTCCGTGAAGCTTTTGATGTTTGGTTGCCTGCATTTGATATTGACCTGCAAATGCAACCAGAGATGTTATGTCATGCAAGGTTATGATGATGGAAGAGGAACAGCGAAAGGAGATGACCGAGAGGAGTGGCGACGAGTGGCACGATTAGTGGCTCAGGCGGTGGTGATCGTCGTTGGAAAGTGGCACTCGGACGAAGGTTGAAGGTGGCAAATAACGTGTACTTCGACTCGCAGCTTCTTTTTGTGTGCAAGTCCATCTGCAGGAGAAAGATTACAAGTTGCGAGTCCAAAGGCCGAAACCCCGCAAGCAGTTCATCCTCGTTGAACAGTAATCATCCTGAAACCAGGCTAGCATAGAAAATAAAACATCCAATTTGTCAGTGACGACATCATCATTTAAACATGTACTTATCGCCTGCAGTGCAGACTATTAGAGTTTTATTCGAATAAAGAACATCTAGTGATGCACATACAGAACTAGGGTAAACTCAGAGGATACAAACAATAATTTGGTGGCATGAACAAGAACACCTAACAGACTAGATGTACTGGTCATATATCAGAATCCACATTGAAGATGAAAATATGGTAGTTTTTTGTTTTTCTTGATTTTGACCTGGAATATCTTGCAAATCTGCATGGAAAACCTCATCCTCAATTATCAAGGTTTTTCTGTGTTCTCATAAGGAACTCCTTCAACACCATTAGATTCTGCAGGAGAATGAAAAGGAGAAAACAATGAGCAATCTGTCTGGCAGGCAATCGAGTTAAATATAGAGTCCACATGAAATATCAAGAACTTATGAGTTGGTGGACGACATTGAGAACAGGCGTCTTGAAGGTTTGTTGACAAAAATCCGCTAGTATATCAAAGATAAGTCCCCACAAAGACAAAAGTAAAACAGTTTGTCAAAGATAAGTTCCCACAGCCCACTTCAAGCCAAGTCAGTAGTTAGGGGATTCTCAGAGGCAGACTTTTCCAGTGCCCGTGGAGCACTACCTCAAGAGATGTGAGAAACTATTATTGGTCAGTCAAAGATCTAGACTACCAATCTTCTCATTTTACTCAAGTAGAAACATGTCCAGAGTATATAATGCTTAACAACCACCAAGTCTTTTTTCTAATATCTATTCGTTGCAGTGTACTGTTTCAGTCTTTATGTAACAACTAGATCACATAATTCACATTACCTTATTTTGTGTTTACACCAATAACCAAAGTCAATTTTTTTCTATCACAAGTTCCTAGGCTTGTTTATTTGAATTCAGACATCTTCTTCCCCTCTGCAACACTCACGCAGCATTTCATTATGGTAATTGGGCTTCATGTGCCATACAGATGCTGAGTACTCCATACCTTTCTCTGGCCACTTCCCCCTACCCAATGTGACACAGAAATATTTCCTAAGATAACCTTGGCCCAGCATCGTGCGTCCTTTCTGCTTCTCTGCCAGCAAACTTAGCAAAATCATCATGTAGATACCTTCCAAAATTTCCTCAAGACACTTGGCCATCCTCTGCTTCTAGGTTTTTTGGTCATATTTGCAAGAAAGAATCAGTTTGAGGTTTAATTTTATAAACAGAATGAATCAGTTAAATCAGATCAAAGTTTGCCATCTTATCCAGAAAGTGATTAAAATGAGGAAAATTCAAACCAATGATTAGCTTTGCAACGAAAAGAAGGCACTACATTTCCTCCTTTGATATACTAGTTGGTGTTGTTGACATCCTAGTTCATCTGATAGATTGGAAGAAAGTGGAAAACAAAACCAAACAGGAAAATAGTGGCAGCAAGTAAAATGTAGACCAATCTGACATCAACATAGCTCAACCGTGATGCTGACTGGCTGATTCACTGTTGGTTGAGGTAGCCATTGAGATATCTTATCCATCTTTCATCTCGAAGCAAAGGGGAAGGATGTGGAAACTCAAAGATCACTTGCAACTTTCATCCAATTTCTTGAGAATAGCAAGGAATACCACAACAATTGCACTTGAGTGTCTAATCCAAAGGAGAAGAGAAAGCTACTAGAGCAGAAATTTTTTTTTTTCAGTTATTCATGCAATAATGACTTTACATGGACAATTCCCATGCTAGACAACAATCAGAAAAGTTAGCACATGACCATGTCTATATAGGATCATTAGTACAAGGCAGCAGAGAAGGAAAAAAGAGAAAATGGATAAATAAACTAAAAAATTATGTACCTCTTAGCAAAGTTCGTTGTACCATGACATACCGCTCGATGTGGGTGGTACGACAATACATTAGTATGCTCCCATGTACCATGTGTCAGTACACTTAGTATGGGTTGGTACATAACAAAGTTTATAATTTCGTATCACACCGGAGTTTCGAGCTCAGCTCAGTACGGTACAGTATAAATATACAAAGCGGTACATTTCGATATATGACTCAGTATATATATATAAAAAAAATTTTAAAAAAACATGACGAAACTCTCGGTTTCCCCATGCAAAAAAACAAGGAAAGGCATTGCCCCGGCGTCGTTGCTCGGTTTCCCTACGCGACCAAAAAAAAAGGCGTCGCCTCGCTTGGTTTCTTCTGCTGGGGAGAAGAAATCGCTTCTCCCCGCGATGTCGTCGAGGCTTTGTTGCACGCCAGATCTCCAGGTTTTCTTCTTTCTTTTCTCTCTTCTTTCTTCTTCCTTTCTTTCTTCTCCCTCACCGATTGATGTTGTTAGAGATCGAGCGGCACTAAGAGAGGGGGTGAATTAGTGCAGCGGATGAATACGATAAACTTCGACGATTTTAAACAAGTTTCGAAAACTTCGTACGAAAAGAATAACGTTTTGATTAAAATGTCTCGATTGCGTTTTAACTTGAAAGCATACGTAAGAAGGAGACAACGAAGTAGAGCATCAAAGTGAAAATGGCTTGCAGTAATGTAAATGACAATAAGATAAACGCAAACCGATTTATAGTGGTTCGGTCATATGACCTACGTCCACTCCCGATTCCTCTTCACTTGAGGCCACCGGCTTTCCACTAGCTATCCTCCTTCCAACGGACGAGGATGAACTCCCTTACAGCACCACTCCTTTTGACGGGCTTAGAAGGTAACCCTTACAAGGCCTCTCACTCCTCTCTTGGACTAGAACACACTTAAAACTTAGAGGGAAGATTTTGACACACTTTTAACAGAGTTTTTCCTCTTTTTATCTCAGTTCTAGACATACTTTCATCCATGAATGAGAGGGGTATTTATAGGCCTCAAGAGGATTCAAATTTGGAGCCCAAATTTGAATCACTTTCATTCTTTCCGGTGCTGGCGGTGCCACCACCTGTCAGTGGCGGTGCCACCGCCTATCAATGTCGACATCGCGATTGTCTTGGGTGGTTCCACCGCCAAGGCGTGATGTGGCACCGCCTAGATTACCACCGCCCAACTGGGCAAAGGCGGTGCCCCTTGCCACTCTTTCAAAGACACATTGGTTTGGGCCTTAAACTCGGCCCAACCCATTCCAAAACAAGGCCCAATGGGCCCCTACTTGGGTTATAGGATTAACACATAATCCTAACCCAAATTAACATGCTAACTATGAAATTAAAGACATTTCCTAAGCTATTACAAAATCTGACAAGTCAAGACTTCTTTCGGTGAGCTTCCGACGAACTTCCGACGGTCTTCCGACGAACCCTCGGAAACCATTCTGTGGACTCCCGGTAAGCTCCTAGACTTCACGATGATCTTGGCGAGTTCCAACGAGCTTCTTTGGCAAGCTCTGATCTTTCTTGGCAAGCTCCGCGAACTTCCGATGAACCTTCCGGCGAACTTCCAAAAACCCTTCGGCAAGCTCCCTACTCGTTCTCGGCCTGTTCCGACAGCACTCCCAACGAATCTTCGGACTTCCATCAAACTCTCGAACTCTCAACGATCCATCACACTTGTCTTCCGACACTTTGTTTCGCTTTACGTCTTCATCGTCATCGTAGTTAATCCTGCACACACACAAACAAAAACTCTACTTCGATCTAGACAATTATTACAACGCGAATTGATATTCGATTCTGTCGGCACGTCATTGGTGGCGCCGTCGATTCTTGGTAACCGCCGTCGATCTTGCGGCTTGTTGCCCAATCGGCGGTTGACCTCTGCAACCCCGATATCCTTGGCGCAACTCCGCTCTTCTTGGCCCGATGCCCGACGTCCAAAGCCTCCTGCAGACTGTCCAATATCTTGACGTGATTTCCTCCGGCGCAACGTCAATTCCTCCAACGTCAACTGTCTAATCCTGATCGATAGTAGACATGCGTCACTCAAAACGTAGTTAGACATAAAACACAATCAATTAGTTTCATCATCAAAATCCGAAATTCAACATATGCTACCTTCGGTAGCGGACGGTCCGTGTAACGGTCTGCTGACCGACCGGTACGTACCGCCCGATATATCCGATATTATTCGAAATTAAAATCCTTGATACATACCATACAATCAATGCCTCTTCAACAATTAGAGAGATGAGAGGGAAGCATAGTACATGAAAAAGAACAGAGCAGAACAACCTATGAAAAAAAGATTCTAACACCAATGGTCAAAGTAACAGTTCTTATTTGGCCTAATCTAGGTTAGAAAAAGAGACAACAATGATACCATTTCCAAAGGGCATCAAAATATACACCAGTATTAACTGCCAATAACCTTTTGGTACTATTGAGTGTTCACCCAAATGGGACATTCATGGATCAGCTTTCATTTCTAACTCATCTAAACAGGTAAACATGCTTAATAATTTCTTCAGAAGAATTGATCTTTCCTTTGCTAGACCTAACAACAGAAGTATATTTTTGCAGTTATTGTCTTGCAAGAAAGAAACTTTTGAAAACTAACAAAAAAAGATCTTGCATGTCAACAAATTCCAAGAAAAGAGCTTCCATTTTAAAGGTTCACCTTCTTTATTCATAATGCAACAAATTGGTTTTAAAAAAAACTAAAATTGATCTAAGAGAAATGGATGGATATCTTAAAATATAATCCACATATCTGGGCAGCCACAGGAAAAAGAAATCTGCTGTCTCATCTTAGCCATCAAGATATTATGAAAAACATAAACTACTATGTTTCTTGTTAAGATTAAAGCTAATACTCTCTAGGCTTCTCCAAGATTTCACAAAGAGAGCGTGCAGAGGTAAGGCTCAAGAGCTTTGTGCTTTGGCTGCTTTGTCTCTATGTAGAAGAATGACAAAGGAGGAAGAAAATGCAGAAAAAAGAAGAAAAAGGAGACCACATGTTCAACATAGAACTATATCTTCAGCTAGACATCATATATGTCACTGAATTAACAATTTAAGCAGTCTAAGAGTTCTCCCTCAACTAAACATTAAGCAGCCTATTTCATCGTATCATTATCTATCCTACCACAACCCTTTTTTGACATCCTAGTCCAATTCTAAAACATCATCAAGAAGATTATGAAGAGAATCCCAACGAAGTACCAGAAAATTTAGAATAGTTTGCTCATTTTACAATTCAAATTCTGAACTAACTGTAACTCAGTATAACTGCAACAAGACAAGTTTAAACTTTGAAATTCATGTCTTCTCAGTACATAAAAAGAACGAAAGAGGAAAACTGAAGCATGCATAAACTAGGAAAATAAATACGAACACTCGAGACACAAAAATAAAATTAACATAATGTGAAGCAAAAGCCAATATTTTACAATAAAGTGTTTGAATTATTCATATAGAAAGCCAAATAGACTTGTTAATTCACCACTTAAGGAAGGGTTGCCCACACAAATGACTCAGTTGGAAGTGAACAAAGTTCCTGGGGTAAGGGCACAAAAGCAAAATGCAACCAAGCTATGATGAAATTGGATATTTGAGTTATCAAGATTATCAAGATTTTTTAAATTGGTGACAGAGAAAAGTCCTAAAGTTAATCACTGAAACCAACTTTGGTTAGTACTAACCACAATGCACTGAAGCCAAACCAACTCACGCTCGAATCCATATCCACACGTACTTTTTTTAGCAATTTACAGAATGATGAGTCAAATATTAACTCAATCATTGGATAACATAGATCACAAATGTCACTTTTGTTATTTATTCATTTCTTTATTTTTTTAACTTGTAATAGATGAGAAATAGAGATCTCGTTATTCCATATTAAAGATGTTTGGGATGTTTAGGTGATGATGAAAAAAAATTCATGCCTTCCAGACAGACCTAGTGCAAATTAAAGTATCTATAATCTTCAAAGTTAATAAGAAAGTAATGATTGGATACACTTTGCAACTTATGTTGGAACCATCTGGAGGAAAAAAAGAAGTCACTTCGAATAGAACTAGGTTATGCCCTTCTCTAGAAAATGTAAATTTTCCTAAACAACCACACATCAATTTGTTCTATATATTATCCTCCCATGCCTCTCTTTCTTCTTAGAGTCTGTATATATTGTTTGTTTCTATTTATTAATAGATATTCAATATATTTTTCTTTTCATCTATGTCTACTGTGATTTTCAAGTTGAGGTAGTGAAACCTGAATAAGAGTATCGTGTGCATAATGTCATACTCTCATGCTGATGAGAACAAGCCAAAAATTGGCCTAGCCATGCATCAGTATAGCTGACATGACCCAGTATGGACTGGCATGATTATCTTGATTCTACTAGTCTCTCGTTTCCAAAGCTTTTTAAACAAGTCTGTTGACAACAATTGAACAAGAAATCCTCAAACCTTAACAGAAAACTTTGGGAAACCTTTGGCGTCTTGCTTTTTCTTTTAATGTCAATGCAATTACTATTGCGAATACATCTGCAATATCTGTCACTATCATTATGTCTAGAACAATCCCTCAAAACTAAGGTCTCTTCTTCGTGGGAAAGAAAGTTCTAAACTAAGAGATAATTGCACTACCGTAATGCTGGAATAAAGAAAAGACTGCGTGAGCATTTATTTGGGTTCTACAGTAAGATAAATCAATGATTTAAAAAACGCTAGGTGCCAAAAGGTGCACAATGCTCAAGGTGCTAGGCACTTGCCTAGGCATCCACCCGAGTGAAGCAAGACACTCTTGAATATTATAATTAAAATAATATGCAACTAAATAGAAATATGCTAAACATATTTATGAAGACCTATATTAGAATTAAACTACTTTGTACGCTTGTCATTAATTCTATAACCTAATATATAATTTTAAAACAATAAATATTAGAGATTTAATAATCTATTATTAATAGTATATTATTTACTTTTACCAATAGTTAGAGGGGAGAAAAAAACCGTTAACAGTAGCAAAGGACGAGAAAAAAACAAGTTGGAGAAAAGTGTCACCAATGGTTGACAATGGAGAAAGAGAAGGTAGCAGTGATGGAGGAAAATGCGGATGACAATCGCAGCAGCGATGAAGGAAGCTGTGGATGACAGCTGCAGCAGCCGAGGATGCTGCGGATGGCAGTTGCGACAGCGGCAGAAGCTGCAGACGGCAATGACGACAGCAGTGGAAGCTGCAGGCAGCAGTAGCAACAGTGGCAGCAGCAACAGAAGCTGTGGACGATGAAATCATGGACGGAAGAAGCTTCCGAAGTATACGTCAGTCGCGGAAGAAGTTGCGGTCCTCTCCCTTGACAATAGAAGGAACTACCAGTGACGACGAAAGGAAGCTACGAACGAAGGCTAAGCCGCCGGACCCATCCATCGATGATAGGTGAGGCCTCAATCTGCTACGTCTGTGGCGAAGGTAGTGACAGAAAGTGTCAATGATAGAGGCAAGAGCGCTTGCTAGGGTTGGTCGCTCAAGGTGGCGCAAGTGTGCGAGGGTGGCTTTTGCAAGTAAGAAAGTGGTTAGTTGGTTTAATCGAACCAACTAGCCACTATTGAATCAAACCAGACATTAAAGTCAGTTTCGATTCAACTATTTGAATCGGGCGCTTGCCCAAGGCGCCTAGCACCTGGGTTCGGGCGAGCGACCAGGCGGCGCCTCATTGAAGCACGTCGCCTAGTTCACTGTTGAGGCGTTCGGGCGAGGGCAAGTGCCTATTTAAATCACTAAAATAAATAGATATTATTATACTTACAGTGACAGGAAGTGACCGTTCCATATCACCCTTCTACAGTATCATCTTCACCGACCTCTTCTTGGAATGGTCAATGCTCAACCAAATAGAGTTGGTTAGCCCATCTCTTGATCGACAAATGGAGCCAAGAATGACTAACCTTGCCCTGACTTGGCAACTATTTGCTCCCTTGTTGGGGCTAGGATAGGAAATTGCCGCATAAGCCTTCTACAATCATCTCTAACCTGTCCTAGTAAAAGATAAGAGTCATCATCTGCTGATTGAAGTTTCACAATGCCAAAAATAGATTCTATCAAGGCTACTACAACCTTAAGATCGCTCAGCCAACATCATATGACCACTATGGCTGGCTGAATAGGGCCTATCATGCACCAGATAATTCTAAGATGGGCCAGCGAACCTGATGTTTGGACCAGAAACACTAACACTGCCAGGAACATCATAATATGTTACAAGAACACAGATTAATTATTAAGTCAAAGATCCACTTATCCTTACTCCATCGAGTCCATGAATACCTTTTTAGACCAAACCCAGTTTCACCAAAATAAGCCAAGAAGTTGTTATAACAAATCTCACCTATCATGCATCCTAATTTATCAAGGAAACCACCATAGATATCAAAGAATAGCATAACTTATAACATGTATATCAAAGATTCAAACAATTAGCATGATGGCCTGCATCTTGAGATTGAATTTTCTAATAGACCACGTCCATTATATGAAAACCCTTCCAGGTTGGCAGGGAATTCAAGTATTTTTACTCTTAAAAGAATTCCCAAGTGAAGCTTATGACTTACCTAAGGCCATGTATTTTTTCAATATATGGTGATGTAACCGGTTAATATAAAAAATTGAGAGTTCTGGTTGCTTCATGTATGTTGCTTGTGACATCATTTTCTAAATTATCTTTCATTGATAGGTGAAAAATACCTAAATTTACCAAAAAATGCTAAGACAATAAACCAATGTTAATAATTCATTCAAGTAACAAGAGCAAGTGACTGAAGGAAATAAGCAGTGAGATCAAAAAACAAACAACAGAGTTGATCCTTTAACCTGTATGGCTTACATCTGGCAACTGTTTTTATGATTGCACCCAAAACACGTGGAGGAAGAAGAATGCATGATAGTCATGGATGCCTGCTAAGGAGAATCAATTTAGACATCTTAGAAGAACTAATTTGTCATCAAGGAAGTAGCTGGTAATCCTCATTTACCAATCCCTTTGGTCTCGACCTCCTTGCAGTATATTTCACAAGATACCTATCGGGTGTTGTAATACTATTATTTTCTTGTACTTCAGATCCTTCTATGACATATCTTCGACATGTTGATGGAAACAATACACCATCAGATACTTTTTTCTTCTCATAATCCAACGATACGGAGTCGGTGCTACAAAAATCTGCATCAGAACTAACAATTTTATCAGAAGAGTTGCTCTGATCCTCCTTTGGTGGCATAACAGCATGACCATCTCTGCCATTATCATCAATTAGCTTCTTCTGCTGATTCCTGTTGGATTCTGAATCAACATCTGAACCCTGACCAAACACAGCCGTCGCTGCCACATCAAGAAAGGAATTATCTTCAGCACAAATCTCAGCCGCATTGCGAATTCCACGGTCACCGGAATCAACATTCCTGCTCGTTTGATCACCACCTCGGCCACACACTTTCTTTACGTCAATTGAACCAACGGCACCTGAACTTAAAGAGCAAGAAGAACTCCTTGAGATCCTCCTAGACCCATTCATGGCCAGATGTAGCTGGAGAGCCAGTTCTTGATCGGTAACTACAGCCAGATCAGCATTCTGCTCTGAGATTTCCCCCTTGGCTGCAAGAACAGCACCTAACGCGTTCCTAGCCAGTTCAGCGGCACGTTTTGCAGCATCAGCCTTCTTCAGAGCATTTTCCCTGGCCCTGGCAGCTGCCTCGATCTTCTTCTCTGCCACAGAGCTGGCTTCCCTCACCACCACCTCGAGCGAAACCCTAGAACCAAGTCCAGGTTTCCTGCCCCAAAATTTAGGGATCACACAGCAATCGACGCAGGTGAAGGAGCCCGGCTCCAGGCGACAAGGATCGAGGCAGCGGTGCTCGCGGTCGACGCATCCGAGATGGACGCGGCAGGAGCAACTGAGGCAAGTGAGGGAATGTTCGGCGTCAGCTATGGGGGAAAAGGGGGAGAAGCAATAGGAGCAGATGTCAGCAGATTTGACGCGGGCGAGGCAGGTGCGGCAGAGGAGGGCAACGCGCCACTGTGATCGGAGGTGGTCGAGGGGGTTGTTGTTGTTGTTGTTGGAAGGGAAGCGGAGACCACAGCTATGGCAGAGGAAGAGGTCGGGGGCGTACCGGGTCTTCTTTAGCAGGTGGTGAAAAGAGGAGGAGGAGGAGGAGGAGGAGGAGGAGCAGGAGGACGTGGCAGGGTTGCGCTTACAGGGGGAGAGACGAGGAGGCTTGGGAGAGGGGCGGCCCAGGCGATTGGTTCGCTTCTCTCCTCTTCTTCCTCCTCCCGCATGCTGCTTGTCTTCCACCATGACCAAGTGCTTAGAACGAACCGGGAATCTCCTGCTTTTCTGCTTCGAATTCTTCGACTCTGCACGGCAACGCGTGAGCGGCGCAGGAAGACCAGATGTGAAGGGGGGTTTTAAGAGGCTGTGTTGTATGCATGCGTTTTTCACACCCCTTCCCAACGAGGACGAGAGCGGATGAGTGTCATTGTTGTTATTATCATCATCGTTATCATTACTATTATTATTAAAAGAACTCAATCACTCGTGCGGTTTCTTTGATAAGGTTGCTACAATACCATTTATTATCGTGTTCACAACGTTTATATTCTTTTTGCTGAGAATGTGCCGTTGGCAGTTGCAATGTCGGATCGGCAATACGAGCACAGTGGAAGCGAAAGCCCCTGTCGACGAAGAATGTATTATAACACCTCAATTTGATCTTACGTGGAAAGTGAAATAAGATTTAGTTTTATCCATTCATGATTAACAAACATATTATTATTAATTTAAACACGAATATTTTGACTGTGTGTGTATTTTATTTGTGCCTTGTTAAATAAAATTATCTGGAAAAGCATAACGAGCAGCGATTGCATAATTTTCTGAGAAAAATATATTCTGATGCATATTACCATCCCCCCTTTTTCTCATATGATCCTATTGGATTCTAAAGTCATGGTAGGACCGGAGGGCGAAGATGGTAAATAATTGTTATAAATTGAGCTAGTGATTCGGTAGGTGCATACGATGTCTCTAATAGATGTTATCATGGCATTACATCATGCCGAATTAGCTCATTTTTCATGATGCCATAAGAATATATCATGCCAAATTCATTCATATTTAGATGCATATGACGTCTCATTATATCATGCCAAATTAACTCGTATTTAGATATGCTACCATTATCTGTACCACCTTTCTTTCCGTATCACATGACTCGCACGATCTGAGCGGTCGCTAGAAGGACAAATTGCGATGCCGAAGGAGATTGTTTGGTTCGCTGGTCATCTTCGTGCGCGGGCGATGCTGGACGAGTCACTTCGCGCATATTCTCTTTGCGGTTGACTGCACATCAGGAATTGCAATATAACAGACTAAAAATACCATGCAGTAGATATAGAAAAGTCAGTTAGAGGCAAAGCGTTTACAATTAAACATTTACTATCCGAGATTGGTCATGATCAAAACAAAGGGTGTGCACGCCATTTAGTGCCACTGCAGCAGTTTTTAGTAGACGCACACCGCAGTGTATTGAACGCATTAAACATAGCAATTGGAGATTCATAAATTACCAAGGGATCAGTTGCATAAAAGAACCCCCATGAAATATACACATTGCGTGGAAACAAAAGGGCTTGCAGCCTTCCACAACATAAATTGATTAGCCGAATCAGCATTTACAATCCTCCCTCTACCAGTACATACCTTTAGTCAACGTTGCTCCACAGATAAATTCCCTCGATGTATCCACAATCTTTGATGCTGTTAACTGGAGTATCTGAGACCAGGGGCTGGCTCTAATAAGACAGATCGGTTCTCATGGATTTCATCCCAGTGACATACAAACATGTGAAACAGCACAAAAAAGGCAAGATATTCGAAGAGAAATTACTACTGCTTCATTCTATCAGATAGATTTCTGTGTCTATGGACCAATAATTTGGTGTCATAGCACTGTCAATTCTCGAGGAAGACTTGTTTCTCATGTTCTTTTGAGGCATGATTTTCTTGATGATTGGTTGCTCTAGCTTCCTGCTTCAGCGGTATGATCAGAGTTATCTAACTTGTCCACATGTATAGCAAATTGTAATCTAATGCTTACAAATTAAACAAAGCATTTTCCATTGTCTATAAATGTTATTGAGCCTTTTTTTTTGCATATATTTTCAGTATCAATGCACCTGAATCAGTTTGAGAAGTTCCTCAAGTTCAACTCTGATATCTGAGAATGTGGGCCGTTTAGCAGGAGATGCTTCCCAACATCTCTGCATCAAGTCCAACAATCTAGGATGCATGGATTCGGGCAGTACAGGACGAAGGCCCTAATATTGGAAGTAAACATGATATAAGCTTCTAAATGAATGCCATCCATAATCGACAGCACAATTACGACTTCTGATAAAAGCTTTTGATGATAAAGGTTCCAGACCATGTAAAACAAACACTGTGTACAGAAATAATTACAGAAATATATGACAGAAAGAAGGAAAAAGAATAACTAATGAAAACATTTTTATAAAGGGTTTTTCTTCGGGTTCTACAACAATGCATAAATGTGCTGGGGCATTATGTTATATCCTTGTGGCACCATCAACTAGCAAAATGGTGTAAAGTGGAATATGGGTGTCACATGGATCATAAGTGCCACAGGTTAGCCATGTTAGCACCAATATTTAGTGTACATTTTTGTGTGTACACGGAACATCATACTTTAGTTTTTAAGCATCAAATGTAGGTTGGTCTATAATGTTCTAACATCTTCTTGCCTAATCTGGCTTCTGACTTTTTTTCTGTCTGCATGTCTGTGCATGTGTGAACCAGCTCTTTACAGAGCAAAGCATAACTGACTGGAAAGGAACTGTACATTTGAAAAAAGATACTTCAAAGAGACAGTACACATGAAAGAAAAACTAATTGTGGTTTTGCATGAAAACGGACACGCTAATTGGTTCCGAACATGTATTACAGTAATACAATTGACTCAAAACCAGACTATCAAAAGGAAGGAATGAAAAACCAATTTTGGTGTTGCATGAATATGGACATACAAATTGGTTTTAGACACTTACCATGAGCATCTCATTTGGCAAGAAGACGAAGAAGTGATAAATGGATAGAAGACAATTGCTTTAATGTCATATAAGAATTATGTTCCGATTCCATAAGAATACAAACATAAGTCTACAAGGCTTTAACCAACTGGGCCCTGGCCTAACTGGTGGTCTATCTCCCTCAAACCATGTTTAATTATAATGGCATTTCAGTGACCAAATACTTTCTCCAAGACAAAAAAAGGGTCATTTCTGATGTCATCAGTCATTACTAATAATATTAATCGCTATACATAATAAATTTCATATAAAACAAATCCAATATTGGGACGCATTATCTGACATGATTCTTCTTGTTTGATTCAAGAATCCAATAAGAATACCACAATTTCAATACTTTGAGATCGCTATATAAATCACATGAATAGAAAAGGTGATTTTGTTCCATTTATCAAAATACAGACCTGTCTCACTCCTAGGGCAGCTTGCAGAGGTGTCATGGTCTCATATGGGATCTGCATATCAACACATTATAACAATGCCATATTAGATGGTATGACCCTTCATTGGCAGTCAATCTCATATAAACAAGTTGAAATGGGAAAGCTTTGTTAACCTTAGATGTTGTGAGCTCCCAAAGTACAATTGCAAAACTAAATACATCTGCCTTCTGATCATATGGTAGATGATTTATAACCTAGAGAAAGACATAAATATGTTTCAACCATAAAAGGATATGGACCATAACTTCAATTTAATACAACACAGAAGAAATAAGATAAGTAATATCTACATTATACAAGAAAATGCTGATATATCCTACGGCAATTTCTAACCTGAAAAGGGGAATATATTTAAAATTTCAGATCTGTCTCACTAGCAACCATAGTTTAGTATCTCTATTACTTCTATAGTACAACAAGGATATACAACCTCCATGTCACGACTCAGTCTGAGATGGGATAACTGATACACTTGCAGATAACAATAGTCCACCCATCTTATAAGACAATCTAGTCTTTATCCACTTTCATTGTGGAACTCGAAGGGGTGTCACTCTCTAATTTCTCCTTTTAGGTATTGTATTACAAATACTTTTGCATTTTTACTTTTAACTAATCTTCCATGCATAGTTCAAAAAACAGGTCTGTACGTACCACATCGACCAAGAACTGGCACCAAGATCGGGTGATGTGCCCAATCTGGTCCATAACCATTTTTTTTATTTTTTTAATATCCTCAGCCTGCTGTTGACATCCAAGGCATCCCCACTCCTCAGCCTCCTTTCTTCTTTTCCTTCTCTCCTTCTTCTCCTCATTTTCCTACTACTTTCCATTCTCCTTCCTTCTTGTCCCCCTCTTCACTCCCTCTCTCTTTTGTTTGCACCATCTGGTATGCTGGCATATCATGTCAGTATGCCGGTACATCTGGGCCACATCAGTCTGCCAGGACTGGTACAAATGCAATATCAAGATCTAAAACCATGCGTCAGTGTCCACATAATTACTTGCATTTGTCCTTGTATGCACCATCTAAAACAAAGTTTATTGACTGATGAGATTTGAAGGACACCAAACATAGTGCCCAGCATATCATCTTTGAAAGATTGTGCACAGCCATGTTAAGTTTCAAGAGTTTCTACTACACCTGATATATGCTTGTACGTAAGAGCATGTCACTCGCATATCAAATTTTAGATTCATATGGAATTGTTTCTTTTGATTCCATCTTGATTTTTCCTGTTAGGTTTTGGGGGGCTACAGCCTGTTCATGGTCCAGAAGGCACTAACTCATGCACTTAGACACCATTCATACTTACAGGCTAATGTACACAGAGCGTAATTGGACATTTATATATTATCTGGTGAAGGTATTTTAGATCTGGTATTCAATGGAACAGAAAGATTAAAAGTGAATCTATTATTCTATTAGTAAAAGCAAAGTGATTAAATTGGAGCAAGGCATCTATAGTTTTGCATGAATTAGAACACAACCATCTTATCCCCTTTGGTTCCCATGATCTACTTGACCCTCTAACCATAGGTCAATGGCCTAACACAAGATGTTAGTGGCATCACATTAGGGCACATCACTTCGAGTCACAAAGGAGGTTCTGCAATCAACAATATGACAAATCGAACTTAGATATTTAGCCCTAAAATTCCATTAAATAAATTTGGACATATTTTTTCAAGGACAACTTGAACTTTAACTTACGGGAACAATTGGGCCATCTGACTGAGAAAGGGAGGCAACCAGCTCTGCATAGCTGACCACTAGCATGGAGGTCTCACAAGGAAGCAAAATGTTTTATAAGAGAAATAAATAAGCCATGCCTTAGATATTGAAATGCAATGTGAGAAAAGGAGACAACCAGTTCTGCAGAGCTGATCACTAGCATGGAGATCTCACAAGGAAGTGTAGTCAATATAAGGATGTGGAGGTGTAAACAAGATTTCAAGAAAAGACAGAATAAGGAATGTTACTATTTGTAAATAATTAAGTGTAGCTCTGATGTATGGAAATAATTATTAATATGTAATGGATATGTTTAAAGAAAACCTATTGCTCCCTTGGTCAAATAAGACATACATTAAAACTAGTGGACAAGAAGAGAGAAAATCTAAAAAAAATCAGAAATAATCAAAGAAGATTTGATTGTTCATAGTTTAACTACAAAATTTGCCTTGCCCATATCTCAATGGTTAAAAAAATTCATATAACTAATGGGTATTCAAGCTTGTTGTAATGATAAATAAAATATGAAGAATTAGATTATTAAAATTCTGTGAAATTGTTCTCTAAATGCATATATTTCAAATAATGGAATCTTGTCATTATATAATCTAAATTACAGCAAAAGACCCAATTAAAGGCATACCTCAGGCGCCATCCATCTATATGTCCCAGTTTCTGCTGTCATAACTCCACCTTGATTCTGTATCCGAGCAACACCAAAGTCTGCCACTTTCACAACCTAAATAATAATCAGTGGAAAGAAATCTTAATTCATAAAAGATAACTAAGGAAACATCACATGCTTGTGAACATGTTCTTGACACTAAAAGAGACATATATATCAGAAAAAATAAAAATTTAGGCTATAGAAAACAATATAACTTCTTAAATTCTTGTAAAAAAAGCTGAGAACCAAAATGTTACACTATTTACAAAATATGGTTCGATCTCGATTTCTGTGTGGTGTCACAAATGGCGGACAGTCACAAATCATGAATATTCTTGACTCATGCATTGGCACAAACCTTAAGGCTTAAGCATCTTAAACAAAAAAAATAGAAGAAAAAAATTAAACCAAACCGAACAGCCCAAAGGAGGGCAGTCGGTGTCTCAGTTCATGTCCAGACAAATAAATATCAGCTGAATCAAACCCCAGTCCAGACAAAGTCGAGTTCCATGAATTAAGGACATCTTCTCTTTGCTAAATCATTTTGTAGAATATAAAATACCTCACGTATATAGAGAAGGCAATAGGATTTCCAACTGACTTCAAATAGGGCTACTGGTTTTTTGGGTGGGGAATGATAGTCTAATCTTTTTTTCTTTTTTTTTTTTTAATTTACTCAGATGTAAGTGGTGACTTTTGAATGTGTTGTAGAAAGTAATTGAAGATTGTATTCATGAGAAATAGTATGGAAAGCAGCTACGCCTTTTGATATAAGGTACATACAAGATTGCTATCCATGAGGAGGTTGGCTGTCTTCAGATCTCTATGAATAATGTTGTTTTGATGTAAATATTCCATTCCCTTGCAAATATCAATTGCAAATTTCAGCAGCATAGTGAGCTCGAGGATGTTATGATGCTTATGCAGATAGTCATACAGGTTTCCTCCATGCATGTACTCTGTATAAAAAATGCAATACTTACCAGATAAGCACAATATATTAACATGACCAGAATCAGCACAAAAGAATGACACTGAAAGTCATTCTGCTGCTAAAGTGAAAGAAGCATGAGAATGAAAATGAACATCTGAAAAACAGCATATCAACAGATATATCAACATAAAAGAAACCAATGAAACTATAGGAGATTCTTAAGTCTATCGACTTGCAACACAGCTTTTTGACATGACCAGGAAGTGAGCAAATATACACATTGAATATCAATGACCTTATGAATGTTAAGATGATTAATTACTGCAAGCAACAATATGTTGTATGTGTAAGTATTGTAGATAAGTAATACTCATTTGGTATACCGTATACACATTATTTGGAAAAGAAAACTTTCAAAATAAATAAAGTTTAAAGTCTTAGTCTGGTGTCAGATACCAATCAACTACTGGATTGGTATAATACCCGCATGGATTCGCTGCACAAACACTCGATACAGGTTGATTACACCCAACCAGAGCGAGGAAGATGAGGATTGGTGGAGAGAGGCAGACGAGAACTGGTGGAGGTGGCTGAGGAGGATAAGACAGAAGAATAGGAGGCA
This sequence comes from Musa beccarii, assembly GCA_024322285.1. NCBI lineage: Eukaryota > Viridiplantae > Streptophyta > Magnoliopsida > Zingiberales > Musaceae > Musa > Musa beccarii. The sequence goes on from CM044398.1 coordinate 7,692,894, forward strand.
AGGAAGTGTAAGGTTATTAGGATCACCATTTAGAATAATCAAAATAAATCAATTAAAGCTGGTTTTGTTAACTATCATATTATAAATGTTTCTTTTTGAAATTTAAAATGTTTTTGGATTCTCTTTTTTTTTTAATGCAATAGAACCACCTGGTTTTTGTATCTTAACTTTCTCCTTTCAAATGTGTTTTTGGAACTTCATAATGTTTTTGGATCCTTTTATCTTTTTATGTAATAGAACAACATTGAATCAAAGTCCACAAAAATTGCTCATAATTACTCAAATTAATTCCTAAGGCCCTTATACATTATACAATTAACCAACTATATAACAATTCAAAAGACAGCTATGCATAAGAATCCTAACATAATGGTTTCTGTGACATAATAAGATGATTAGAATAACATTCAAATACCTACAACCCTCGAGCTGCAATAGGGTACCCTTATCACTGCACAACTTTGATCCTAATCTCATCATTGTATCAAGATAGTTATTTTCAGACCTTTATCAACATCATATTTCTAGAATATGTGCTTCCTTCAAAATGATCTCTCCTATCTGTTACTGCACCCTGCTAGTCTGCTTTCTTCTTTAACAACAATCTATCTGTGGCATGGCAAACCTACCTACATCATGCAGACAATGAAGTTTAGATTTTAGACTTCTCATGCATAGATTAGGTGAAAAAAGGAACAAACAATCAGTCAAGGATTCCCATTTCTGGTTAGTGGGAGTACCACCCAGCATGTACTGCACCAAGGGATGCTCAGCTTCAGGATCATATGAACACCTAAATTGGCATCCTAAAAGCTATAGTTTAGAGTTGATAACTTTTAAGTTTCGACAAAATAAGTGAACTGTTGATGGTCCCCTCTCCTCTTGCCTCCTCATTTGCGATGATACCCTCTGCACTTCTTCAGCATGTTGTACTGTACTAACAGCAAGCATAGTAAGAGCTATCGCAAGGGCCGCAACAAGTTCCAAACAGCAAATTCAAAGGCTTACTAATGGATATAAACAAGAGAGAGATAGAAGGTAAGACGATGATGACAGAAGGTAGTGGCACCTCAGATACGTGCATACACCAACCACTATAGAGTAAGAGACATGTTTTAATCTGGTACCATAAACATCAATGTTTGGCATACAATTTTCTCAACTCCTATTTTCTCTTGTTATATTTTATTGTTTTCTATATTTTTTATCTTTAAGCTATTACATAGTTGGATTTTGATCCCACTGAACTAGTCCAACTAATCCTGGTCATACTGTCTCTAGCCAATCCCGATATTGCTACAGATTGTGAATTATTTATACTTAACACCATCAGTGTTGTTATGATGTCACTGTCCAATCAGACGTGAACACCCATTGGACAACAATCAGAACAAACACCAGTCACCAAGTTGATCCGTTACACATTATTGAAATATTTTATTACCTTCTTATATTCCTATTACAAAGACATTGCATGTGAAATTGGAAGATGACGATGTCTAAAACTCAAAAACTGAAAGCATAAACAGAAGAGTAACAAAGTGAAAGATAGTTGTCAGAGTTTAAAAATAAGCAACCACCACAACTTACAAGGTTACTAACCCATGAAAAATGGAAGTTCTTAAAGATCAAAAGAAGCATATATAAATTATAGAATACAATAGTCTAAATGATGGACACTGATTTTAAAAATTAACAAAGCAGGAAAAAAAGTCAACATAGCAAAACATCTTTCATATATAGTTATGAACTAGCTAGTATAGTTCCCATGGATGAGCTGGTCATATATAAACCTGATGTCAAATAGAAAGATTACCTGTTACTATGCAAAATTGTGAGGGCTTTGTGCACGCACCAATGAAACGAACAACATTTTCATGTTGGATTTTCCTGAAAGGACCCAAAATTATCATAAGAACCTTGTAAAAGCCAAGAAAGCACAATGCAAGCTAATCACTAACAAGAAAATCAATTAAAATGTTGTGATATAATTATCATCTTTCAGAGCATGCAATGACAAGCTGCTCCTCCAAGTAGCAAGTAAATTACCAGAATAATAGAGGACATGACAAAATTTCCATGGACAAAGATGTAATCATTTACTTTAAAATTGACACTTCTTGATGGAACTCCAGTAGCAGAGATTCATTTAGGTGATCTGATCTAATAACTTTAATCGCGACATCCTGACCCAAATAACTGCCACGGAACCTGTAAAAAAATTTTTTTAAATCATAATGAGCACATTAGCCTGGTCCATCATGTAAAGTGAATGATATTGTAGTATTATTTGACTTACAGATCTCCACAGGATCCAGATGCAATTTTCTCTCCCATTTTCAACAATTTTCTCTCAATATCCCAGTCATCAGCTTTTAGTTGCACAGTAAGTGTCCTCTCAGTGGCTGAAGAATGAGATGAACCTGACCAGGAACCCTGTAAAATTCAAAAGACCACAATGGAAACTGTTTCTGCATTAATTTCTCAACAGATTATCATATCCTAACCTCAAACCAAGATGAAGCCACAACGTAAGCATGGCTATCCAACATCCAAGATTATTAGCATATCTCATGAACAAACACGGACGTAGCACAAATTTCCTAAAAATGACAAGTTAGCACTGAAGTAAAGGCAAAGGAAAGAGTTTTGGCGATCCACAAATTTAAAAATTATGTTCATTGAAGCAAGATTTTTAAAAATTGGTCCAGTACCGATTTCAAGGATCTATCAGACTGGGATGACACCAATAAACAAGCAGCAAACCAACTTGTACCTTCTGATATCATTTAATAAAATAATAGAAATTTAGCAAAATTAAAATTCAGTAGCTTAAGTACCATCCTCAACATTCAGTAACTAAACTTTAAAAAGAAGATATATCCAATCAAAATCTTGTAATAGTTGAGACATTATTGTTGTAGAATCCTGTAATTAACATCTAGGTTATATATCTCAGTCCAGTACGAATACTGGTCGTTGGGCAGACCAGTTCGATGCTGGTACAGCGGCGTGTATGATGTGCGACCAGTTTAGGTCCAACCAGAGGATGGCTTCTAAAGAAATGTAAGTGATGGTGTGAGTCCTAGTTGTTCCATTTCTTAGACATTGGAGATTACCAGCAGTTCGATGCAATTTGGTGATATTGTAGCACATTGTAGCTTTAAATGGATGATGCTTTATGAATAATCACATTAAACTGAACTTCTCTCAACAGCCTTTTCTTTGTATAGTGCATATAAGTATTTCTCCATTACACCACCAAAAGTTTATCCCTCTAAAAACACATGACATCTGCAGCAACTATATTGTGTAGATTTTCCAAAAGAGACAATGTAAGCTACTTTAAAATTCAAAAAAAGGCGACACATCACAATGGTTCCCTAACAGCTTGGATATCTGAGCTAAAATTCCCCATGTTTAGTTGGATAAAGAACAAAGAACGAAGTACCAGCACCTCATACAACTCTATAAGAAATAAAAGTAGCACATATCAATAGCAAAATGGTCTACTTCTTTGATGGAAGGCAAATGGATAATAACACTACAAAGGAAAAGGAAAAAGATCTTTACACCTCATTTCTAATAATTGCTGCCTCAATCTCCTTGTGCAAATCATCTGTATCCTGAGCACAGTATTGTAAAATCAGCAACCCTTAGCAACAAGACCCTAGCATAGCATTAAGGAAATAAGAATCATGATGTCTCTAGGTTATCTAGAAGGGTCAACATGAGATGGTTGTTAATCAGGGAGCATCATGTGTTCATCAGTCCAATGTCTATAAAACATAAAGATCATAGTTTAAACAACACAGCAGCTAAGAGAGAGAGAGAGAGAGAGATAAAGATGAAATCAATGATAGTATTAAATAAGCTCAATCTGAGTCAAAGTTTAACACAATTAGATCACCAACATCAAAGATTTAAAGACAGAGAACATAAGTCTTCCTCATAGAGAGGAATATCTATTCAGTTCACCTAAGGTTCATTTTCAACAGTTTCAGCTATGAAAATCATCAAAAATATTAAAATAAGAAGAAGGAAGAACTTGAGTTTCGACTGAGTCAACCAATCACAGTGACCTAATTCAACAGATGTCACTAACATTTTGCATAATCAGCTAAAACCACTAAACTGCCCAAAGAACTCATAAGAAGTTTCACATCATGACTGGCAGAAAATTTGTAGTACTAAATTAAATGCTTCTAATAAGATGAAAATTACAAAGTATATCTTTGTCTTCTTTTCATAAGAAAAGGCGAAAAAGATAACCAAATTCATCAAGTTACAACAGTGCAACAATTGCATTAATCAGACATACTAATGATGTTTCCAGCATTCTAACATGGTGTAGCACTTTCAGTTTAGTTTACTTATCGCAAAGAAAAAGAAACTGCATCTAGTCTGAATGAATGCTCCCCTTCAGGTCAATTTGAAAAGTGTGATTGTTTCATAATTTCTTTCTGTACAATTATGTCTAGGCATAAGAAATAAATTTGACATCAACAAATGGATTTCACAATGAAAGCTTACCTCTTCAGACCACCCATCAACAACAAAAACGTCCAAAGAATAGCCATCCATTGTTGAAAAGACATGAGCCTCCCGGATGTTGAGTCCAATATCAGATAACAATGTTGACAGCTAAAAGATAACATTGCAGTCAGAATAGTTTGGATGGTGAATGAAGACACAAAATAATGAAACAAACTATATCACCTACAGTATTATCAAAATAAGTAAAAGGAGAAGAAAATATACCAAGTCTGCTTACTATCTGGTAATTCATCGAAAAAAGAATGCAATAATCTTCAGCACCAAAGATGAATATGAATGGTTATAATGTAAACAAAAGTAGAGAAAACCACTCGTACACAAGAAATAACTAATATATAAATACTAATTTCTGAAATCCATGTGAAACATGTCCTTTATAGTTTATACCACGTGCTGTGCAACAGAAGCATGAACCATCCAGTGATATTTGAGAAAGAGAGGAAGAAGCACAGATATAATTTGACATCTGCAGCATTGATATGACCAATTGGCCATTAACCAGCATCACAAAATAGTAAGATCAACATAAGAGGGGCTAGAGCTCATAACTGATCGTGTACCTCCATGCATGAACCAACATGAAAAACCATTCGTTTTACTGAAAAATCAAATACCAGCTGTACCATCCAGTACAGTCCAGTAGTTATCACTCCAATAGGGGACCAAGAGGAAGAGAAGGTAGAGGAGGAGGTGGAAAAGGAGAAGGTGAAAGAGGTAGTTGAGGAAGCTGCGAGTCTTGTGAGGAAGAAAAGGCAGCAACAGCAATGCAGCAGAATGGAGAATGCAGTGACAGCAGGAAGGAGGAGGAAGAGACGGAGAGCACTGCATGAAAGATAGAAAAGGGAGGGGGAGAGAGAGAGAGAGAGAGAGAGAGAAGGAAGAAAAAAAAAAACTGAGCTGTTAGAAGCTATAAAAAATTAAAAGAATTATGGCGGTATCAGGTAGTACGCTTACCAACCAGTACCTTGGTTTTAACTAGTAAAACAGAACATGCCTGGTAAGTTAATATATCGGACTATAAGCCTGGAACACTTCAACTAGGCAAAAACTGGTAGTCTATGTGCCAGTATACAGTCGGCCTGACAAATAACAGTCTGTACTAGCCACATGCCCTAGGCATTAGCTAGATACATATTGGGCTAAGTTATCACCTAGATACATATTGGGCTAGATACATAAATGCTCCTCAAAGTATAAAAGGATAGGAAAAGATGTCTGAGGAAATGATCCATTGTTTTGACAATTGGACATAATAGTAAGCAAATGTACTTGCATGCCCCAAAAACCAAGGAATTAAATCTTGGGTAGCAATTTTGTATCAGTGCTAGAGGGGAATAGTGCAATGTCATTACAATAATAATATTGGAAACGTCAATTCATGCTTAGAATAATAAAATAAGGGATATTAATGGACAACCTTGGATCAATGCATATTGACCATTCCATAACACACACTAGACATTTCATCAACATCCTCAAGTGAATTGGCACCAGCCCAACATGCCATTGGCAAAAAAGAAGAAAAAGGAGAGATGCAAATCACAGGTCTAATTACATAAACTGTGATTCAAAACTAATTTACTATGAAAAACTAGTTTTAATTATCATATTTATATATATAAGTGAATTTAGCATATAATATATATATGCTTTTAGTCATTTAGTGTATATAAAAATTACTTTTATTTTATTTGTTCCAAATCCCTTTTATTTGCTCTTGTAATGTCAATCACTATGCATATAACTTGTCCATCCTGAACTACACACAGGTAAACTAGAAATTTGGACTCTCAAAAACAAGTAGTAGTATTACAATAATCAATATACAGAAACTAAAACAATTTACTTATAGGCAGCATATTGAGCAACGGAAAAATCTGAAGCTTTTGAAGAACGCATTTCAATATTATTAATTTAGAAAGTAAAGCATAGAAAGGTAGCAAATAAATTTCTCAAAGAAAATGTTAAGGTTAAAAGGTCTGATGACAAATTAAGTGAGAATTTGCAACAGTTTGGAGGTGAAAGAATTCTACATTTTTAGTTGCTTCTATTTATAACAGGTCATAGAAATAGCAAAGAAGAGGACATGAAGGAGTATCAAAGGCAAGGAAATAAATGGTTCAATATGGATACCGGCTAGACTATTCTATGCATATAAAAAGAAAAAACAAAATCTCTACCTATCAGTATTGTGATCCATACCTAGACTTGGAATGGACTGGTATAATTATAGTACTAGTCCAAGCCAAGGTCAGTATTGATATTCAACTGGTATCTAAAGAAAACTTGATTACTACACTTTTATTATTAATTAGGAAACAAGAAAGAACCTTTGCTTATCCAAGCTCACTTCCTAACTCTGCCCAACACAGCATACTCTTTATTGTTCAGATTCTAATACCACTTGGTACGGAGGATGTGTAGAGAGTTCAAACTTATTATCTAAAGAAAGTTTCCAAACAGGTTAAGCGCATTTTCATGTCTCATTGTGCAAGTATATGATAAAAAACAGACAATAAGAGTAAGCTTTTTTGATAGAAGTCATTGTTATAAAGCAAGGTCTGCAATACCGAATGATACCGCCCATACCGGGCAGTATGTACCGGTACGCAGACCGCCCGCTACCGTTCGATATCATCGAGTGCGTCGACAGTGACCGAGGGCGGAGAAGGAAGAGGGAGACAATGACCGAGGGCGGAGAAAGAAGAGGAAGAAGGGGAAGAATAAAATAGGAAAAAAAAAAAAGGGAAGGGACGTCGCCCGAGGTGACGTTGCATATTAAAAAAAAAAGCATAGGCGACATTGCCCGAGGCGACGTCACATATTAAAAAAAAAACAACGTCGCCCGCATATATATATTTATATTTATATTTATATAATATTTATCTTTATATATATAATATTTATCTTTATATATATAATATTTATAATTATATATATACCGTTCGATATATCGTACCATACCAAAGTATCGAAACTCCAGTACGGTACAAAATTTCAATCCTTGTTATAAAGAACCTATATACACAGAATATTCATGCTAGACAAGCTTGTGTTCTGTTTCAAACTAGCATATTAAAATACATGATTTGGAAGGTAAAGCTAGTAGAACTTGACAAAAGCAAATGGTTGCATCAGATCCTGTTGTTGCAGAGCCTGAAGAGGACCAAATGTACATACAGATGCAAACCATTGCATCAGATCCTGCCATATTGCAGAGCCTAAGGAGGACAGAATGTACATACACTTGATCCCTTGCATATTCATAGTTCAAAGTTCAATCCCATGATAGAAGTGGAAAAACCGGACTGCTGTTCCAACTCCTACCAACATAAGTTGTAAAATGACAATATACTATGAATGCACCACAACAAAATTATGAATCAAAGAGAAGAATAAGCACACCATCAGCTGTCAAACAAATTTTATAAAGAAAAGTGTCAGCTCAAGAATTCCTAAAGAAATGAATCACTATTAGTGACATAAAATAGTTGGCCAAGCAAGTATCTTTTTTCCAATCTAAAAGTGAGCTTCAAGCTTATAATATGAACTAAAACAAAATATTCAATCAAGTGCCAATGGACAAAAATTATAAATATGCAGCACAAGTACCTGGCTTAGGAGCTTTGGTTTGTCAATAGTAGAAAAGATAATTTCATGAATCACAGCATACGTAACATCATGCCTGAAATTTGGATGGGCAAGGTACAGCTTTTAATATAAGAAAATTTAAAAGAATCCAAGATGTAACAAGAGAACAACTGCAAATTGCCGGTCACCAGGGCCTTTTTATAGCTGTTATGTAAAAGTGCCAATCATTCCACATAGCTTAATAAAGCACTTTAAATTTACAACTAATCAAGGTGTAGAACCAATTAATATGCTATCTCAAATTTATGTTGTGACTCCAATTAAATTCCAGAAGATTGCAAGACATCATTGACATAGTTCCTATCAACGTTCTAAATATCGCTTGGACCTATCTGTGTTGGGCAGTATTTACCAGTTTGAAATTGAATAAGCACATGGACCAATCCTTTCTGGGTGATCCAATACTGTTCCTCTTTTTTTTTTGTTTTTACTTTTCTGATTTAAGGTTAACAACAACCCCCACCCCACAACCCACCACCCCCCCCAACTCCTTTTTTTCCCTCTCCCATTGCTGCGGCACCTAGCCTTCCTCACATCTTGTGACACCTACCACTGCCCTGCAACCGCCATCAACCCACATGCCTTCTCCTCCTCCTCTTCTCGGTACCATGACATGTCTCAATATACCGAGTGCTGACTTGGCCAAGCGCCTGCACAGGTCCAGTACCCATGAACCATGGTTCCTATAAGTTATGGTAATATGATACGAATGTCTCTCACTGACATATAAAAGGGGGTTTAAGTTCATCCTGATTTTATATCACATAAAGGAAAATCCAGTTTTGTTATGCAACTAACACACAGCTGAAATAAATAGAACTCACTTGCCACACAACATGAGAGCCATCGAAACAGAAACTGAAATTATAAATCAGTAGTCGGAACTAAAGATAAACCAATTTATTCTTCTTGCTCTATTTAATTTGCACATAGAATTTAGTGATATGACACTTGGCGGTGCTATCTCTTTATGCAAGATTAACTAGAAAACTCAATGTCACCTGTAAAAATATAGATGATGGTCAATAGAAATATAGCAGATGATATAAATTTAGGAAAATCTTGAACAACCGAGAATGGGTGAAACTAGTAAAACATGCAAAACAGAATCAAAGCAGAGTTCGAGATAAGAAATTAGTTAGTCATATAATATTTAATCAGGTTATGCTAGATTTCAAAATAGGATCACTAAAAGGAGAGTCTTTTATAGGTACATCATCGTGTGTATCACTTTTAGATTATAAGTTTCATATTTACAATACAGACAGCTATACAAATAAATAATTTTACATTTGTTCAAATGGATATTCAATATGATTCACATCAATTAATGCTTGAGATGGATGCTCATAACCATGCAGTACTAATATCATTAAATTGGAAATAATTCTTGGGAACTAAGAGTAGGTAAACACCTTGCAGAAAGAGCATCTCCAAAATCAGATTCGTCTTCAGTGTCCTCAGTGTTCTTTGTCACATCCAAATTTTGTTCCTCTAGCTTTGAGCAAGATTCAAAGTTAATTCCACAATCCCCATTTCTAACAAAATATGTATGTAAAGAGGCAAATCTATAAATGCATAGATAAGCCAAATAAACACATACAGGACCGCTAACAAAAAAAATAAAAGAACATAGCAATTCAGAGAAGTAGCAAGTTCACTCAGAATTTAAAAGACGGATTGTTGGAACTAAAGAGGGAAGACAAGCAAAAGATGCAGCTTAAACTCATAAGCCTATACTACATTTTCCACCTAAAATGAAAAAGTCACAAACCTGGATATTGCATTTATGTGACTTCAAATAAAATAGCAACAAATTTTGATTAACATTGTTTAGGGCAAGAAGGATAGAGAGGCTGATGGCCTAACACTAAAGATAGTTAGAAAAGGAACTTGACAATCCATATAAAATACTCAGCTAATACCCAAAACACCTTGGTAGAAACACAAAAAGGAATTACAATGTGATCCAAAATATTAACAGCCACTTATTAAAGTGTTCCCAAGATCTGCAGGCAACATAAAAGAGTTACCTTACAATCAAAAGAAGCCTATGATCATTGGTGGATGCAAAATGTCTCATACAATACCAACAGCAGATTACGTCAATAGGACTCTTGAATAGTAAAAGGAACATAAGAGTGCAATATCATTTGTTAAGCTCATCAATAAGACGAAACAAAATAGTTTAGAGAAGGTCCATAAAACTCCAAAAATGCAAAAAAGTTGTCAATGGTTCAAACTATGGAACTGCATCAATTTAGGGATGGCTATATTTAGTGAATTCTTTTGCATATCTGAAAATATCAATAAAGGTGAATACGCATCGAAGACAACGATTCAACACAAAAAATATTAGTCATTAGGATCCATCAGAGAAGTCCATCAAGAAAGAATATTTAGTTGCAATTTCAAAATTATCATAAAGAAGTTGCTGTACAACTCCCATCAGTCAAGGAGACAACAGGGAACAAGATACACTTATTGTTGTTTGTAGACCATTTTGTTACTAACCTTTCAAGCCTGAAGAAAGACCATACAGCACAGTCCAATGCAAATCAATTTAAAGAAAGACCATCAGCAAAGGAACTGATTGAAGTACATCAACCTAAAAACAAGGGAGTTAATCTACATAATAGGATCCTGGAGTCCCAACAGTTACTAGATCACTTGCACAATTAAACCAATGGGGACAAAAATATCTGCTGTAGAAGCATCATAATGCAATTGAGATAAGACATATGTTCAAATTTTAGGCTGGATGAGGCATAACTTTTCCAAATCAAGAGTTATGTTTTCTGATACTTTTGTGCAACTTTTAATACTTTTTATATAAGGTTTTAGAGAGAATATGCCTCATATGTTGTATTATACTCTTCTTGATCTCTAATGGGACTCGAATTTGTCTGGTTACATCAACTAGTAGTAGGAGATGGGAAAGGAAAGTGACTAGTTTAGGTCTTGGTTCAGGAACCTTTATCTCTTGACTAAATAATCCTACCATGCATAAGAAAAGGAGTCATTCAAGAGATTACATAAACAAGATGGGTAACTGAGCAGAGACAGAATGCAAGGATCTATAGTATGAAGTTTTGAGCTTTCCTCTCTTTCTCCATCTATCTTATGTATCGTTTCTTTATCCACTATCATTTGATCAAAGATATCCTCTGCTGAGAGAATAAGCTAGAGATAATATATCAATAAGCAATCCCCAAGAACGACAGTGTGACTTACTGGTGTCAGTTGGAACTAACATTTCATTTACTAGTTCAATATTAAAGGTTAAGAAGGTCAATGAGGAACATTTAGGATTTACTTTCCTGATGCTATCTATATAAACTCAAGTATATGAAACAGAGAATAATCATACCAATATAGATTTTTATCTCATTTCATAACCATAAGCATAACTCGGACTTGTATTCACATTTATGAAACAATTCTCCCATCCTCCTTTTCCTCTAGAGAAATTCATTCAAACAAAAAGCTATTATCACATTTAAAGCTGCACCAAGCAAGAAGAAAAGCAAAAACGTTCCTCTGAGATATTCTAGGCAATCATTAAATAGACTCAAGTTTCTATCCTCGATAAGACTCCATTAGGGACGATGCCTAGAAGGCACATGAGTAAGAACAGGCCTTACAAGAGAAATTAATATGTTTTCCAAATAATTTTTATCTCATCCACCTGCAGTTAAAAACTACCTAAGGGCACAGAATCTAGCATCGGTGCATCATAATAAAAACCGAGGAAAAGGGAGATATAGAACCATCCCAATATTAATCTTGTTTCCCGGCAATAAAATCCAACATTTGATAGAGATGTATGCGATCAGCTACTATAATCTTCATATATTTTCTTTCCTTAAACCAAAGGAACTGAAAATTTATATTGGTTTAAAGTATAGATAAAGCATAACCAAAGCTAAATAGCTCATTATAGATGCATAAAATACATAGGTCAAATATAAAGAACTACAGCATGACACCCTTTCTAATCAATATTTTTGCCACAACTAGATAAAATTGCATTTCATGCCAAAACGAAGCAAATAGGATCCAGCAAGAGAATACCTTTATAAAACGGACATGGAAAACTGGCCGCTTGTCTGGGTCCTTGGCTTCTGCTAGAACTTTCTGATGTATCAAAACATCTTCTGCTCTATCAACATTCAAATCCAATTTATAACTGCATAGAAGCACAAAATCAATTGCAATCGAGCAACAAATAAGAAGAATTCTTCTTTTATAAAATTTTGATACCAAGGTTAAGCAATAAAGTTTTGTAAAACACATATATCTTGGTTTAAGAAAATAAAAAGGAAATCGTTTGTTATGTCACAGCATTCATGATTTACGTCATAGCAATAACATCAACTCCGGAAGAACGTTCTTACTAAGGTGACAAACTCAAACAGAATCAGAATTTCGCTAAAACCGGATAATTCTCCAATCAGAACTTCTTTGGATTTAGTTATTAAGAATACCATAATTCTGATTTCTTCCTACTTAAAAATGTAAAATCAACAGAGGAAAACACATAAACGACTTGATGCTAGTCGATGAAACAGCATCCCTCTTTTGAAAAATATGCACAGAATAGGGAAAACCCAGTTACGCAAAGCAGAGCAGAAGGCAGAAGCCAGAAGCCAACTCCGCACCAAGAACCCAAACAAAACAAGAAACCCACTTATGATCAACGATCCGACGAAGATCACCTGGCGGGCAACCGGCTGAAGTGGGCATCGAACTGCTCCTTGAAGTGGGGATTCGACAGCACCTCCTCGTTCCCGCTCGCCACGAGCCTCTCGTAGATTTCGTTCTTGATGTCGTACATCCCCAGCCCTCCGACCGCCCTCGGAGGCGATGAGCTCTCCCCGACCTCCTCGACCAGCTCCGCCGCTACGCCGTCCATCCCCTGCTCCTCCCCTCGACCCGATTCAAGACGGCCGCCCCGTCGACATCAATCACGAGCGAGCTCGAAGCGAGACTACGGCTAGGGTCTCGGGCGAGAGCAACCGCGGGCGAGCGGGGAGAAGGGGATCTGTCTGGTATCCGACGGAGGGCGTCAAACGAGGAAATAAGGGGCTGCGGCAAGGGCAGAATGGTCCGCGGGAGAAAAGCGAAATTGTTTCGACGCGCAGAATGTTTGGAGGGGAAGAGAGTGAGCGACATATAAAGCCAATAACCGAAATTTTCGAATTTTTAATCTGAAAAAAAAAATTATATATATATATATATATATATATATATTATAAAGGTGGGGGGAAGTGGAGAAGATAGGGTTCGGATAAACAACGAACAGGAGAGGGAGAACGGGTGGGATGGTTTACACGGCGCACATGTAGTCGCTCCTCCTCCCCCGTACATCACGCCACGTGGAAGATAATGCGGCCCTCCTGCTTCGGCCCACGTAACCTGGCGTCCGGTCAACCGGAGTTCCCCGGCACGAAACCCCCGAACCAACCCCAAACTTTAGGGAGGTGGTCCGAAGCGGCAAGAGACGGGCCCCACCTAACAAGAATGACGGTGCGTAGACCGGTGGACCCCACTTCTAGGCCGATCGGTTCGATCGGACCGAACCCGAGCGGGTTGCATCGAATGCGTCCCGATCTACAAGGGTTTACGACGAGCTGGTGGCCGTGACACCGACAGAATTGACTCACCAGTGAAGGCAAAACAAGAAAGATTGATGAAAACATCAGAGAAAAGGACTAAAATGCCCAATTCAAGTTGTTTTGATCGGTCAACGTATGATATAACTAAACGTGTAGTCGTACTTTGTGATCATATTTTTCAGGACAACCGGTTTGGTTTGACCAACTGTTAGGTACATCGATCCACAGGACAAACAGTAAGATATCAGCAGATCACTTCATTTCAAATCGCAACGTGACGACCGAGATGTAGACGTTTCATCTCTTGCAACTTGCAGCACGACTTTGTTAGGGTGATATTAAGTTATTATAGATCAAGTGGCGATTCAAGAGATTCTCTTAATATCAGGAGAAAAAGAAAAAGAAAAAGGGGAAGCAATTGATGAGGCAGAGAATATTCTTATGGCACTAGAAACTGTGAGGGCGGAATCTTATTAGAAAAAGAGGCAGCGGTGAGGATTCTCCCGCGAGAGATTTCGTCTGCGGAAAGTGAAACCGACCCGTTCATTTGGACAGGCTTAGTCTTGTCCGCGTCAGCACCTTAGAATAACTAAGGAGATGATGGATACATTATCTTTAATCGAGCAGACTGCGACCATTACACAAGAATTTGTTTTTCCCCTATAGTTGTCGCCTCCAAGTGGACAGATTCCAAAGCTTTCATCCACCCAAAAGATTCCTTCTCGCTGCTGTTGTAATCGACTGCACGGATTGGACATTCTCTCGGCCTCTTAAGCCCTGCAAGCCAAGGCTACGACTTGGATTCCATGGGATGCTCGGTGAGATCTGCAGGTGTCTCGGCTTAGATCCTTTCGAGTTTTGCCCATCCTCCCATCCGCAACAGATCGACGCTCTATTGGCTCAAAATGAAGAAAGCCGTCTTGCAACTGAAACTTACTAATGCAGATTTGTTGAAGATATGCCTACATTTCTTTAACTCTCAGGCTCCAATAGGGAGGAAGGCTTGCGGATGGTGGCTTACAAAATTGCGGCATTTGGAGCCAATCATCACACACCAAGTTTGTCATGCCAATTGAAATAGGCTTTGAGCGACGTCAACGAAGGTGACGGGGGCACGAATGGATCTGTATTTGCATGAAAGACGCTTTGGATTCCGTAAACTATGCTGCTTATCGTGTCTTTCTTGCAGCAAGTGGCTGACTGCTACTGCTCCTCGTTGTTTAATGAGCACTATGGGATCAGCATGCAACACACTAAAGGTGAAGCCAATAATGGACGGCTGAGTTAGGGAAGGCCCCTTGCTCGTCGGGTTGCGTGCACCATTACATCATCCAGTGCTTGATCGTTGATGCGTTTATGGAACATGACCGTGTTCATGATTTATACTACCTTTCGTGAGCAGGTCTTGGTTTTAAGTTTCCACTCACCAAGCATTAGTTTGGACTTTGGGATAGAGTTCCCAAAGCAGCTGCTGCTGATGGAGCAGTGCTTGTAATTAATGTCCGTGATGGCACCTCCATCTCCTGATAAGATCAAGTTTAGTTTGCTTAAACTTTTGCTAGCTGATGTGAAGGCTGCTTCGGTCTTGTTTGCATGAAGAAGATGATCTAAATGTTTCACATGAAGCTCTCTCTCTCTCTCTCTCTCTCTCTCTCTCTCTCTTAGCAAAACAATTATGATCGTAGTATAGGTGTATATGTCATGGTTTACTATTCAGAATGTATGTTGATCGATTGGTTTACTATTCAGAACGTTGATACTTGGAAATCTTATCATATAAACTTTAGAATGTGCTGATCTCTCTCTCTCTCTCTCTCTCTCTCTCTCTCTCTCTCTCTCTCTCTCTCTCTCTCTCTCTCAGCAAAACAATTATGATCGTAGTATAGGTGTCTATGCCATGGTTTACTATTCAGAATGTATGTTGATCGATTGGTTTACTATTCAGAACGTTGATGCTTGGAAATCTTATCATATAAACTTGAGAAAGTGCTGAGTCACTTAGCTAATAAAGATAGATCGTCTTACACAAAAAAAAAAAAAAAAAAAAAAAAGTTAGGCTGATATGGAATTTAGGACCATGAATAACTCTGACTTGTCATGCTCAAAGAAATCACGGATTAAATAACACCAAAAGCCTCTGTTGTGGATTATATGCAGATTATACTACCTCTTGTAGATCAAAGAGGAACCTATTGAACGTGGAGACAAGCACTAATAAGCAATAAACAACATTATTTTGGGAAAAAAATCAAAGGAAATTTTGAACAAAACTCATCGAAAGAGTCAACTAGGATTTGTTTTTAGATGAGATTGGGTTTGCAAGAAATTTATGGTAACAAGTCAAACCAAAGCTTGTCAAAAGAGTTTCACCCTATAAATTGTGATTGTGTCATGAGGAGAATGTTCTACGCTTGGGTCAAGCTATCAAGCATTGGAAATCATTCAAATCCAACAAGATTTCCTTGTATTCCAACACACTCTTTTATAGTCCAATTGGATCAACCCTATTAGTTAAAGGCCAATTGAGCTAAAATTATCATGATAATTAACTTTCTGACCACAAAAAGTTGACATTTTAATTAATTTGTCCATATATAAATGTCAGCCATGTCAAAAGTCAACTTGCACGTCCAACTATCGTCACACATGTCAACCCAAAACGTGCAAGTTTACAACTAACTTCTCAATATTAATGTATATTCCCAAGTATATGCTGGCCGATACAATCTGTGCAATCAGATCTCAAAGTATATACCACCCTATACATCATTCCTTTCGTTAATTCATTGTTGACCAAAATGTCTTTAAATATAATTATATCATTATTATTATTATTATTATTATTATTATTAGTATTATTATTATTATTATTATTATTATTGTTATTATTATTATTATTATTATTATTATTATTATTATTATTATTATTATTATTATTATGGGTGCTTTCCTTTTTAACATTTTTTTGAAGTGTCCTCTCTATCATCCTTTCTTTCCTCTTTTTTCTTCTCTATTATTATTTTTATTTTAATTATTTCATCAATATTCCTTTATACGTAATTTATTTACTTGTTATCATTATTTTATGTATTACTATTTTCATTTATATCTTTTAATTTTTCGAATGACACAGTTATATTTCTATGCTTACTTTATTTAATTTTATGCTTTATTATATTTTATTTATTCTTCATGTTATGTTACTCAATATAATATAATATATAAGTTTATCTTTGCTTATTATTTACCTTTTTTTATTACTTCTATCATGTTTTATTATTTCAAAAGCTCTGTATTGAATTATTGGGAACCTAATTTAGGTAAGATTGTAGTTGTTTTTGAATGGAAGATTAGATTTTGGATTCTAATTCCTTTGACCATAATAAAAAGAAGGATTAAAGTCTATTTTAACTTTATAATTTACTAGTGTCTTAAATAACATTTACATTTTAAAAAACATAGTATATAAGTTTTTATCATCAAGTATGAGTCAACAAACAAACTTTTATCGTCAAGTCTGAATCAACAAACATTAGAGTGTACATACGTGACATACTAACTCATAATAAATCATTAATATATGTTCTCTTAAACCCTTATAGTTTACTCATGTCCAAAATAACATATACAGTTTCAAAAAAGTATATAAGTCTCTCTCATCAAATCTGAGTTAACATATGTTAGAGCATGCTGACTTACAATAATTTATTAATATAATGATATGTGTAATTTAAGTTTAAAGAAAAAAACTAAACCCTCCATCTCATCAAGATGGGAGTGTCAACACCATGTAATAGAAACACTAAGTTATTATTATTTAGTATAGTGTTATACATACAGAGTCTCTCCCACGCTGACGACGAGCTTATGAGATTCCAGTCCTATCTTAGGTAGATGTACGTCGACTAGTCTAATGCTAGGCATGCACTAGCCTCCGGATCCCTTTTTTTTCTCTTGGGCATCTTCGTCCCCACTACCTCCCACTTCGTTCTCTTATATGCTCTCACCCACCACGCCTATGACGTAGTGGTCCAACTCTCCCTAACATCCGCTTCCGGTCTCTCCTTCCTCTGCCTCTTCGTTTTGGTGGGCAATGTTGTGGTAAGCAACGTTGTGACATGCGCCCTAGAGCTGAAGAGCTAGATCTTCCGGAAGCAGAAGTGAGGGAGAGTCGAATCACTATGCCGTCAATGCAATAGGTGGAGGTGCAAGAGAGGATAAAGTGGGAGACGATAGAGACAAAGATGCTAAGGAGGAGGAAGAAGGACTAAGAGACCACTGTGTGCATTACATTAGACTGGTCGATGCACATTCACCTAAAGCAGGACTAGAAACTCCTAAGCTCATTGTCAATGCGAGAGAGGCTCTATGCATACGACACCCTACTAAGTAACAGCAGCTCGATGCTGTTGCTGGTGGTCACTTCCATGACGATGCCTCCTCCCATCATTGATAGAAATCTTATTTTTTTTAATTTAAATTATATGTGTCATTATATTAATGATTTATTGTGAGTCAGTATACCACGTAAGCATACTCTAATATTTGTTAACTCAAACTTAACGGGAGAAGCTTATATGTTATATTTTTGAAAATGTATGAGTTATTTTAAACACAAGTAAATCATAATCACTTAAGAGGTCCATGGTTAAAACCATTGAAGCTAAAATGAATCTTAATTCTAAATTATATATGTCATTATATTAATGATTTATGTGAGACAACATGCTACACTCTAACATCTATTAACTTAGGTTTAACGGGAAAAACTTATATACTATATTTTTAAAAATATAAAGATTATTTTAGATACAAGTAAACCATAAAGATTTAAAAAGTTGATGGTTAAAATTGCTAAAATAGATCTTATCCCTAATAAAAAAAAAGGATAAAGAAGATAGCCTGGATGAACACTATACACACAAAAAAAAAGAAGAAGAAATTATTGCTTAATACATTAAAAGATAATTAAATTCTAATCCTTATTCGTGCATGGATACATGTGAGAAGGAAAGCTGGCAATTAATTGTTATTACAAGTGATAGCAAAAGAAGAACTACTCATGGAGACAACTCTTTCACTGAACTGAGGCTGGGTTTCCACCCACCCAGCGTTCCTATCTGTTGTTTCACCTTCTTGAACGGAGGAGTGAAAGGCTTGTTTTGTTTTTGTTTCTCAGCCCCTTTCTCAAACCTTTTTAGGAAGCACTCAGCCCATGTCTCCTTCGAAACGTAGAAATCCTTGGCAGAACAGATCGATTCATCTGATAACTCTTCTCTTTCCTCAGCATCTCTGACACTTACTTCCTCGACGGCTGCTGCTCCGAGACCTTCTTCTTCTGGACCATTAGGAATGTTTTGTCTCAGCTTCTTCACCGTCGATCTCGGCACAAGGTAGAACTTCTGGCCCGGGAGTAGCCTTTCCTTGGGGCTGACAAGGGATTCGTGAGGTCTCCTGAACACGTCCGGCCTTGTGAGGCATAGCCCTGGGTACTTCTCCATCACCAACTGCGCTGAGACTGCACCTGCATAAAGTTCAACCATCCCACCTGCAAGAACCACCCTGACCACAGAATTTATGTGCTGCCGATTCACTACAGCTGACAGTGAGATGAAGTCTACTGATGCCACCACTTCTCTATCTACGCCATTCTTCTTCCTCTCCCCGTCTCGTCCACTGCAATAGCGGGTGATAAGGAAGAAGCGTCGGTAGGGTGCCATCAATAGCCAGTTGCATCAGGAGACAGCTCGACTTCGAAGAGCCAAGTGAGCTCTTAACGATGTGAGAGTAGCAGCGAATTGTAGTTCTCTTGTGGAAAGATCTTCCTTGTTATAATTTCGATGCTTGTGATAATTTCGATGCTTTCGTGGGCTTGTGGACAAATGATGGATGAAACAAGAGCCGGCGTTTAACGCAAGGTTAAGAGAGAGGACAAAAGAATGGGAACCTCTTGCTGCCTTCTTATCCACTCATTGCTGCCGAGTTTTATTTTAGCCCAACATCTGTAGATAATCCCAAACTATCGTTGAAAATAGATTAAATCTTTTATACTTTTTAAAAACTCTTTATAATTTTAAAAACTTTATATTTTATGACCCAACATATGGGTTTAAAAAGTCTCCATAGATACATTAAATTAATTATATTTAAAATAAATTATTTTAAAAAAATTTAAAAAAATAATAGTCAATTTAGTTTGTCCTTATGTGTTTCTATAGTTGATGCAATGAACCTCTCTCTTAATACAATAAATATCTTTATGATAGTTTAATAAGTTCAATTTTAATATATTTCTCCCTTAAACTTGTCTTATCTAACATGTTAAGTTTCTTTCTAAGTTGTTAAAATATTTTAAATTTTAAGAGATTTTGTAAGTGTATTGATCACTTGTTTATTTATCTTGACATGAAGTAGCTCCACTTATTTATTTTTAACATAGGTTTTGTAAGTAGCTCTACTTATGAAATGACATCTTGTGTTGATATGATTTGATCTTTCATGATAAAATAGATTTTTGGCTAAAACAATAGTTGATTTGTTATCAACATAAATCTTAGTTGACTTCTCCAATGACATATGAAGTTACTGAAGTAATTTTCTTAGTCATATTGCATGATAAACAAAAGAAAATGTTATTATATATTCTGCTTCATAATTTGATAGAGCAATGATATGTTATTTTTTTTAAGGCCATGTGAATATAACTTCATCAAAATGAAATATAAATCTAGCTATACTCTTCCGATCATCGTAGCTTTCGGCCCAATCAATATAACCATATCCAATAAGCTCCAACCTTTTAGATGATGAATTAAACATTCCATACTCAATTATCCCTTTAATATATCGTAAAAATTTTTAACAATATTTTAATGAGATGTCTTAGGAGTTTCTATATATCTACTAATTAAACCAACTCCAAATAGTATATCAGGTCAAATATATGTCAAATACCTTAAACGTCCAACTAGACTTTTATAATAAGTTAGATTAATATATTTATCTTTACCTTTCTTAATCAACTTGGTGCTATATTCCATAGGTGTATATGTAAGATGACAATTTTTCAAAAAAAAAAAATTTAGAACCTTCTTTATATAATTTTCTTGTGAGATAATTTTTTTTATTATCTTGTATAACTTTAATACTGAGAAAATAAGTCATTAGATCCAAGTCAGTTATCTCAAATTCTTTCTTTATAGATTACTTAAAATATTTAAACATGAAGCTACTATTACTTGTAAAAATTAAATCATCTATATATAGGTATACAAATAAGATATCTCAATCAAAGTTAAATTTCATATAGAGAGCATGCTAATGTGGATATTTAAAAAAAATTATTTTAAATAAAATGAGCATCTATCCAAGAATTCCATATTTGCAAATCTTATTTAAGCTTATAAAGAGTTTTTTTTAACTTGTATAACTTATCTTCTTGTTCATGAATAATAAAATCAAGGGGTTATTGAACATATACTTATTCTTCAAGAATTCTATTAATAAATGCTGATTGGATATTTATTTATAGAATTTTTCATTTTATTTGAGCTGTTAAGGAGATAAGTAATCTTATTATCTCGAGTTGAGCAACTAGTGTGAGTACTTATTCATAGTTGATCCTATATTATTATTTGTATCCTTTTGTATCCAATCATGTCTTATATTTCTTCACCTCCCCATTTGCTTTTTTTTTTGTTTTGAAAATCCACTTAAGACCAATTACCTAGTGGTCTTTTAAAAATATAGTAAACTCCTATATATTATTTTTGTTAATAGCATGAATCTCTTCATTCATAGCTTATTGTCATTTATCTTCTCTACAAGTTTCTTCGAAAGTTAATGGATTAAATCCTGCAAACAAAAAAATAAAATAAAATAAGTTCATCATTATTAGTATCATTCCTTCGAGTCACATAATATAACTCTTGAATTGATATTGTCCTTCTTACAATTAAACTTCTTAAATCATGTGACTTAACCGATTTAGGTGATAATTCAAGCAAAAACTCTTTGGTACTTGCTTGTATTATATCATCTTTTGAAGATATAGTTTTATTATGCTGCTCAGTACTTTTCTAGTTTCAAATTTGTTGTTCATCAAACTCGATATCTCTTAATATCATAACTTTGTTTGTAATAGAATTATAGAGTTTGTAACCACTAAAATTCATAACATAACCTAATAAGATATATTTCCAACTTTTATCATCAAGTTTTGTTTTATTTTCTTTTGGTATTTGAGCAAATGCAATATTTAAAAAAAATTAAATAATCAACTCTTGATTTTTTATAAGCTCTATACCTAGTGTAACATTACTAATTTGCCTTCTTGGAAACATGTTAAGCACATAGACTGCACAAGTAACAATATCTCCTTAAAATTCATTAAGAATTCTTTTTTCCTTTAACATGCATTGGACTATATTAAGTATAGTCCTATTTTTTTTCTTTCTAAGATATCATTTTGTTGAGATGTGTGTGACATGATAAATTGATGTAAAATTTTATTATTTCTATAAAAGCTTTCAAATTTATTTGATATGTATTTACTATTTTTATCTATTCTTAAACATTTAATCTTATAACATTTTAACTAAATCCTTAGATTCTTTGAAATGACTTTTGAGAAATAATTAGAAATAAGTTCAGAAGTATTTTGCTATAATTTTTCAAACTTAGCTTTTAAAACTTATATATAAAATTTTTTTTACCTTATCAACACCATCGAATACTTTTTAAAGTATTTCACAAGCTTCTTTTGAAGTTTTTGCTCGAGTGATGATCTTGAACATTGTATCATCAAGCCTTTAATATATTATGAACAAAACTTTTGTTTTCTTTCTTACTTTTATCTTTGAGTTGTTTATTTCTTCTACAGTCATTACTCCTTCTGTTGAACTTAATTTAGCAAATTCATATTCTACAAACTCTCATATATTTTGGAAACATAGAAAAATTTTCATTTGGATGTACATCATAATTATCTTTTGTCAATTTAGGAATCTAGAGTTAGATGATGCTCAAAGAAGAGACCATAGCGAGTTCTAATAGCAAATGTTGAAAATAAATATAAAGAAAAGATAGAACTATCATACAAAGAAAGAATAAAATATGATTAAATCTTCTATATTTTTCTCAAAACTTTTTACAACTTTAAAAACTCTATATGATCCAAAATATTAGGTTTATATAATTTTTATAGATATATTAAATTAATTATATTTAAAATAAATCATTTTTTCTAAAAATTCTTTTCAAAATCAAATTAACTAGTTAATTTGATTTGCCCTTTTGTTTTTTTTTTCTCTTAATATAACATGAACCTCACTTTTGATAGATGAACCTATTTATAATACCTTAACAAATTTAATTCCAACAATTATATATGATGGATTTCAAGTGAAGAACTTTCTTAGATCTCTCAAGCATGCATCGTATCAAACATTAGCCGTTTACAAAAGTCTATTCAATCTAAAAGAGACAAGGAAGGGAAGAGTCGTGGTTCTCCGCCGGGGAGCAGCGAAACTTGTACAGATTCGATTGGCGAAGTATGGAGTTCTGTGTTCCATAGGTTTGCACGTGATCCCTTGACTGGTGACGTGGTGGCGGACAGCCGTGTGGCCCAGAACGGCGGCCCCACGGCGCGGAATCCCGACATTTTTAGCTCCAGCGGGACCCATGGAATCATCAGCCACATTTTAATTGGTTCTGTGTGATCAATTAAAGGCAATGTTGAGATTTATGAAGAAGCATTCAAACCCGCACATGTAATCGATGGCAAGTAGATGACATGTCCCGTTTACAGCTAGATTTGGGTACACTTAAACATATACCCTCATATGTCGGCCATCGTATGTCTGGATATGCATGACACGCATGCACATATCCCAATCACGGATCATACCTTTAGGCGCGCGTTCAGCCGTGGCAGAAACCACGGCAAGAGTCGACTTAACCATAGTTTATAATAAGTACATCGTGCAATAAGATCGCAGCGTACTTTGAGCGAGGACCCACGGTTCCATCCAATGATAGAGCATCATTTAGACGTTTCCTGTTTTGCGTATGTCATCATCTTAGCTCGATGCACGTGTTTGGTTAAATTTCCTCTGTCGACGTGGAGGAGCTTCTCGCCAGCCGTTATAAACACGAAACCCTCGGCAACCATTCCCTCCCTTTGGCGCCGCCGCAGCTCGCGATCTCTCTCCTCATCTAGACCGTGAGAGAGAACGGAGGAGAAATCTGTGGTGATGACCTCCTCCTCCTGTCCTTTTTATTTTGCTCCGTCCCAGAATGCTGATTACTATTTCTTTTATGCGGATCTGCAGTCTTTTTCCCTCTATTTTCCCTCGATTTCTGGGTGCTCTTTTTGTGGATTTCCTTTTAGTTGTTTCTTGCTGAATCAGGTGGTCTGGTGCCGATCTGGTGGCTGGAGGTACCCTCGGAGGATCGAGTCATTTGCTTGCCATTTTAGGGCAATTTTCTTGTGGCAGAGATGGTGGGGAGCGTGGGGAATGGCTTGATGGATCTGTGCGACAAGGGGAAGGTGGAGCCGTTGCCCAAGGAGTTCGATCCGACCGATATCGTCGAGCCGGTGCCGGCGCTGGATTTGGAGGGAGTCGGAGGGGAGGAGGGGAGCGGGAAGAACACGGAGATCGTGCTTGGGAGGAACGTGCACACAATGTGCTTTACCATTAAGGAGCCGGAGGTGGATGATGAGGTGACCGGGGAAAGGGAAGCTTATATGGCCAGTGTTTTGGCGAGGTACCGGAGATCACTCGTTGAGAGGACCAAGCACCATTTAGGTATAATCTGAGCTTCTATTTCCAATTATTTTCAGAAATTTCGCATTAACTGTATGAGAATTTGTGACCGGACTTTTTGGTTTAATAGTCAGGTAAGTGAATCTAATTTAAGCACTTCTCCCAGCAGCATAATGCCTTTTACTTGTAATGCGAAGAAAGATCTGATAAAATTCATGCCAAGATCACATCGTGTGTCAATGTTTTGGCCAAATTTATCTCTGGCATTTCTTGATATGGTCAATCGAAGTAAAAAAGTCATTGTCGGATACTATATAGTATGTGGTTTAGTACATTTTTGTGTCTATCCGCTTGTTAAAATTTGAAGACTGACGTCCATTATGATTCCCATGCAAAATTAAGCTGACTGCGTGCCATGTGGAATTTTAAGTTTCTTTTCTCTGGAAAAATCTGATCTTGTTGTTCGACATACTTTGTAGGTTCGTAACATATTGTCCTGTTGTTTCCTTTCTAAGTATTTGGCAATGAACCGTCTGGTGTAAAAAGTTTTTAAGGATATATAGTTAACGCAACTGATTGCTAGGCACTCTGTATTGTTTAGGCTTCTCATAATCCATTTCTATCTATGTATGATTCTCTTATAGGTTATCCATACAATTTGGATTTTGATTATGGTGCTCTAGCTCAGCTGCAACACTTCTCCATCAACAACCTTGGTGACCCCTTCATCGAGAGTAACTACGGTGTCCATTCCAGGCAGTTTGAAGTCGGGGTGTTGGATTGGTTTGCTCGCCTCTGGGAATTGGAAAAGAATGAATACTGGGGTTATATCACAAACTGTGGTACTGAAGGGAATTTGCATGGTATTCTCATCGGGTTAGTGTCTTTTCTTCACTATTTTGATTTGATACTTTGAAAAAACTAGCCTGCCTAGGGAACACTTTTCAAATATAGTGCAAAATCTGCAAGATTGCTCCATGACAATGAATTTATCTGAAATTGGATTGCCAGGAGGGAAGTTTTCCCAGATGGTATCTTGTATGCCTCGAAGGAATCCCACTACTCAGTTTTCAAAGCCGCACGGATGTATAGGATGGAGTGTGTGAAAGTTGACACTCTAATCTCTGGGGAAATTGATTGCATCGACTTTAAAGCTAAATTGCTTCAGAACAAGGAGAGACCGGCCGTCATCAATGTCAACATTGGTGAGACACTCCGTATTCCTTATTTCATTCTATTCCCTAATGGCAGTAGTTCTTGATCTCTCAACTCATCTTGTGCAGGAACTACTGTAAAGGGAGCGGTTGACGATCTTGATATGGTAATACAAACCCTTGAAGAAAATGGCTTCAAGGGCCGATTCTACATCCACTGCGATGGTGCCCTCTTTGGGCTCATGATGCCATTTGTTAAACGTGTATGTTCCACTACTCTCTGACTACCAGCTTCCT
This sequence comes from Musa beccarii, assembly GCA_024322285.1. NCBI lineage: Eukaryota > Viridiplantae > Streptophyta > Magnoliopsida > Zingiberales > Musaceae > Musa > Musa beccarii. The sequence continues at coordinate 7,718,937 of CM044398.1, forward strand.
ATGCACATATGCATAACCATGTTAATGCTGCTTCGCAAAAGGTTTTGTCATTTGACCACAATATATTCATCGCATAGATCATTTGCATTTACATTGCTGCTTGTATTAGATTTTCTTTCTAGTACTAAAGTTTCCATAATTGCTTTACTATGTTGGACAGGCACCTAAAGTGACATTTAAAAAGCCTATTGGAAGTGTGAGTGTGTCAGGTCACAAGTTTGTGGGGTGTCCTATGCCTTGTGGTGTGCAAATAACAAGATTGAAGCATATCAATGTGCTTTCGAGCAACATAGAATATCTTGCTTCCAGGGACGCCACCATCATGGGGAGCCGAAACGGTCATGCTCCAATCTTCCTCTGGTACACCCTGAACAGAAAGGGTTATAGAGGTTTTCAGAAGGAAGTTCAGAAGTGCTTGAGAAATGCACACTATTTAAAAGACCGTCTAAGAGAAGCAGGAATTGGTGTGATGCTTAACGAGCTCAGTAGCACCGTGGTGTTTGAGAGGCCAAAAGATGAAGAGTTTGTCCGGCGGTGGCAACTTGCTTGCGAGGGAAACATCGCACATGTTGTGGTTATGCCTAACGTCAACATCGATAAGCTCGACAGTTTCTTGGAAGAACTATCTCAGAAACGCTCATGCTGGTACCAGGACGGAAAGATGTCACCTCCCTGTATCGCGGCAGATATAGGCCAGGAGAATTGTTTCTGTGTTCTGCACAAGAAATAATGTTTCGTTGCACTAGGTCCTTTGAGATTGTTGTTTGACTCGATGAACTTCCAAGTTTTTGGTTGCTTATCGTATAGCCAGAGTAACATTTTGACTATCGTCCTCGTATGATTTGCTATTATGTTGTATGTGTATCGTTTCGTTCTATCATCTTAGTGTAGCACAACATTTGTCTGATTAGCTTTGGCTTTAACTGGTATCTAACAGTGGCGACGCATCATTCTTTGTTGTCAGAACATATGGAGTGGAGTCGAGCGGTGTGGATTTAGGCATTTGCGACTGACTACGTAAGTTAGCTTCCTATATGCTTTTGAAAATGAAGATGTCTTAAAAGAAAAAAATAATAATAATAATAAAAAGAAAATGTTTTGCCTCTTTGCTGCAGATATGATGATTAATCTTATAATCTGGGATTTCAGCCCTCTACAGGTACTACTTACTATAGGCAAATTATAACCTCCGTGATGGTCAACCATTAGTTATTTTTGGTGTGACCACCACATTTCCGGCGCAAATTCAAGAGTAACTAAAAGCTTGCTTGGATTGATACATCCAAATGTAGTATGAATTTACGATAATATTCCTTTGCTAATTAATTATACAATTCAAGTAATGAATTAGATTTCATGTAAAATATTATTATGCATGTCGCTTGACTTGTACGACTATGTGCATTCTATATCCAAATGTATATATCTCCGAGCACACTATATGTACTTTCACACTAAGCAAGCTAAAATCTAAGCTATTTGCCACTGTCTTTATCTTTGTTGCATAGAATAAATATAATTTTTTTGTTGTTAAATCTGATTTTGAGTCAATCTAGGTCTTTATTCTGAAGTAATCTCAAGTTTAATCTCATTGACAACATTCCTCTGATACTTAAATTGGTAAGTGATTCAGACAATTTAATTGGCCTTTTAGAATAGAGAGTTTTCGTTAATGGAAAACTTTTTTATATTGGGGTTTGAGTATCATTACCTCTGCGGTATGCGTTGATCATAAAGATCGTGATACGTGTTCCTCGAGCTTAACTTTAGTTATGGTAAAGACATGATAATGGTGCTGATCATACTTAACCGTATTCAAAAACCTGATACAGAATGGAAACAATTACAAGTTACAGCTTATAACTATTAAATTAAGCCCTATCAAATAAAGTTCACCCCCTCTCTAAACAGGGTCGGTTGTTTCGTTGCTTCTAAAATGAGAAGACAAGCTTGGATTGGAGCAACCGCTAAAGTTGAGTCAAAGAGAACCTTTTCGTGCATGGAATTGCTTCAAATTTCACACTGTTGATAGACACCCACAATACCACCAATAATCATACTACAATACATGTAACAGTCTGAATTGCTGATGATAGAACACCAGTCCCTGAGACTCTGATTAAAAAAACACAAAATAAAACAAGATAGAAATTCCAAATAGCCAGATAGGACTCTCGAGTGCATTGACAAATTAGGTGACAAACATAACTTCACAAGTAATAAAACTGCAGTCATAACTTCAAGGTAGCCACAAATTCTTAAACGTTAGTTAGTATCAGCACATAGGCAGTCATAAAACTGCACGTAGGATGCACAAGTGAGAGTAGCCCTCCTATGGACTCCACTATATATGTATACTTAAACCTAAAAAGTTATAGACAAATCTAAACCAGTATATTTAGATTCAGTTTCTTCGAGCCGACGGCATTCTATACATATGTTCACAGAGATCGGTGCGACCTGTGCTATGATTGGTCATTATTGCCTGCAGACTTTTGGTCCACTGTCAACATCTGATGACCGAGATGCACCTCGCTTAAGTATTGATTCTTTCATCTCCTTGTACCTTCTCAGCTCCTCTAATCCCTCTGCTGCAGTCTTCGACTTCAAGAGCACTGAAGCTAAAATTTCTGAAGTAGAAGCACGGCATTCGCTTTGTTCCGTGTTATCTTGATCATGTTGGACACATGGATTCAAGGATTCATCCATGAAGACTTGAGAGGGTCTGCACAAATCGGAGAGACCTTGCCGAAGAGGTGCTGCAGTCGTTAACATTCGTACGACAGCACCAATGACAGCATCTGGAGACCTTCTGATTGTCATAGAATAGCCATGTTTTCAAAGTCGGCAGAAGTTAAATTGAAAAGTTAAGGAAAAAAAAAAAGACAATACTCCTTGCAAGTGACCAACAACATGATATATGTCCATGGTGCAATCTTAAAGATTAATTGCATAGACAGGTGTCCTTCCAGTGCTACATGAAAAAGATTTGAACCCGTTCCATTGTTTGACCGTAAAAAATATTGCAACACAGATTTGCTATGTTGAGTTGGACAAGATCTAACATATTATGATTGCTATAACTGTGATGACAAATAACAAAATTTCAATTACTAGTCATTCATCTCCAGTTCCAAGAAACAAATAATAATGACAAAGTGCTATTTCTAAAAATCTACTTAACTATTTCAAACAATGTAAAGCAATACTTTACCCAATATCAGAGTGAAACTTGACCTATCCAGTTCAAGCAGCTACATGGACAGTTTTCTTTAGGTCAGATCTATTGAGGGAACAATGCCAGAAGCCTTAAAAGCTTTCTCATTGTTTCTTACACTTGGCCTTCCTCTCCGATCGGTGGTACTTGTATGCATCAGACAACTCATCACTTCATTTAATACTCTTCCTTTAATTGGTTTGAACCACCTCAAACAGTTTTGTTTTTACTTCTCATCCCAAACTTGCCATCCATCTCATAACTTAAAAGCAATGTATGGTAACCTATGACACAGAGCCGTTGACAATAATGTGCATATCTAATATCCACAATTCTATGCAATCCTCTAATTTGGTTGATGAAATCTTCATCTGTCAAAATGCAGTCCAACCTACATAACTCATGCTTCACATGGATGTTCCCCACCTTTTTTTATTTAGAGACAGATCTAAAGATATAATGACTATATAGCCGCAAGATTGTGCTTTGGTTGATGGTGTGGTGTACTTCGTGGTGACCGCCAAATATCCCCATTTAAGCAAACGTTTGCAGATTACCATTGGGAGCCAATTTATAAAACAATTAGTCAATTTCAACCTAATAAACACACTTGTGAACTTTAACAAACATTAGAATTTTCAATTTCAAAAATGCAATAATAATTAAATAAATAGTTCTAAACCAGATTCAGTTCAAGCATACGGTTCACTATCTGAACTATATTCAGTTAAAGGATACTGCAATCCAAAAGATGAAAATCTACAATAAACCTTGATGAATAGTTGGTTTATCTCAAACCAGAATGCCCATGGTATGAGAGAAGTAAAGAATATGAAAGCTTGTGCTTGCATTTGCACAAAAGATTAATCAGCCACATAGATGCCACATCGAATGTCAGTAAGTGTCAAAACACCATAAAATACTGACAATTCCTTTCTTTGCAGTGACCACTATCTACTAGACAAAGCCTGTATGCTAGCAGCAATGAACAAAAGACCTTAGGCACAACATGCAGCATAGTTAAAGAGTTGAACCAAAATTCAAAGAAGCACATCAGGGAATAGATTTAGCTGCTATTATTTCCTAACATACAAATTTACTAACTCTCATATGTACAGCTAGAGCTTCATAGCACATAATCCATGCAAAAGAAGAACCCAGTGGATGGTGATCTTTAAGAACTTAAAAATACAGCAGGATACCTGTTGCATGATTCTGTTACATCCTTATAATCAGCAAATGGGCAAGCAAACCCACAATCATCGAACTTATCCAAGAGAGACAATCCAATAGAGCTCCTAGAGCGTGGTCTTTGTGTTGAACTGCTTGGAAGTTCAGCTAACTTTTCAGTGTCATCTTTACCAGATGGAAATCCCTGTATAAATACCTTTCCAAATTTACAACCTCAACTAATGTTCCTCGATGGTGCTTTCAGGAGGAAAAATCATAAAGGCAGCACCTTCAGATAAACAGTTAATTTCAACTTTTCTAGATTAAAATAAAAAAAAATAACATATTACCTTGACAAGGGTCAGGCCGGTCCGATAGTTCCCGCATCTTAATGTATCCATCTTTATTTGTTGCTTACCTTCAGAGGAATATGCCTGAGTTTGAGATGCAGTGTTAGGGCATGCTTTGGCAATATCAATCTGAGAACTCCCAGACCTGTATAACACAGAAATATTGTTAATTACATAGCTCAAGATTATTATCTCAATTGGGAAACTGAATACTGACTGGAGAGCATTTGGTGAACGTTGACCAGGCAAATGGGCTGGTGAAGAAGGAGATGATGTCGGTGAAAATGGAGAAGGCCAAAACTCATCAAAACTCATATTGTTTTTATGGGTCACAGCTGCATTCTGTGATTCTGAGATTACTGGTGGAGAATGATCATTGTGATGAGTAAGAGGAGGAAGACACAGGCTTGGATTACAACGGATGCCACGAGCTTCGGAACATGCAACTGATGGACAATGAGATACTGAAGCTAAAGCCCCATGGTCATTGCTCCAACTGTGCTGTCTGGTAAATGAAACTAATGCAGGAGATGATCGTGCTGAAGGAAGAGACTTCAGCCTTCTAAAAGGATCAGTGGTTGGACTACCAACATAATCCAATATAAATTGCAGAGACAAAGGAGCAGAAGGTTCGGATCTAATATCTTCCAACGTACGAAGGTACTGCACAGACAAACTCAGCCTACCTCGAGGAGTGTCAATTGGCACAAAAGTAAATTGGTTCATCTTGGCCTCATCCTCCTGAGTGAAAGGTTGAATGGAAGAAGATATTCTGTGAGACAGACTAAGCGGACAGATTTGGCCCGAGGAATTGAGCTCACGGAAAAGCTTGTACATAGGTAGAAGCCTAATCAATACATACAAAGAGCGAAACAGAATGATATATCTCTCATACGTTTTCTTGTAGAATGCTGTTTCGGAAGAGCAGGAAGAACCCCCGTTATTTTTCGTACCACATTTACGTATCTCCTTATGATTCTTGCTGCTGCTGCTCTTATGCCTTTCGTACTGCACAATCCACCTCTCAACAATCTTCCAAGATTTAGGCTCCAGAGCAAGATCACAGTTCCCAGAGAAATTCCGCAATAGGCATCCACCAAGAGGCCGGGCCACATCCGGGACCAATGGCCTTCGGATGAGGATGATATCGATGACCAAGGGCTCGAGATTGCTCTTCCGCCAGATGTCAAAATTCTCAAGAGCCGCAGGGCAGTCCCGTAATGCTAGGTTGAACCACTTATCCCTTGGCATGCTGCTTGACGAGGAGCATGAGGAGGAAGGAGACGACATCAATTGATCCACGCTATAGTTACGGGAGGAGACATATGGAGATCTCGACTCGAGTATAATGTGAAGGCTCTTTGCAAAGAATTCTGTGATCACTTGCTCAATGATAGCAGATTCTGGGGAGGAATGGCTTGGTGAAGTGGCCATTTCAATCCACAAATTCTGAGTAAGCCCTGGAAGGAAATCTCCACTAAAGATAGAAATCCTTAAAAGCAAATAGGGATTTGGGTCATCAAATATTCACAAAAAACTCCACTTGAAGTCGAGTCGAAAAATTCAGTAAGCACCCAAAGCAGATTGCTTGCCGGGGGAAATCAAATGACAAAGAATCGGGACATTACATTTCGAAATCGTGAACCTAGACTTCTCCGATTTCTGAAGAAACTGGTTCAGCAGAACTTGACGAGGTCGATCAATCGAGCGAATGGCAGCACGCAAGTTAACATCTCTCAAGTAAATTTTCAATCTTGTCAGAGAGAACTCGGAAAGAAAGAAAAAAAAAATCCTATTCCCAATGGATTTATCGATCAACGACTGTGGACTCCAAAAAGAGAGGCTAGAACAAGCGAAAGTCAAAATCGAGTGCTATGAGCTTCGACCGAGAAATCAAACGACCGTCTAAATAAAGGATTTGCAGCATTGACTAGGCCAATCCAATCTACAACCAAAACATTCAACGAAAAAGAGATCCGACCAAAAAAGTCCCCACCAAAAATAAAGATCAAAGAACGGCTTTGGCAGTCCGCAGTGGACAAGCAATCGGTGATTACTGTGGGGAAGGGAAATAATCGGGCGATTAAAAGCGCCTACCTCTGGAATCGATACTCGACTCGACTTAAATCCCGAAACCGTTCGAGTTGGATTGTTAGGGTTCCCAAAAAACCTCCCCTTCGACGTTTAATCTACCGATACCGATATCGAGAAACCCTAGATCGACGGCTTCGTGCGGAGAACTCTCCGACGCGTACGGGCATGGAGACGCTCACGTATGCACGCCGTAACTTCAGCGAATTTACGGATGGACCCGAGGCGGTGCACGGACCCCCACGCAGTGAAACTTCCGGCCCCTGGTATTTATAGTGCAGCCGGATATGATTACTCGAGGTGAGAAAGAAACATCGTCGACCGCGCATGCCATGGCCAGACTTCGCTCCATGCAAATCCATGATGTGATCCATTATGAGTTACTTTGGGCTCACTATGACGACATCATTGACTGAAATGAACATTAGCTTTTGCAAGACTCTTCTATTTCACTTCATGTGGACATCAATTAGATTGGACTTTGGAATACCGCGAGATCTAAATTTGTTGACGAACTTTCCTAATTAATTTGTATTAGATTTGGCTTCGCTTATAAATAGATAAAATCTTTTTAAGATTATATGTATAACATGTGAAGATGTTGAGATGTGCATACGTGACATTAAAATGTCATCTCCACATCTGTTTTTTTTTTTTAGTGATTACATTAATAATAGAAAGAGAAGAGAAAATGGATTTAGTTTTCCTACAATAAAGATTTGTTCTAGATGGTATTGAAATGTATGAATTTATTTGATTTTAATTTTTATATTAAATATTTTATATAATAATAGCATATTATACTTTTTATGCCTACACTATTATCCTTGACAAAGAGAAATTTACGAAATAATTTAGCACAAGATAATATATTTGGTCACACCCCAATAGTATTTCTAAAGTCGTAACATACGACCAACATAATTTAAGGAATATAAATAACGTCCAATTTAGGATTTTTTATGACTATAAATCATGTTTAATCCTACACTGTTTAAAAATAAGAAAAGAGATGGTGAGAACTTACAGATCTCTTTGAGAATTTCTACATCTTCTTCTCCTCTTTTCTTTTTTTTTGGTCAAATTTTAATTAGAGATTACCTACTTCTTTCAAAGAAAGCACTCGAGAGGAATTGAAGGTCTTATGAAATAGTTTAAACTATTAATTTATAAAAAAAATAATGTACCTATCGTTTTAATAGAGGCCATGATTTTTTTTTTTTGACAAAAGGAATAAAAAATCAACTATCATTTCATAATTAGTGAAATAAAAGTTACAAAGGAGGGAAAAAAAAGAGAAGAAGACATCAAATTAGATATGTATTTAAATGTTAGAATAGAGATATCTATTTATTAACTTTCCATATATATAGTATAAATGATGCATCTTAGGTGACCTTCTGAAAACCAAAAAAAAAAAAAATTCTCGATCCATCAAATATATTATTGATATTTTTAAAACTATTGAATTATCTATCAATTAAACTACATGATTTCCTAAACACTTGTATTCATCCTTTTTTTTAGAACTTCTTTACCTCGTTTGGTCTACTTTTTTACAAACAAATGTAAGATCTCTAAACTTATCACTATATCATATTTCTCTATTTGAATTGTAATATTTATTAGATGCTTTATAAAAACAACTTTATCATCTTTCCTTAATCCTCATATCATAAGCAATATTAATCTTTTTCCACATCATTAGTACCTTTCTCAATGCATAAACCATCATATTCTTTTAGTAGTAATAATTCATTAAATACACAACCATATATCTCAGTGCATGGGTGACGGACGATTATGAATTGCCACAAATAACTCTCACTACATTTTTCCTAGTTTAGCCTACTCGTATATTTTAAGTTTTGAATATTATGAATGCTATGAATACAGAAGGTTATGAACAGTGCACCAAAGAATCAATATATGCATAAATACAGAACCAATATCGGATTTTAATGATGAAGTTAATTGATAGATTATTTGATCTAATCCATATTATTGAAAAAAGTGAATAGGATTAACTACGATAAAGATGAAGATGTAAAACAAAACAACATGCCGGAGTCAAGTGTGATCGAATAATTGGAAGTTCAAGAGTTTGTCGGAAGTCCGAAGATTCGTCGGAAGTGTTGTCGGAACTGGCCAAGAATGAATCGGGGGCTTGTCGATGGGTTCTCCAAAGTTCGTCGAAAGGTTTATGGGAAGTTCGCAGAGCTCATCGAGAAAGATCAGAGCTTGCCAAAGAGGACTCATCGGAACTCACCAAAGACGTCATAAAGACCGAGAGCCTACCAGAAATCCGTCGGAAGATGTCTGAGGGTTCATCAAAAGTCCGTCGGAAGTTTGCCATAAGCTTGTAGAGAGAAGTCTTGACGTGTCGAACCATGTTTTTGCTTAGCATATGTTTTCAATTTTATAGTTAGTATCCAATTATGGTTAGGATTATGTATTAATCTTATAACTGTGATAGGGGCCAATTGGGCCTATAAATTAACTGGATTGGGTCGGATTCAAGGCCCATCCAGAAGTGCTAGACCCTGTCTAGCGGTAGCACCGCTAAACTGGGGCGATGGAAGCACCCAAGGAATAGATTCCTAGAAACCTTGGGCGGTGGTACTGCCCAAGTCAGCGATGGTATCATCAGTAGTTATTAACTGCTAAACGATGGTACCGCATGCCAAGCGGTGGTACCACCCCTCCACAAAGCACGAGACCCTGTCAGGCTGTAGTACCACCCAATATTAGGGTCAACTAGTGATGGTACCGCCAGCACCCATAAATCCTGGATGAGACCTCTTTTGGCTCCAATTCTAAAGTCAATTGAGCCTATAAATATCCCTTACTTCTTAACTTGTAAAGCAAATTTAGAAGTGATAAAAATTGAGCTAAAACTCTAGTGAAATAGTCTTGAAAAGCTTGAGTGTTCATCTCCTGAATTCTTACTTTTAAAGCATGTGTGCTTGTGTGTGTAACTCAGGGATAAAAGAGATATTTATAGACTCCAATTGGATTCAAATTTAGAGACAAAAACTATCCCATCTCAGGTTTATCGGGTTTTGACGATACTACCGCTCAGTACACCCTGACATTGGACGGTACCACTGCCCAGTCTTGCGGTATCATCGCTTGGGCACACTGCTCTATTAGTATACTGGGCGGTACCACTACCCAATGGGCAATACTACTGCCCAGGTACACTGACACTTGGCGGTACCACCACCCATATACTTGGGAGACCAAGCCTTGGGCGGTACCATCGCTAGAAAGGGTTCAGTAACCCTGTTTGGGCCTTAAGTCTGACCCAAACTTATATGGGTACAGGCCCAATTGGCCCCTAATTGGATTGGCTTAATTATAATTCAATTAACCTAATCATACTTCGATATAGATAATTATTACAACGTGAATCGTAAGTATTATGTTGCCCAGCACGTCATTGATTGGCACTTCGGCTAGTTCTTCGGCGTATCATCCTCTCTTGTGGCTTGTTGCCCAATCGGCAATTGACCTCCGTAGCCTCGATCTCCTTAGCGCAACTCCGCTCTTCTTGACCCGATGCTCAATTTCTTTGTCCGAAGCCTTCCTCCGATCGTCGATCAAACCTCCGGCTTGACATTCAATCTCCTGATGTGTTCTCCTCTGGTGCAACGCTGATTCATCCTGCGCTAATTATCTAATGTTGATCGGGAGTATACCTACAAGACTCGAAACATAATTAGATTATCAAAACATAATCAATTAGTTTCATCACCAAAATTCAAGATTTAAAACTTCAAACTTAAGAATTTAGTATTATAATGATATGCAAGTAATCACAATTAAAGACATACAATATAATGTTAATCATAATATTTTTTAATAGTTTTACATTAATAAAAATTATAATTTTATTAAAAAATATTGTAAGTGAACCAAATGAAATTAAAGCAGACTAGAAATAATATGATGTGTCACACTATGATTTAAATAAGTATTTATAATAGTTCATGAACATCACCCAAATAAAAATAAAAAATTGATATGTCATAATGTTTTGGTAAATACAATCAAAACACTATAAAACCTAGTTAAAAACACTATACATAACTTAAATGAATTTCTTGTTAGGAAATTCAGAGGCGACATCTCATACGCAGTGGAAGAACGAAAATAAAAATCCTAGATTTTCGTAAAATAATTTCGTCATCATGTGAAGATCGATGTATAAAAAAAATTCGTAAATCCGAAAACTGTGTATGCAAAAAAGAAAGTACCTGGGAGATTGTATATCCCTGAATTCTTACAAATCCATGGAGTGGATGAAGGAGGTCAAGCGTCCTCCCCTCTAGCGGTGATCCACACGGTAGTGCTACGAAGATACTCCTCTCTCGGGAGAGGAGAATAGAAGATTCCCTCCTATTTATAGACTCTATAAACCCTAATAGATCATGCCTTATTGGGTATTGAATCTCCATCCAATTACCTAAGCTTCTTAGATTAATGGGTCTTTACCAAATAATCTAGCTCTTATTAGATCTTATCAATGGGATCCTATAATGCGGGGGTTTATTAGATATCTAATAAGATAGGGGCTCCGACAGATATCTCATATCTGAATCTCTATTCTTCGTAATATCTATCATATGTGTGTGACCCTCTAGACCTAATATCAAGCTGGTCATGAGTCATACCTGTCAAAACTCCTTCTGACTCAATAAATTATTATTTTCATAATAATTCACTCCACTCATCGACTACAGATATACTAGGCCACTACGCTGTAGTCCCCAGACGATATAGGGGAATCCAATCCTTTTGACTTATCTATCCTTAGTTACCATGTACCTATAGTCCCTCATCCATCTAATATCCTAGAGATCGTATATCGGGCATAGTGCTGTCAGGCCCATACGGTTTCCAATTGAGTATTGCTCTAATCAGATTCTTCCAAAGAACTCTTTCTCTCTTAATCCGAATGACCCTGGCCAAATATTTGCTTAAGGAAGAGCACATGAGATATTCCTCTCATGATACCGAGAGTGGATGATCCTCTATTTACACTTAATAGCCCTTATAAGGTTGGCTGTCACTCCCAATAACCGGCTGTACTAGATCTGAAACTTCAAAACTTATTAGTCTGGTATCAAAGAGTGAAGTACTCATACAGGACATCATTTGGTATTTCAAATTTAAGGACCAGATACACTATTGGGATTACAAAATCGCTGCTTGACGTGAGGTATCAATAACCATCCAGCATTCCGTAAGTGGATCAATCAGTGAACTCATTCTCTAATGAGCACCTGCGCTGTACCCTTAGTATCCTCACATAAGTAGCTATGAGACCAACCACTTCCATCATATGGACGGGTATACAGTATACTAATATGTCCAGTCATCTCAATGTCTCTCTTGAGTAACCTATGATCGAGATTATTTAGGGTCTGTGTTTAAAGGTGAATCGGTCTCGTTATCGTGATCTTATCATGATCTAATTCCTATTGCATAGATTTGAAGACATCACAATATATATCCAGATAATATAAGAAAATATTAGTAATCATAAATAAAGATATTGATACAGAATATTTATTACATCATTCAAATAAATTATAAGACTAAAAATATGATAGGATAATGAGATATAAATATTGCCAAGATGGCATAATACAAGGTCATTTTTATTATTTTATAATTTTTTAGCACATCAACAAAAATACTATAATGCTACTAAAAAAATACTATAAATAAACTAAATGAAAATACCACAAAGGTCCATCTACTCGGACCATCCTAAAAAGTGGTGAGAAAATTGTTATTGTGTTATAAATGATACTTTCTCCTATTATTCAAAATAGGAGGCACAATATGAGAATTAAAAAAAAACTGAGAAAAAAGTATATCATTTTTTCAGAAAATAAATTCAAAGAAAAATACTTAGATAATAATAGACTAACTATTTTTTGGTCAAAATTTTAGGATATTAAGTATTGAATTCATGTTCTAAGAGTCAACTACCCACAACTTTGCCTGAGACGTAATTAATATACATTGATGAGTAACTCGATCAGCCTTACTACTCACCTCAGCTAGCGTGGAATCTTTTTGGGGGCATTACCTCATGAGATTTTTATGTTCATAATTTAACTCCCAGCCTATATATATATTTATATACTTAATGTTGGCCACCATCATTTCCAGTAGGAATCTGCCACGTTCAGCGGCCCCCAGTCATTTCCACTTGGAATTTGCTACTCTTGACGGGGCCCATCGTGTCAGCGTCGGGCCCATCTCGTCTTCGCCAGCTAATCAAAGAGTGGCTGATGGGCTGGCGTGGGCGCACGCGCACCACTCCTCAACCTTCCAACACCGCACGTCATGCCGGACCTGATCCGACGGCCTAGATGACCCTGATCCGAGCTCCATCGGACGATTGGCGTTCCGTCGAGACAGCTCATTGACGGACACAAAAGGCGGATTCGACTTCCGTGTCTAGCTCAAGCGACAAAACACTGGATTTAATCCTTTTATTTGACGTTATCTATGGGATCCGCAACACATATCCTTAAGCCCATTAGGTAAGCCAATAGAAAGACCGTTTAAGCTGTCTCGTCGCTCGGTCGAGACATAGGAGCTGCATGTTCTTTTCCTTTTTTTTTTTTCTCTATTTATCTTTGATCTCGCAGCTGCAATGATGCCCGCAAAATTTTCGTGACAGAAACTTAGCGAAATCCATTCGATTTCTTCCTATTTAATACCCTTCCACTCACCTCGCTCCCCGTCACTCTCGTCGCCGCTCCGCACCACTCTCTCTCCATCTCTTGGGGAAGTGCAGAGGCCTTCGGTGTAAGGTCAGTCGACTTCGTCTTCCTTCTTCGTCTTCCGATCTGTGTCAGGCATGTCGAATGCCATCGATTTTGGTTTATTTTTTAGGTTTTCGCGAGTTCTCTTGTAGGATCTACGTTGTATTATATGCGTATAGGTTGTTCTATTAACTGGTTCAGAAAATGATTGTTGATTCGTACCGGTACATCGTGGATCAAGTGAAGATTTGGTAACTTATTGATCTTCGGTGTTCAGCTTCTGTGTTCTTGCCTTTTCTACCTCATTATCTTGTTTCTTGATTCTTTAAGCATGCGATGATAAGATATTGTGTTTGGATATTGTGTGAAGGATTGCTCTTCCTTAGGTTTCTCATTCTGGAACAATTTGATTCTCCCATATATTGCTTTTATATTGAGTTCCTCTATTAATATCTGTTTGATGACATTTTTATTCATGATGCTCGATCTTAAAATGTGAAAATTACTTTCTGTTGATTGTTCATCAGCTGTGAAGCTGAAATTTGGAAAAGAAAATATTCAATGCCTGTTTTTTTTGGGGGGAAAAATATCGAAATATGACACCCGGAAATATGTGAGTTATGAACAATATGAAGTGGTCAATGATTTGCCCTGATTAATTCTTGTCACATAGTATTAATACTTGCTTTGAAACTTTTGAAACATTTTCGTTGTAGTTTCTTGCTGGACATAGTTGCAGATTTCTCAATTACTCTTTTTGAGAGTTAAACCAGCCTTTCCTGTGTTTATGGAAGGATTAATGTATATAAATAGAAGATTATTTTGATGTTGAATTATTGGGTATTAATTTGCTAGAGCAAGTGGGTCGAATTATATGTTCTTCATTCTTTGATTTGGTTTTGCAGATATCCATAACATGGCTGACGGCGAGGATATCCAGCCTCTTGTCTGCGACAATGGTACTGGAATGGTCAAGGTTAGACATCCTTTTCCTCTCTTATGTTATAATTTGTCCCTCTTGCCCTGATCATGTTGCAAACAACATATATAACTGTTCTCTTTCAGGCTGGTTTCGCTGGAGATGATGCACCCAGAGCTGTATTCCCTAGCATCGTAGGCCGACCTCGCCACACTGGTGTCATGGTTGGGATGGGTCAAAAGGATGCTTATGTTGGTGACGAGGCTCAATCAAAGAGAGGTATCCTGACCTTGAAGTACCCTATTGAACACGGCATTGTTAGCAACTGGGATGACATGGAGAAGATCTGGCATCACACCTTCTATAATGAGCTTCGTGTTGCCCCTGAGGAGCACCCTGTATTGCTCACTGAAGCCCCTCTCAATCCCAAGGCAAACCGAGAGAAAATGACCCAGATCATGTTTGAAACCTTCAATGTTCCGGCTATGTATGTGGCAATTCAGGCTGTTCTTTCTCTTTACGCTAGTGGTCGTACAACCGGTATGCCTCACTTCAACTTGATTATGAATTGAAGTCTCAAACATGACATGTAAATGCTGATCTGTGGCACTCTTCTTAATAGGTATCGTGCTTGATTCTGGTGATGGTGTGAGCCACACTGTTCCTATATATGAAGGATATGCCCTCCCTCATGCCATCCTTCGTTTGGACCTCGCTGGGCGAGACCTCACAGATGCTTTGATGAAGATTCTTACAGAGAGAGGTTATTCCTTCACTACCACTGCTGAACGGGAAATCGTCAGGGATATCAAGGAAAAGCTTGCCTACGTTGCCCTGGATTATGAACAGGAGTTGGAGACTGCCAAGAGTAGTTCGTCTGTGGAAAAGAGCTATGAGCTACCAGATGGGCAGGTCATCACAATTGGTGCGGAGAGATTCAGATGCCCGGAGGTTCTCTTCCAGCCATCTCTGATCGGCATGGAAGCTGCTGGTATCCATGAGACCACTTACAATTCCATCATGAAGTGTGATGTGGATATCAGAAAGGACCTGTACGGCAATATCGTTCTCAGTGGTGGCACGACTATGTTTCCTGGAATCGCTGACCGCATGAGCAAGGAGATCACAGCGCTCGCCCCAAGCAGCATGAAGATTAAGGTGGTTGCCCCACCAGAGCGGAAGTACAGTGTCTGGATTGGAGGCTCCATCCTTGCTTCGCTCAGCACTTTCCAGCAGGTAATAATCTTGATCCGCGTTTGCAAATTATCAAGATTCAGAAACGTTTCCCCGCTATTTCATGCATCTCTTATAGGTTGCAAGTTTCATTTCCAACTATTCCTGGCCTGATCAAAGCAAATCCAAGCATGATAATAATTTTTCACTCTTTTTTGTTTAATAATGCACCAGATGTGGATCTCCAAGGGCGAATATGAGGAGTCCGGTCCTTCCATTGTCCACAGGAAGTGCTTCTGAGTTCCATGGTCCCCAAGTTACGGTTACTACTCTTCAGGGGCAGCTTTTCAAGACTGAATTGCACAAGTCTTTTTTTCCAAATCGATGTGGTTTTGTTGGGGGTACGCTGGATTTGCTCGAGTTGTACGTGGTACTTTAGGTTTAGGGTACCATAAATATATGTGAACTGCTGTAAGATCACTGCTTAAAATCTGTTTCTGCAATGAAGGCTATTTATCGGAAGTTGACAGTCCTTCTATTTGTTCTTTACATAACCACTTTATAATTTGCTTCATCGCAAGATTTCTCATCTCGACAAAATCTTGCTTCGTTACAGCGAGTTTTGCCTTTCTCTTTTGACATGTCGATGGGATCTGAAACAACTCGAGGTGGTGATATGATGCAGAATGCTGTGAACCATGTGAGTTTTTCTCCTTCGCTTCCTTTTTGCTTGTGGACCGGAAGGGGACCTCCATCAGAAAAGTACAGGACTTGTTCCTCCAAAGACCAGTGATCACATGTTCCTCCATTCTTGTTTCGTGGGAATCTCCATAATTGCTCCTTGTGGTGTGGTATATCTCATTCTTGTTCTACATGATTGTTCCTCGTGTGGTCTATGCGCTTTAACTTATCTGTAATATTGGGTGCATTTCCGATCACATACTCAATATCCTTAAGTATATCATATTATTCTTACTCCAATGTTTCTTCCTACATTTAAACCTCTATTTTTTCCCCCTTTTATTTTGTGTAATATGTACTCATTCATGAACCTTTACATTTTGTTTTTAACTAGAATTTTAAAATTTTGACTTTATTTAATATATGTATATATTTCTAAAAAATAGTTTTTTTCGATCTATGTAGAATAGTAAGATTATTTCTTTGTGACCCGTGAGAGATCACGATTCGAATCGTAAAAATAATCTCTTCATATTTAAAGAAAGAAAAAACTACATACACCGATCCTCATGAGATTTCGTATTGATGGATTCTTACAAATTATATAATTTGAGTTGAGAAATATTTATTCTATCATGCATCAAAGTTGATCCATGTACCTTTTTTGTTTTTGCCTATATGTTCCTTTTTTTTTTCTTTTTTTTGCATAAATTCCTTCTTCTCACTATAATCTCTCATTATCTATCTATTTATAATATCGTGCTATAAATTATATATCTACAAATGCAATCATTAAATGAGCAGCCATATTTGTAAAACATACAACTGTAATATAAACGTACATGTTGAATTTACTAATACTTTTATTATCTAATGCATTCGCATGCACAAAAACCACAGATCCAATAGCTCGTATGTTTAGATAAATTCTGTTCCTTATAATATCGAACGTAAAAAATATGTTTTGGTAATAAATAATAATTGCACCATCATCTCCGTCATCGATAGGTAATGGTTGTTCCCTTTTCTTCCATGATCTTGCATCTTCATTTGCCTCTTATGCTTCGTGCTTCAACATAATCTTTTCTGGTCTAAAATAAGAGTGATAAACATGAGATAATGTAAGGTGAAATCTTTTGGATCTTAAAATGAGGTTCCCCAACATGGTATCCACCTTCCATTTCAACTTTTGTGTCTCCTATCTTCTCATTAGGTCAAATCTTGTTTACTATCAATATTAAACTTATGGGATCGATCTCATTTTTATCGTCAAAGTGGAATCACTCCACATAGAGATGAAATGACACAAATATAAAGTGCCAAGTTTACTTGTTTTCGGTTCAATTGCGATTCTCTTTCATAGTCATTATGTTGACTAATTTTTTTTCCTCTTACGGTTTGATAAGGAACCGATTAATTCATTAGTTCATCTTTCATTAAATTCAGCGATGAGCAATTAAGACATATTAATGAGGCATTCCAATTGTTGGTTAGAAGATTAAAATTCAAAAGCTATTATGAAATTTTCTTTCTTAATATAAGAATAATGATATAACCGGAACCTCATTGTTGTGTGTCTGAACACTTTGTGGAGACATCGACATCTTGTGACTAACATAATGTCATTCCATAGATGTTACGATCGCATCTCGGTCACTGTAAGCTATTCGGATTCGATGTGATATGATTCTACTCAAGATAAAAAACATATGTAATTATTACGACATTAATTTATATTATCAATCATAAATGGCCATAAACCTTAGAATAAACCGTTCATCAAGTGTGTTCCCCAATGCATACCAAGATTTTTAAATTTTAATATATTTAATTTTGAAGGGCTTAATATTGGATCAATACCATGCTACCGAGATTAACTTAAGTAGTGATGAGGGTAATAAAACAGGGGACATGACAGCCCAGACGTCGATCGAGGCACTGTCACAGACAAAATTGTAAACGGCTTGTTCGGTGTAACACTTATGTGTGTCCGTGTCCCTTTTGATTTGTTATTACTTGTAAATGGCTTACCAAAGGCGAAATGCTCAATTTGAGTGAGTTTGGCAGCCATTGTCGGCCAGACAGTAAAGTTTGTGTCATATGGACACTTATACTAGATTCGATCAGAGTGGACCAATTTTATACCTTTGTTGTGAATCTGCTCGAGCTTGTAATATCCATGGTTGGAATATGCATCGGCTATAAAGTGTTTGCTAAAAGAGTGACTTGTGGATCCCGTGTGAAGCGCTTTCTCTGTCCCGTCTTCTCTTTCGTAGGTCCTAAGGGATTGTAGGAGATTTCGGGGAGGCTGACCTTTGCGGTGATACGCATTGGTGCCGCACACGCCAGCTTAGGCAAACCAAATGGCTAAGTCGTGACGATGATGGTATCGAGCGGGACAAGCACACTTACAAACACTTAGCATGCAAACGTGGGGACCTAGCGAGGCCACCACGAGTACAACAAGCTAAGAAGAATTACGGAGCGCACAAAGGTCGGGATGGCCGAGTTCGAGCAGTGGCTCGACGTTAACACCCAACCTTGATGGTGCTCGAGGCAAGCGGAGTGCTTGGCAAAGGATGAGACCGGGCAAGGTGGAGTGGGTTGTTCAACGATCGAAAGAGTTGTAAACTTAAGGAATTCGATACTCATGCATGGCCTTGCATGCGGACGATGGATTGTTCGCGGTCATCCTAAGGCGACCGAAGGTCGGCGCCATGGAGCATTAAAACTTTTCTTCGGCATGTGCAGGATACTTTCGCAAGAGGTGAAGTGTGCAAAGCAGTTCAAGATTTTGCTAGACCCGGAGGGGTGCAAAGGCGAGTCAGATTGGTGAAGTGCCACAATCTAGCAAGTGCATTTGCAAAGACAGAATTGGGCACAGTTTGTTCAGCAGAGGCGAAGTAGTCCAAGAGGATGGTGGTCTCCAAAACTTCCAAAGGGAAGGATGCGAAGAGCGAAGTTGCTCCAACGGGACAGATATCCAGGAGGGATAAGTCCCAGTTCTACAGAGGCAGAGTTATACGCAATGAACCGTACTAGTTGAGGAGTACCTCAAGACGAAGCTCGATGGATCGAGTGAGCGGTAAGGAGTCATTGCATGATCTCGCCAGTGGTGATGCGTTGGTGAACGCATAGCGAGATCAAGTGGGGGAGCAACCCAGGCAACACAAAGTGAAGGCACACTTGGAGCCGATAGTGAGATCGGACTCAATAGAGGGCTAACCCGTTGAATGGTTGGCGTGAGGGCCACCATTAACGCAATGCAAATCGAGAAGCAGAACAACTTGTGGGTAACTTGTTGATGTACCCAAACCGCTTGAAGGGAGTTGGCAAAGAAGATAGAACGTGGAGCGAAGGCGTAGAGCTTTCCTTAGACAGAAATCAAGGACATGGACTCTTGCAGAGACAAGAGTAGGATCATGTCGTTTCTTGAGTTCTCTATTCTGATAGAGCAGACTCATCTTGTATGGTGCCAAAGAGGAAGGGAACTTTGGGCATATGCACCTCATCTCGGTGAAGCATTTGACAGAGGAACTAAGGCGATACAACTTGCAAAGTGGCGAAGTTGGTGTTAGAAGGCCTTGGCACGGGGCAAGAGGATGCAGAGGCAGATACTCTTGAAGAATATGCCATAGTGTTGCTATTCAAGTTGCCATGAGGAAAGCGGTGCGCAGCGGAGATTGTGCTGGTAGGGGCAGAGTCCCAGGATCCAGACAATGGTGCACCTATTTCAGCGAAGTCAGGGGACTTCAGAAGAGCTGCTAGGCGATGGATTGTCCTAGAGCTAGCCTTCGTCCGAGTGTGACCCGAGAGTGGGTGGACGAAGGTCGATTGCCACAGGAGCGAACAGAATCGAAGATGGTGAAGGCCCTGCGATGTGTTGGCGGAGTCCACACATGGAGATATCGCAGTTCGAGTTCATACCACAGGGATCAGAATGCAGGGAGATGTCACCAGGCATCGACATGATGCAGCAGATCGTGGTGGAAAAGTTCGCGGCAAGTCGACACACACAGTGAGTCCCATGGGGGGGACTAGATCATGTAGAGGTATGATCGGGAGCGCGACTAGGAGCTCCATTTCGATGAAAAACACGACGGCAAGAAGAGCTATGGATTCAAGCAGTGAATGTCATGGTACCACAGAGGTGGGTCTTCCGTGCGTGCATCGAATGTTGCATTGAATGGAAGCCTTGGACATCAGCTTATGGGGGCTGTGCACTATCGAGGAAGAAGTTCAGATGCAAGTACCAGGGAGTCCCACAGGGGGACTAGATCATACAGAGGTATGATCGGAGCTGCTGAAGAGTGGAACTACTTCAGAGCTCACATTCGCTTAAGGGAGCCCGACAAGTTAGAGGACAAGGCCGAGTAAGCGAACATTGCAGCCAATGAAGCTAAGGAGAATAGAAATGGTGCAAGTCCTGCAACATGAGTGGCGGTGGCCATACATGGGAGCTGTAGTCTGTCTTTCCAGCGACCAAGTGGAACTACCCAGAGAACACATATGTGTTGAAGCAGGTGGTCGAAATATGACGAGGAAGCAATGACGAGTCCAAGAGGGACTCAGCTACCCAAGATCAATCATCGGTTAGATTGAAGGTGAACTTAGAGGAGTGTCACAATGCCGCAGAGGCGGATCTACCGATCACGAATAAGGGATGCAGATGTGAGACAACGGATAGTAGTGCCATGGGCGTCGCAGTGCCATGGTACCGCTGAGGCGGGACTTCCGGGGAGTCATCAATCCCTTGCTCTCATAGAGGGAGAGCGCTTGGTCGTGATATGGGCCGTGGAGGAGGAGAATGCTTTGGCAAACTCCATGTACCAAGACAAGGCTGAAGGACAGAAGCTAGAGAACTTCGTAAGAACCAAAGTGTCAGCAGACTTTCCATCAAGATAGCCGTGAGTGAAGGACTTGGTCGATGCAAGAGTGCATGACCAAGGATCGAGAGCAGCAAGATGCGGTCTTTGTACCTTTGCTACTCAGAGAGAGTCGGCATGAAATGATGGAGAAGGCGGTACAATCCCAAAGGCGACCAAATCTATTGGAGACTTACCAAGTTGGAGTGATAACTTCTTGCATTCCGTAAGTTCAAGGGCAATGAGAAGACGAATCATAGTAGCCGACTCAAGAAGGATTGCAAACACTTCAAGTGCTTGGAAGTGTGAGCTAAGAGCAGTGAAGTCTAGTAACCACTTGATGCACTAAGTACAACCTCGAGGAGGCGGCGAAGTCAAGTAACCTTTGCCTTCTCAACTCTCAAGAGAATGGGCGAAACCAAGTACCCCAGCTCTCTTAGTTATCTGGCAGAGGAGCTCTGCACAAATTTAAAGACCCTTCGAAGAGACTAATGGAAGATAACAGTTGTCAAGCCTTCACCAACGGTGATCAGTGCTACTGAGAGTAGATTGTCCGCTTCATTTCCCAATTGAATGCCAATCGAAAGCGGAAGTGATGCGAGCCTACTTGGGCAAGACAACTAAGTGGAAGAAGATTCGATGGGCAAATTTTACGGAGGAAGGACCGAAAACTTTAAAGGTTGCGGCGATGCTCGTTAAAGCTCCAACAAGCATCTATCCGATTCAAGAGACAAGAAGAATTTGGAAGTGGCGATATCAAAGATGGTCTTTTCCCTTCATCGATGAATCCGCAAGACTCAAGAAGGATCAAGACAACTTCGCCGACCCCACACCGAGTTAGAGTTATTGGCGAGTTGAAGCAGCAAGATGGGCTTAATTAAAGTTCGACGACTCAACAATAAGTGGAGAACAATTGGGAGCCAAGAGGTGCATCGCAATAGAGAGAGTAAGATCGAAGATCTAATAAAGAAAAGAAGTTGCGGCGTCAAGAAAGGCTTGACGAGACGTCGAAGGAATAAGTGGGGGAGAATGTCACGGACAAAATTGTAAACGGCTTGTTCGGTGTAACACTTATGTGTGTCCGTGTCCCTTTGGTTTGTTATTACTTGTAAAGGGCTTGCCAAAGGCAAAATGCTCAATTTGAGTGAGTTTGCGCAAACCATTGTGGCTTGTACAAAAAGTTTGTGTCATGTGGACACTTGTACTAGATTCGGTCTGTAGTGGACCAATTTTATACCTTTGTTGTGCAACTGTTCTGAGCTTGTAATATCCATGGTTGGAATGTGCATCGGCTATAAAGTGTTTGCTAAAAGAGTGACTTGTGGATCCCGTGTGAAGCGCTTTCTCTGTCCCGTCTTCTCTTTCGTAGGTCCTAAGGGATTGTAGGAGATTTCGGGGAGGCTGACCTTTGCGGTGATATGCATTGGTGCCGCACGGCTTAGGCAAAACCAGCTAAGTCCGTGACAGCACGTCGCCATCCCGGGAAGCCTCTGCGAAGAAGAGGAAGGAAGGGGGGGGGGTGGCGGGGAAGAAGAACAGAAGAGAAAGAAAACTCTCCTCACAAGCAAACCGAGCCTCGCTGTATGGGACGCACCCTCGCTACTTAGTAGGCTCGCTACCTGGGAGGCACGCTGCCGAGGAGCCTCGCTGCATGGGATGCACCCTCACTGCTTGGCAGGCTCGCTGCCTGGGAGGCACCCTGCCGAGGAGCCTCGCTGCATGGGCCATACACATAGAGATACGCAGAGACACGCTCGCCTTGGAGGAGCAGTAGCGTTTCCGTCGTAGAGAGGAGCAGCACTGACCTTGAGACGCTGGCAGCCAAGGACTCTACCTCTCCCTCTCTATTTCTCTCTAAAACACTCAACTCTCCCTCATCCAACGTTGACTTAAGCATCGGAGGGGTCGGGACGGGAAACCCCCGACCCGACCTGTGTATAGGAACCGAAGGGCATGCTGTGAGCTGGCCACCAAAAGAAGGAACTGATCCCGATCGAGCGGATGATCAGCTTCACCCGACCCGACATTGGCTTCCTGCCCGAAGATCGATGAGACGACCCCTGCGCATTCGGACTCGAACCCAGCTACGACGGCCCCAAGGCCACGATGTAAAGTTGAATACACTAACAAGTAGTATAAGAATTTTATTGGCCAGGCCTCCAATAAAATCATCTTATGAGATTCGAGAGAGAGATAAGTATGAAATATGATCGTTGTTGGCTCCAAATCAGCAATCTGATCACATAACCAAGATTTACATTAACACTATCAATTAACTTAAATATATTTTTTATAAGAATTTTGATGCATAAGAATCCTTGGAGGTACAATTCTTTTCCACACATATAAAATCATAGATATTTTTCTAAACGGGGACACACCTTTAAAGTTAGCAAACCCACAATTATCTTTAAAGCTGAGAAAATATATATTTAAAAGTGGCAGATATGAAAGAAAATTAACGTAATAAATAATTTCGTACAATTTAATTTAAGTTATTTATTACCATTTATTGTTCAAAACATTGTACGCGTGGAGCTACCTGGGATCAGGACGACGTCAGTGTAACTTAGGCAACAGTGGACGGCACCCATTATGTGTACCCGGCGGGTGTAGACGGATCAACCAATAAACGCTTTTGACGCCCTTTGCTGACCGCGGAGCAAAGCGTGAGCCACAGAAGGCGGTGTCTCCGATCCCGTCCTTTACCCCCCACCGCCCCCCTCTTCCATCATCTTCAAATCCATCGCCAGATCTGAAGGCCGATAGAGGCGGAGAAGGAAGCGGAATTGGAGAGAGAGAGTGCCCGAGAAAATAAATGGCGAGTGACAGCGACATCGACGAGGACGAGCTCCTCCAGATCGCTCTCAAGGAGCAAGCGCAGAGGGAGGTCAACTACAAGAGGCCGTCGGCGAAGGCCTCCAAGCCGGTCGTCAACCTCGTACAGCCCCCGCCGCCGCCCCACTTCATGGCTCAGGATCAGCATCAGCATCAGCAGCGAAACCCCAATCCCAGGGCGAACCCCGTCCCTGGGAAGCAGCCCCCGCAGCCGCATCAGCGTAAGCCCAGCCGCGGCGGCGGGGTCGACGACGACGATGATTCCGACGTCGAGATGCTGAGCATCTCATCAGGAGACGAGGACTCGTCTAAGGACCGCGCTGCGCCGCAGAGGGGGCGCAGCGGCGAACGCCGGGCGTCCAGGGACGATTTGGATCTGGGGACGGACGATGATGAGCCCAGGAGCTGGAAGAGGGTCGATGAGGCGGAGGTAATCTCGATCGCCTAATTATCGATTGTCCAATAACGATCTGTATGCTAATTCTTGGGATTGAGTTGTGCTATTGGTGCCGACCCTCATAAATTTTTATTATGCTATCTGATTGTTTAATTAAATGGTTCTAGATTTGCTCAGGTTTATGGAGCTACTGCCGATGATTCTAATTGTTCTCTTTGTCTTATTATGCCCGAGAAAGTTTGCTTGACCACTTTTTTTATCTTTAAATTGCCTCGTCCAAAAATCTTGATGTTGAGAAGGTCAATTGGTAAAATTGAGAGATCCTGCTGTATGTCTCTTGAGTATTGCATCCAAATTGAAGCAATGTTCATTATCATAACTTCTAAAGCTTTATTGTTTTGGATTTTCTTTCCTAGTGTCAATAGTTTTTCTCTAGCAGAAACACAATTGGCTGCTTCACTTGGATGCATGAAATTGAGAGCCTTGGGCATGGAATTACACAGTTGGCATCTAAATGTTAAGGCCACATCCAGTTGTATCTTTCATCAATAGGAATGCTGAATTTGGTAATAATGTAAGCTTAGTCAAAGCACCAACCTTTTTAATCATTTTGAGAACGTTAGTGGAATTATGGATCAAATTCTTGGTCTTTAGTCTAATCACTAGAGTATATTATTTTTTTCTTTTTCCTCTTTGAGATCGAGCATAACAAAGTTCCCTATTGTTAGTATCGTACTATTATTCCATATGATGGCAAGAATTCTGCTCTATTAAGAAGATCTTCGAAATGGATACTAATAATGGGCTGAAAAGATAAAGTTGACGGGTCTAGGAGAGATTGAGAAAAGCTTAATATTCTGCCATAATATTCAGAAAGTTTTTGATGGGAAAACTTAATACCTTCTTACCAGAAAGCATTCAACTTGTGTTTTACTTTTTATGATAGATATTGTGAGCATGTAAATTCACCCAAGTTCCAGAAGAATGTTATTTTAGAAAATAGCATATGATTTACTGTGTTTCTTATCTCAAAAAGGAATAAGCATGACAGATAAATTATGCCTACATTGATGGCACGGACTGACCAGTTCTAATTGGCAGTATCTTAACAACATAAGCAGCATTTTTAGGGGATTCATCAAGAAGGAAGGATGTAGACTTCAGGTGTAAGGTTGTTCCTAAGAAAACTACATACAAGGATTTTGGATTGTTGTGCCATGTTATGGATGAATATATTCTGGCTGGAAGACACTGGAGCTTAATGTGCGATCGGGTTAGGATCAGTTTGGATACTAATAATGGGCTGAAAAGATAAAGTTGACGGGTCTAGGAGAGATTGAGAAAAGCTTAATATTCTGCCATAATATTCAGAAAGTTTTTGATGGGAAACTTAATACCTTCTTACCAGAAAGCATTCAACTTGTGTTTTACTTTTTATGATAGATATTGTGAGCATGTAAATTCACCCAAGTTCCAGTAGAATGTTATTTTAGAAAATAGCATATGATTTACTGTGTTTCTTATCTCTAAAAGGAATAAGCATGACAGATAAATTATGCCTACATTGATGGCACGGACTGACCAGTTCTAATTGGCAGTATCTTAACAACATAAGCAGCATTTTTAGGGGATTCATCAAGAAGGAAGGATGTAGATTTCAGGTGTAAGGTTGTTCCTAAGAAAACTACATATAAGGATTTTGGATTGTTGTTCCATGTTATGGATGAATATATTCTGGTTGGAAGATACTGGAGCTTAATGTGCGATCGGGTTAGGATCAGTTTGGGATTTGGATTTTCTGGGTTGGTTCTATGCAATGGTTGGCTCGGAGCGCGAGAACTAATTGGCAATGCTCATCATGATTTGTTGAAAACTACTGGACTTCTACAGAACTTGTTAAAAGTTGCTGAATTAGTCAAAAGATTGTGGAATCTGGTTACATTGAGCAGAATTTGACACAATTCTAGCTGCTTCCAATCTGAGTCTAACTATTTCCCTTTTTTTCAATTTGTTCCTTATGTTGCTCAATACTTATCGTGGCATAGGTCCTCTGACCAGGATCAGTTTAACTTAAAAACTGTCATTGAAACAGTAGTTATGGTAACTGATTTGATGTTCTTGAGCATACATCTGATGTTGAATTATTGCTGTATGGATGTTTTACCATGATAAGGTAAAATATGAATGACCCATTTCCTTATTTTTATTTTTCAGCTTGCTCGCAGAGTTCGAGAAATGCGTGAAACACGGGCAGCACCAGGTGCACAAGCTCTTGAACAAAAAACAGCTGCAATGGCTCGCAAGGGGCTTGCAAACTTGCAGTCTTTACCTCGTGGTGTGGAAGTTTTGGATCCACTTGGACTAGGGTAACTACATTATGGTGGCAATGTTTACAATAACACCATCATATGCTTATAATTTTTTTTGGTTGATCCTCATTGGTTTATTTGTTGGTTTTTAATTGGGTTTAGTTTACATTCTCAAATTGCATCAAAGCATATCAGTGCTATGCTTCTCTCCATGTGATCTGTTTATCATTTGTTGTATCTTTTTACAATTCCCAAACCATGAATTAGATAATCCAGCAATAAATTAGTTAGATAGTTCAATTAGCAGAACTTCAATGCCACTGTAAGCATGGATAGAAATAATTATGGCTTCGGTCCTGCCACTTCAAGTCAGTCACAGAAACTGCAAATCAAAGTCACATTACCATGATTTGAAAAACTTATAAATGAAAATAATGTACGTGCTAACACATTTTTATTTATGAATCAAGTGGACACAAAATAAAAATTTGTATAACAATATAGCATATGTTCTGACTTGGCCAGTAATAAAGGTTCTAAACAGGTTGATTCTTTTTATGCATTGACCTAATGACTTTTAGATCACAATAAGTTGAATGAATTTATGTATATATTTTGCAATTGTAAAGCCCATCAATTTATTTGTTGGGTTTTAATGGATTTAGTTTACATTCTAAATTTGTGTCATTTAATTGTTGGAATAAAATTGTCAACGCTTATGTTTCTCTGTGTTATCCTTTATCATTCACAGTATCTTCTATTTTATTTTTGATCCATGGATCAAACCTATTGAACAAAATGGTTCAAGTAGTAAAACTTCAATGCCATTGTAAAGGAGGATTACTTGTCACATCAAGATCAGAACATGGAAACTAGAAATTGCTGATAAGCTTTCTTGAAGACTACACATTTATAAAGTCTTAGAAATGGAAAGAAAAAAGCTAAAACATTCTTACAAAAATTAAGTAGTTTTAACTTTTAATGAAGGAATATGTTTGGATTTGATCAATAATATAAAAGTATTAAACAAGTGGATTTTTTTTGTTTTTATGCATTTAGGTTTCAAATCTCAGTTTTGTAATGAAAACAAACCTTGGTCGGATCAACAGGATACCTGTACATGTTGTACCAACACTTGTAACTGGTTGGTACCAATCAGATTGACTAGTTCCAGTTCTAGAGCCATCTAAATCCTTTTAAAACCTAATTTTGTGTGTAAATTACTCAATAATGATTCAACATGTGTTTAAGACCATGCATTATAAATATGTATGTCAAAAGCTTGTAAACACGAGTTACATATGATATAAATCCTAGATTACTGTAAGTAGTCTACCATAGATATAGATGGATTTAGCTATATCTATGTGGATCAAACTTAGATCTGCATTGATCTTGGTCGAATCCACATGGATCTAGCTTGAAGTACGCTACTCTTGACTGAATTCACGTGGATCTACCCTTGTTCTATGTCAAGTTGGCTATATCCACACCGTTCTAGTCTAGATCTGCGTTGATTTTGATCGGATTAGCACGGATCTAGCTGAGATCCACATAGATCTAACCAATTCATGAGGACTTAGCGTTAATCTGAGGTCGGTTGAAGAAGAAAAACATGAATTTGAATCAAACATTAAACCAGAATATGAATCTATTTTTCATTATTGATATTAAAGAATAAGCAAATAAACTAAAGAAATAACATTGTATTTACCTCGATTTCAGAGAATAATGCAATGTTTTGTAAATCCAAGCTTAATTGATAGGCTTACTATAGTATTGATTGATTTATTTCATTAGTCTGTATATAAGTTCATGGTTGGTCAAATAAATACCCATCAGTACATCTTAGTTCAACTTTTTTTTTTAACTTTGACTTAGATTACATCCATGGTTCGCATTATCGGTTTGTATCGGTGTACTGACCAGCTGTCGGTACGATATGTACCAAGCTGTACCGATTGTACCAACACATGTTACACTAGGATGTATCGATATACCACTCGTACCAATCCTCCATCAGATCGGTACATACTGCCGATACCGAGCGGTATGCTTCGGTATGTCAAACCTTGATTACATCAGTTATTTGGATCATTAATTGAAATAGCTTGGATTTCACTTTCGTGCTTGAATGTGTTTTGCACAATTTCATTTTTGTTAGTTTGATGAACCTTCAAAATATATCTAAACTATGTAAATTTTTGTTTAAGTGTTCTGGACACCATAGATCATGTTAAATGGAATTGACCTTCATCTTGAATCCTTCATGGTTGGTTTTGAGGGGATAGTGTGGAGGCTTTAATCCTCTTCATAGGATTCTATTTCAGTTCTCCTTATATAGAGATACATATATACATACACACATTTTGCGGAAGTTGCATAAAAACAACTAACACAATCTGATCTTGTTGATACTTTTCATTATTGCTTGGATTGCATCCATTGGGTTGTCTTGGTTACTTCTGTGTGGATTTCACCTTTATTGGTCTTAATAGCTCCAGTTGTGATCTATCAGGGTAATTGATAACAAATCATTGAGGCTCATTACTGATGCTTCAGTAAGTTCTCCAGTTTCAAGAGAAAGGTCTGGTTCTTTAGATCCTACCATACGAGGTATGTTTTGTTTTGATTCCTTGTGGATAGTTGTAATTCTTCTTGTTTGCTGTGTTTTACTTTATTGGTTTTTTCATGCTTAAGTTGCTATTCATCCAAGTTTTGGTGTGTTCATGTGTTTTCAAGTTCTAAGATGTTGAAGCTTGAGAGGTTTGCATAGCAACATAGGAGCTGTTGATTTTATGGTGTGACTAATATATCACAGGGTCCTCAAGTCTATAATGTTTTGAGTTTCTGTCATCATTACCTTGTTGTTTTTAGAGTAAGTTATGTAATAAATTTTGTACGTTTTGACTGCTTAAACTGTATTCCTTAACCAATCAAACAAGTTTAAGGATCTAAAATATCTTGAAAGGTAGTTTTTCCCCCAAAATAACATTATATTAAATTAAATAAATTGATTACAAAATTCACCCTGAGCATCTAAGTGAATAGAAAACGTCAAACTGGAGGGAAAATTCACTCTCCTTGTTAACTATAGTAAAGCTTGCCAACCAGTGGACAACCCCAGTGCCTTCCACTTTAAGGCCAACAAAAGATCTCGTGTAGCATTAGTGTATTTAATTATATCAAGTATTCTCCAAGGAGGAGACTTCTGGTTGAGGATGTCCACATGAGTGTTGAAATATGTAGTATGCTATCTTGCAAAGCCTTTTGAAGTCCTTCCTTGACTGTATCCTTCACAGTATAGGCTGTTGCTTCATCAACAAACTCACATCCACCGAAAACAAAGTACATTACAATTCCTAACAACAAGCTAGTCCTGCCATTGCAATTTTAGTCACGAGAAACATCACTATTAAGCTTGCACCACCCTAACTGAGGCCTCCCCAATTTTAAGAAAGATTCAACATATCTTCCGCCGTCCTTCAGAATAAGACAATACATACAACACTTGTAAATCAGCAAGGACTTTACAAAACATAGCCACAGGGTTACAAACTGTATCATTGAATATGGTGTCATCAGGAAAATTATGAATCCACCAGCATACAGTAGCAATCGTCCTCATAACATTGGGATCAGCAAACATACCATCACTCTTCTCATTTAACCAATGTTAAATTTTTCCTCACATAGAAACCACATTCTGGCAGAGAAAGAAAATTGAAAAATAGGTGCTTAATTCAAGGTCATTGCTGCACAAAGTTCCAGCTTATCAGATGTCAAGAAGCACCATCAGATGTCAAGTGGTCATAGTGCAAGTGAGGATGGTGCAAAAGATTTCGTCAAAAAATCTTCACCTTTTCAGGTATAGGAAGCTTCCATGAGATCCGCCGCTGGTCCTTATCATCTGAATGTCCCAAGCTTTGGGCAAAAATAAAATTAAAATCAGATTCAGTGGACATCACTCCATTTCTATCATATCTCCATAGTTAAATACCATCACTAAGATTAGGAGGTATGCCAATTCCCATAATCATCACAAGCAAGGTGCCAACAAAGTGTCAATCCTAATAAGTGATCAGTCTCTGATCATGTATAATGGAGTTCTACAGAAAGGAGGCCTTAAGCCAGTAGGAGTATCAAGGACTCGGCCATTCAAACTGAAATGATACTAGAGTCATCGCCAATTAATTTAAAGAGCTCAGATCCTAAATCCTCAGGAGTCCTAACGAAAAGCCTTCAGTTCCAACTAATATTAGGAGGGTGACTCAAATTCCAAAAGTTAACCAGAACATGCTTAGCTTTGAAAATCCTCACCCGAATATCAACAACACTATTAAGGTGGATTTTAGACATGCCTAGCTTGAAGATAAATTTTGATAGTGTGGATATTCCTAATCCCCAATTCCCCACGATGCTTAGGAACAATATTCCAAGAGATCAAATGTGTACCCTTGACATTATTTCCATTTTTCATAGAAAATTTCTAATAAATTGATTTAAGCAATTCAAAGCAGCCTCAGGTATGCAAGCAACCCTTAATGAATGTAAAGGAGGGACATTCAAAGAAGAATTAATAGAAAAAAAATCTTGCTAGCTTGGAGAAGCATGGCACCCTCCGAAACACCTATCTTGGATCTAAAAAATTCTGCACCATATAATTATGAGCAAAAATAGGATTCTTCTAGGAGCTTTTAAGGATACCTAATTACTTAAAAGGGAAACTGCCATCCTTGATAAGCAATTGGTTGCAATTACCCTCTCTTATCCCTACCGACAGCTTTAGGAGAATAAATTCTGCAGCTAATGGTAAACACAAATAAGGCTAAGTCATCATCGCTCAGGCCACTAATAGCTTTGCTACACTCAAGCTCAGAGATGTGAAGGTTTTGCAAGGCGAGACTCAAGTTTACCCATACAATATTTGTTT
This sequence comes from Musa beccarii, assembly GCA_024322285.1. Taxonomy (NCBI): domain Eukaryota; kingdom Viridiplantae; phylum Streptophyta; class Magnoliopsida; order Zingiberales; family Musaceae; genus Musa; species Musa beccarii. The sequence goes on from CM044398.1 coordinate 7,750,668, forward strand.
CACTAGCCAAGTGTCTATTTGTTGATCTGCATCTGAGCCAGGCTAGGGCTAAGCTGTATGGGCTTCCAAGTGTTGATTGAGTGAGCTAGCTCAGATTACCTCATCTGATTTTTCTGGCTCAACTCTATGTGGCTTACTGTGACTTGGATCTATCAAAAGCTCAGTCCATATAGAGTCATGCTTCTCCTCGACCTCTAGCCATGAAAAGGAAAAAAGAAAACATTCCTTTGAGTCCACAGGATCCACACTCCTTCCTAGTTGCCATTGGTGCTGGCCACCAATGCCTCTCCTCGAGTTGATCAGCATCTTCTCCATGATTGTCACGAACAAATAAACCTCGTTGCAGCTTGACCCCATCAACAAGGATAGTGGCAGGAGCCTTGCTTGGGATATTACCCCTGGCTTCTCCATCTGCCTGCTCACATCATCCTCTATGTTAGCTGCTTTGAGCACACCGTTGGCAATGCAACATCAATGAGGTCCGTATTTCCCTCATTGCTGGATAATACCCCAGTGGTAAGCCCTGCTCAATGTCCAAATTCATCAGATACCAAGTTCACAAGCCTTATCTTAGCATGCCTTAAAGGGCATACTCCATCTTTTCCATAATGACCTCACTAATAGCCTCCACCAACCTGGCGGAACGATGGCACTGAGAACAGTACTACCTGCAACAATGCTGTGAAATTGTTATGCTACTACTATTGTTGACGCGAAGGAAGAGGGAAGATGACGGAGGGAAGCTGGGGAAATGGTGGTGGTGACATATGCCAGGGTTACCTAGGATGCTTTATAGTGGTGGAATAGTAGAGGAGCAAAGTTGTCGCTCTAGTAGTGGTGTTTCCTGTATGAAATGATAGCTCGTTTCACTACTTGAGTCATCAGGCATGTCCTGGCCTCAGCTTTTATATAGTCAGGCTAAATGCCTTTTGATATGGAATTGAGCTGAGCCAGGCCTTACAAACAATTGGAGCAGGCTGGGCTTTTATAGGACTAGCCTGCACCTGGCCCATTACCAACTCTGCATTTTTTGTCTCCTCTCTTGGAGAACTAGATACCACTGTATTAAAGTTATCTTCTCAACTTCGATCAATTTTCATTTTTCTGAATCTGCTTATATATGCTTGAAAGTTCTACTTATATCCCAAGTTCTTTCTTGGTATATCCGTTATCTGCTTTGATGTAGTTGATTATATAGGTTTGTCTATAAACCTTTTGAAATTTAGTCATATGTTAAGCATGATTACGGAGCAACACTGAAAGCATATGGAAGCCAAAATATAAGTCTACTCCTTAACATATCTGACTACAACTAACACTTATTCACATTAATAGTAGAGTTTGTGCTTTTACATGTAACTTGATTCTCAATGCTCTTGATAAGTCAACATGATTCCATAGTTCATATTTTCTTGCAGAAAAAGTAATCTATTCATCTCCTCACTTTGACCCCAAGATTTTTCTTTCACGGGTTCACCAAGAGACAAGTGCTGCGGATTTAGAATCTGGTGCCCTTACGTTAAAAAATGATCTCAAAGGAAGGACTCAGCAGAAAAAACAGTTGGTAAAAGAAAACTTTGATTGCTTCGTCTCTTGCAAGACCACAATCGATGGTACTTTACTAGATCGTTTAACACTTATGATAAAACTTCATTTCTCATCTTATGGTTTTCTTGAGTTTCTTTGTTAACTTTGGATAGTTTTCTTCCACTATTCTAAGAAGTCAATCGTGCTTGGTAGATATTCAGTCAAAGCTGAGACAGATAGAAGATGATCCAGAGGGTGCAGGTACTGCTCGCCTGTATGAAGCCACCCAAAATATTAGTCAAGTTGCAAACCATGCATTTCAACCTCTATTTGAGAGGCAGGTAAAAACTAAAATTTCATATTTGGAAGGCTCATATCCTAATCCTTTTCTTTGAGGATGATTGCCTAGCCTTATGATAATTATTTCACATCTTTCCTGATAATAATTAGGTGCAAGCTGAGAAAATCAGATCAGTTCAAGGAATGCTTCAGAGGTTTCGAACTCTGTTCAATCTGCCAAGTTCAATTCGTGGGAGCATTGCTAAAGGCGAATATGATTTAGCTGTTAGAGAGTACAGGAAAGCAAAGTCTATTGTTCTTCCCTCTCATGTAAGTTCTATATTTCTGACCACACTTTATGGAAGATAGATATCAGCCTTATGTTGGTTGTCATCATTGTACAAAGTTTATTGGTAATTCTTATACCATAAACCATCATATAATGTTCTCCAGTCTGATTCTCAAAAGCAAGATTGGTAGAAGAAATGGGTATGATACAAAAATAAATTTAGCTGACTTAAGCAGTTAAATTGTTAGTTATCTAGTGTTGATCTGAAGCATTAGTTGTTGTAGAAGGAAATGAAGAAAATTATAACATTTGGAAAGGACTGCCTATGATATAATGGTGAGTGGCATGATCACTTCTCTTCAAAATGGGATGTAGACTACTGATGACTAAAGCTAACATTTGAGAATCCTATAACATGCCCAGGCTGGTTAACCATTTTCATGGGCAGCTACATTGCGTACATTCACATGCGGCTTTCGTAAACAGTGATATGAACATTCATGGACATAAATGGCATATTTTTCCTTTTAGTTCCTTTTTATTGTCAGGTATTTTTGTATGTTAGTCAGTGGTGATTCGGGTTTGTTCAATGGTAGCCTATATATAAGACATTGTAGAGTGTAGACTCTTAATGCGCATCTCTTGGTATCATTTCATTATTCTCAGTTAGTGTTTTACTTATATTAGCTCTTCAGAGGTCTAGAAAAACTCTAGTCATGAAGGATGTTTCTAACAATATTTTGACTGAGAGGGATCACAATTTTATCGACTAGGTAGCACTCATTCACAAAAACACTTTATATTCATGTGCAGACCCTTATTTCATAAAATAACAACAACTTGCTGCAATGTCCCAACTATTTATTTGGCTTTCACATCATAGCTTTTTCAAGGGTAATACCATTAGTCTAACTAGAGCTATCAAATATTTTTTTATTCTTTTTTATTTAGTTCTCTTAGGTTTTCCTCTACCTTTCTTTCATTATTCATAATTTTTAATTAAGGATAAATTATATTGTTGTTGTATATCTAAAGCTTAATTCACCATAGCCTCTAAAGTCTTCTTTGGAGTCATTGAAAATCTTATTTTGTAAGCATAATGAATTAAAATTGACAGGTTTCCTTTTTTTTTTTTTTTTCATAAACGAGCTTATACAACAGCTATAGAGATTATTCACATCGATTGTATGTAAAAAAAGCCAATATTCAAATTATTGTGTAGCCTTCTACAAACAATATTTGTTCCTACGTATAGGTTTTATTATATGACAAACTTTGACATTTGATAGTGTTAGAATAGTTGGTCGTATATGATGATACATGACAAATAGTTGAAACACTTCTAACTTTTTGATAGTTGAAAAATTACTTTTACTCATATAATATGTCAAGAATGGAAAAGAAAATACAGATGATAAATTTAATAAGATCATTCTATTAATAGTATCAATCTTTGATACTTAAAATATTCAAAACAAACAATATGCAAACAACCTCTTATCATATATTCATCTTTATAGTTGATTAGTTACTGTCAAAGCGAGCAAAATGCTCAGGGTACTGAGTATTGATGTAAACAAAATGCTTACAAAGAGTATTGATGACATATTTCATAAGCATCTAACGATTATTTATCAAATAGGTGATTTTGAGTTACAAAGAAAATGCATAAGTTGAGTGCATGTATATTCATAGCTCAGTATTTTCTTAACTCCATTAAGTAGTCAATGTAGTTTATGTTCCATCTGCTATTGTGTAAGCTTGGTGTTGGGAAACCAGAAGAGAGTCCTTGGGATTCTTTCATTTTTTTTGCCTGTAAAGACAATAACTTTGACTATTGTTTGTCACTTTTCTGTTCTTCTCATAATTCTTGGGTAATTTTGATAAAGTTTGATGGGAAATCCTTAGATACTTGGTGAGCCATCTCTAGCCTCCATTGTTTGTCTCATCTTAAATCAATTTCTCTTACTTCTTTTGGTCTGTTATTCAAGACAAGTGAAACACTATTTCCCCTTTAGCATCCTTTGCTTTGTGAAATCATTGTGTTTGGACATTTTTCCAATGATCCTTGCTACTTTGAAAAAACAGCAGCATATCTTTTGTGTTTTTTTCTTGTTATTGCTCTCCATAAACACCGAATACAAAGCATTGATTCCCCTATGATATACTTTTATTTAGTCAATTTTGAAAAATATACCTTTTTCTGCAAACATGGATTGGATTTAAACATTCGTTCTATTTCGTATGTTGTGGACAGATAAGTTTTATTCAATGATAATCGCTAATCCTATTTATATATAATATGTGTTCATTGAACTTCCATAGACCTCTATTTGCAGTGGCTCACTTGGTAAATGTAGACACTACGTGGCCTAAAAGGCTAAAATGCTTGTTCTAAAATGCTTGTTCAAGACTTCAAGTTACGAGTAATGACTACGGAGGTCATCAAACATATGCTAACTAAATTCGTCTTCAACTCTCTATGACGTCCTTGTGAAGGTCCAACACATAGCCAGCTGTATTTTGACATGGACTACCATAATTCATCTTCAACTCTCTATGACGTCCTTGTGAAGGTCCAACACATAGCCAGCTGTATTTTGACATGGACCTAATTCATCTTGCTGTGCATGAGGCAACCCTTGTCTCAACATGTGTTGGCCCACACGGAGAGCCCATGGAGTTGTTTTGCTTCATATTGTCAAGAGAGGGTTCAATAGACCTACTGGCTCATTATATCCAAGATTTAGAGTAAATACTAAATAGGTCTATTAGGATTCATCACAACATGATTGGCAGGAGCCTTAGACACTAACTTGCCCTTTTCTTTGACATGGACATTTTACTCGAGGCATCTCAGGAGTCCTAGTCGATTGTTAATATCTCTGTACAAGTTCTTGCTTGTTTGCATGTTCATTTTCTTCATTTGTAATTTGTATTGAATATTTTTTTTTGAGCAAGACTCTCTCAACAGTTCTCAATTTGTTTATGGACTCACCTGCAGGTTGGTATACTGAAACGTGTGCTTGAGGAAGTGGAAAAAGTAATGCATGAATTTAGAGGGATGCTTTATAAATCAATGGAAGATCCAGAGCTTGACTTAGCTGATGTAAGTTGGCTCCTTCCCTGTTTTTAGATGATGAAACAATGTTTAGGAATGAAAAAGTGGAAATGGATGTTCTGTAAATTTTATTGCACCCTGTGGTTATTCATGTTAAGCTTGATTTATCTTGGTCATTTGAAGTAATATGATGCATTTGTGACAATAAGAAACTTATATGTGATTCTTAGATGCAGAGTTAAAAAAAATATAGCAAATTGAAGTAAACCCCATCTGTCTATTTTTCCTCCCAGTTTGCTTTTTTCTTACCCTGCACTCATGCTGTGGTGACATCTTATGGATTGAATATAGTCCGAGTAATTACTTCTTGTTTTTCTGCACATTGCTTTGTTGTCGCTTTTGGAAGAGTGTTAACCATCATTGATGGCATTAAAAAGATGTCTAATGTCTGCCACATTTTTGTTTGTCCTGTATGCTAGGTAACATTATCAATCTAATGCTTAAAGAATTTTGCACTATTAAGATTTCATATTCGAAGTTTTACATTCATTGTCATTTTGAGGATTATACTTGCAATTTTGTATCTGTCGTTGCTTTTAATTAGCTATTGCACTATATCTTACCTTTAGTTTCTGTGATGTGCTTTTTCTAGCTTGAGAACATTGTTAGGCTTCTGTTGGAGCTGGAGCCCAGTTCAGATCCTGTTTGGCGTTATCTTAATATTCAGGTTTATATCAAATAGTTTCTTTTAGAAACTTTCAGACACATCTGATTGTTTTTCTTTGCAGTTTCATGCTCATGCTAAGTTAATTCTTGGCTTATGTTATGGTAAGGCTCATGAGTTTTATATCTTTTGCTAGAATCGGAGGATTCGAAGTTTGCTTGAAAAGTGCACTCTAAATCATGAGGGTCAAATGGAAATTTTGCATAATGAGATTCGGGAGAAAGTCAAATCTGATGCAAGATGGAGGCAACTTCAGGAAGACTCCAATAAACTGGTAAGAATATGGTTGACATTCTAGGTCCAGAAGGATTTCTTGCTACTCATAGAGTGGATTATGAACTATCAAAACTTGAAATAGCTATTATGTACTTGCAACGTCTATGGTACAATCAATGAAGTTATTATGTACTTGCAACATCTATGGTACAATCAATGACTTCTTTTAAAATTTATGCATGATGTTTCACCAATATGTTTGAGGAGAATATCATGGTTTGCGGTTCTGCTGCGTAGTATGGTTTGGTATTGGTGGTGTTTATCAGTCTGACAACATACTTGTAAGCACCCAATATAGGGCCTGTATTGGCTGGTACACCTGTGACGATGCCTATACTACCTGTACAGGACGGTATAGCTGTGTACCAAGCAGTTCTTTTGATTTTTCAGCCTTTTTTAGGTTTTTTTTGAAACTTGTTATGGACTGGTATGGTATGAGTCGGACGCTGACCAGTACATGAAATTGTGAACCTCAGATAGGATTGTGATAAATTAAACATTCTTTGTGTATAATGCAAGCACAGATTCTAGTTCTTTTTTGGAGTTGCTTTAATGTATCCATATTATTGTTGTAATTACTTGTTTATTCTTCTATTGCGCTTATATTTTGACTTTCTTTTTGCTTGTATATTATGTTTTACTCAGCTAGACACAGAGTCACCCTTGGATGACTCTCCTGAGGTAGACATGCATCCAGATGTGGAAGAAGTGGATGCTTTAAGAGGAAGGTACATCCATATGTTAAATTCTGTACTCATCCATCATATACCGGCATTTTGGAGATTATCTTTATCTGTTTTCAGTGGAAAATTTGCAAAGGTATGTTTATGTATCATTCAACTTTTCCTTCTGTAATAGTTTTAAATGGTTGAAATATTCTGCAATTGTAGCACTGTTTTAAGAAAATTACAACTATGAGCATGTTTTTTTTTAATAACAATTTTAGGTTTTACTCTATAGTATCTCCTTATTGAGAAAGACATTAATGGTTTTGTGTTTCAAGGGATGTGCCTTCATCTTTCATCTTTTTCATCTTTTCCCTGTTGGGATTGGGGATACTGAGCCATAGTTATTGATTTTGCAAATTTATATGTGTTTGTGTTTATAAGATAGGAATGAACCATCCTGATCCACGTAGGTATAAAAAACTTTACAGGTAACCACTGGTGGTGTGCTTCTTGATTCAGAGACAAATGCTAAACCTGCCTTGAGTAAGAATGAGGAAAAAGTTGGTGAGATCAAGTATTCCACTCATACTCTTGAAGAAGTTGCAGCCATGATACATGGTACTATAACTGCATTTGAGGCGAAGGTATAGTAACAGCTGACATCTTTATTTGCATCTCTGGAAATCTCATTCATGCATTAGTTTGAAAATTGTAAATGTATACTAGACTATAAAGAGTATCCTGTCACTTTGTTATAGAACATTTTCCTAAATATTTTATCGTTTATGTGGAATTCAAGTTCTGTAGGTGGCTACATAATTTTGTTCTTATTCTACCTGTTTAAGAAACTGGCTCTTTTTCATATTAATTTCTTCAATACAATTTTTTACTTTTTGTTTGTGTGGAAGAATATGTTTTCATGGTGAATAAAATAGGTTTTCTTGTTCTAGTTGTTGTCACTCGCTAATAGTATAGTTTCTTGCTGAATAATTTAAGCAAAAGCTGCTCAATTATGCCGATTCTTTATATGTGACCATATGGATTGTTTTTTCGCTATTTAGGACAAGACTCGGTTATTCTGAAGACTTGATTCTTTTACTATTTTCTTTTCTTGGTCTTCTTTGGTTTTCTTTGCTTCACACAGCATTGGTGACTCTTCTAGACTTTTAAAATTGTCTTCATGGAACATCTCCAAGCAATCTTAAACATTCTTGTCTTATTTCATTCTCAACTAATGCTATCTCTGGCATACCACAAACATGTTTGTTTATATGTAACACCATTCAGATTAGTTGCCTTGGTACTTATTTCATGTACAACAACAACAAAGCCGTAAAGATGGCTATCTGGCAGTACCTATTTCAGTACTTATTTCATATGTAATTTTTAATTTCTTGTTGTTCTGATTCTTAAAAATGGCTATCTTGCAGTTATTATCCTTGATCCCTGCTTTTCCAGTTGGCTAAGATTCCATGTGCGTTTTGATGTATAGGATGCTACTTGATGTGTGGTAGTCCATGTGAGCTTAGCATAGGCATCTTGAGGTTTTTAAATGACTATTCATTAGTGTTCTGAAAAGAACTAAGCTCTGTAAAGTGCCAAGATTTCTTGTTGTCTGAGACACTGAGGTGCTTATATTGTAAAAATTATATGGATAAAGATAGTCATGAAAACAAGAATTTCAATCAAACCATGATTTTTATATCATTATGTATGCAAGAAGATTACCACCAAAATACCAAATTACATGTTTCTATACATTTATAGAGCACTCAATCATCATTATAATTTGTTCATATTTAAATAACAAAACAAACAAACTTGAAGCATCTATCAATCCGAGAGCTCTTATGATCATAAAGGCCCATCACATCACCATCAATATCGTCCATGTTCTTGTCTTCTCCATTACTTGATTTTAACCCTTCATCTTTTTTGTTTTGTTAGGATCAACTTCCTCCTTTCACTTTTTTACTACCTTGAACTTGATATTTTTGCACTCATCTTTAGTCTTCTTTGTTGTCTAGTGGTCCTAATTTCTCACTCTCTTACCTCAAATGGCCTTGCCACATTTTTATGTTGAATTGCCATCATCAAAACAATCATCTTCTACATTTGACTTGTTAGCACCCTTCTCCCTGATTATCTTTGTGGTGGTTGAGGGTGCTGGAATATGGAGAACAGGATTGAAGAAGAGGGAGGAGAAATAAAGGGGAAGAGAGGACATTTGGTGGTGGTGGAGCACAGTTGAAGAGAGGGCTGAAACAAGAGGTACGGAAGAAAAGAGGAAGCATATGAGGGAGAGAAGATGATAGAGGGTGGCGGTCGATGGTAATAACTTGATTCCACTGGGGCAAATAAATGGTGGATTATCTATGCGGATGTGATCCTTGCAGTGGAGGAGGAGGAAGAAGGTGGGGGGAGGGGGGGATTCCCACATCTACTGGAAGTCAACTGTCGAGTTTGTGACATACATATATGTATATGTATCTGTGTGTGTGTGTGTGCGCGCCCGCACATGTGGCTATGTTCGATCATACTTTGTTTTACTGTTATCTTTTCAGTTTGATTTATATATGACAAATTCTGGAAATGATTAATAGCTGAGCTAATGTTTTTGACAGGTCCAAAGTACTTTCCGAGATTTTGATGAATCAAACATTCTGCGACCATATATGAGTGATGCTATAAAAGAGATAGCTAAAGCATGCCAGACACTGGAGAGCAAAGAGTCTGCTCCTTCATCTGCTGGTATCAAAAAATTTCCAATAGAAATTTTTTGTTGAGTTATTAAAATTATTCTTAGTGTATTTTCCTGGCCCTTCCAGTCGAAGCTCTGCACGCCCTTCATTTTGAGATAACAAAGATATATATTCTGAGGCTCTGCTCATGGATGAGAGCAACAACCAAGGAGATTTCCAAAGATGAAACATGGACTCCTTTGACTACTCTAGAGCGTAACAGATCTCCTTATGCAATTTCTTACTTGCCCCTTGCATTTCAAGCAATGACAATATCAGCTATGGATCAGATTGCTATGTGAGTTCTTTCTCTTCTATGTGCGATGCCTGTAACTTCTTCCAATTTTATAAAAATGACAGTTTTTGCTGGCTGATTTTGAGTATGAATTTTGTTATCATCAAGGTTTGCCATCTTGGGTATTGGATCCTTATTGGTCTATGGGTGGGCAGGCATGAGTCTAGTATGCACCAGCATACTAACACGTGGTATGTTGGTACGTGTTATGGTACCAAAGGGGGTTGGGAGGGGGAGGGGTGTGTGTGTGGAAAAGGAGGAGGGGGGCAAGAAGAGGGGAGGAGGTGGCTATATCGGGGGAGGAGGAGAGGAGTACCAGGTGTATCGGCAGTGGCAGGTAGCGCAAGCAGCCGGCTATAGCTGAATGCCATGAGCAGAGGGGAGGGACGAGCAGTGCGAGGGGGGCAAATGCTAGAATAGAAATCAAGAGAGAGGTCAGCAGGGGTAACCTAATAAAAAATAAATAAAAATGGGGCTTGAATCAAGTGGTAATCTTGATTCAGAATACTCACTACATCTTCCTTCACCTCCGAACAGGAAGATACCTTCCAGTACATACTGGTCTGAGTGAATGGAGATTATAACTTATGATTTTCTCTTATAGGATCCAGTATGTGTTTTATCATGGCATAAGCTTATGGGCTCATGTGAATAGGCTTGAAGCTTTGAATCTTTGTTTATTTGATGTCAAATTTATCTGTTGAAGGACATCTTAAAATAGAACTTGGAGGAATAACAATGTTGGGCTAATGGTAATATTGTATAAATGTACTTTTGAATAAATCTTTCCACATTGATGCACCTAAAGTCAAGTACATGAATTATTTTTGTGCTTTCCATGATTTGGCTCTACTACTGACCCTGTTACTTAATAGGGCTGAAATCATGTAATTTAAATTGCTTCAGCCCAATTTGATAATAGTAAACCTTATAAACCATCACAATAATTCTTCACTTCCGATGCGGACTATTCTAGTTGTTACAATCTTTCCTAATCAACGCATGATATGCTTATCAAGACCAAAGCCCAATAAGTATGTCATGCCAAGCTATACCTTGACAGCAGATCATAGCACAGTATACATTAGCAACATACATCAATATGTCATGATCCACTTACAAAAGATAACAATTTTCTCACATGATATACATTTTTCTAGTAGCATCGCCATGGTATCAAATGCTATGATTGACTAATTTTCTTTATTATGGTGATGTACAAGGTTTTAAATCTTGACTAGTTTCATACCATACCGGCTGTATCAGGTGAAAAATATTAGAAAAATTAAATACTGACTGGTTCTGGACCATATGATCCCATACTTGACTAGTTTTAAATCTTGACTAGTTTCTCTTATAATTACTGGATTAATTTGGCACTATTGATCTCTTTACAACTTCCATTTTCAAGCTTTGGATGACCTTTTCACTCTCTTTACAATCTTACTGTCAGAGATAACCTTTTGTACTTATAGTACCAGAGAATCTACATGCAAGTTTTACAATGAAAGCTCACAAAGATAGATTGCATGCAAAATGCAAGCTTAAATTAACAACGCATCAATGAATGCAAGCTTAAATGCAAGAATCTATCTCAAAGATATACGAATATAAGTTCAATACCGTGAGCTGCGGCATGATGCAGTGATGAAGATGAGCAGCAAAGGAGGAGAATCAGCAGTGGTGAGGTGATGACATAGCAGGGGGTGGGAAGGAGAAACATCATAAATATAAGAAGAGAAGAAAATTTTAAAAAGTACGATGAGTACCAGAATCTAACTCACTCTGTAGCTTAATATTGATTGGCTAACCAGTTGGTAAGTCCACTACAGTAAACATAACTGACAGCAAGCTCGGAATCTAACTCTCACTATATTTTAATATTGATTGGCTACTTGCAGATGCCATTTTTGATGGGTTTGTATGTTTATTTCTAAGTGTATAAATTTGAGAAGTATTTTCCTGGTTATTAAGGGAAAAAAAAAGCTGAAATTGATATTCAGTAGCTATCAGTTTCTTTAACATAGTTTAATTTTTTTTCATTATAATATATCCTAAAGTTTATTTATTTCTCTTCTAGCATGGTTCAGAGTCTGAGGAACGAAACAACTAAGCACCCGTACATCTTTGAACATATTCAGGAAATTCAAGAATCAGTTAGACTTGCATTTCTTAACTCTTTCTTGGATTTTGCAGGTATGCTAGACCACTACACTTTATAGTAGCTCAGATCTTGTTTGTGAATTATCGTCATGTGTTTTTTTTCCCATTGTGCAAATGTTTCAGGTTGTCTTGAACGAATTGGTACTGAACTTTCTCAGAAGAGATCAAGCAAAAAAAATAGTCATTTGCAAAATGGATATCTGCATAGTCTTGAGAAAGAATCATCTATTCTGTATGGTGGGCGTGCTTCTGCTTCGGATTTCCACAAAAAGCTATTAATAGTTTTGAGTAACATTGGATATTGCAAAGATGAACTTTCCCATGGTTTGTATAGTAGGTACAAGCACATATGGCTGCAGCACAGGTACACCATCAACTTTGCTGTCATCTCTTTTGTTGAGTAATATCCTCAAAACAATCCACATTATGGTTTTCCTTCCACATTATTTGTATCTTTTGAATTAATGGAAAGTAGGCACAGAAAACCTCACAATTGATATAGCTATGACCTTAGGATTGGATGCACCTTGCACAGTTTTGACAGCAGTTATTTCAAATGTCATTTAAGGTCCTAGGAGAAGAATTCTTGCAAAGAAACAATGGTATATATATTACTAAGAACTTGAAATAGGATCTTTTTAACCCCATTTTGCATTGCTTCTGCAGAAGTATGCCTTGCTCAACTGTCCTCTTTTTGCGAATTTGAAACTGTGCATGAACAGCAAAGACAATCCAAATCTTTAATTTTCGGGCTAATTATTTTCAACCTGTATCAAGCATGTTGAGAATGTCTCAAGATATCATTTGTCGTTCGTCTCTAAGTTACCCAGCTATGTTTCTTGGACATGGGTGTTCAAATTTTGGACCATGATGTCCACCATGCTATCATTATTTTTAGGGCTTTTTTCATGAATCAGAAACATATAAGTAAGCTGATCTGATTGTTATATTTCGGAAATTTCTTTGATGTGTTTTAGCATTAGGTGCACGTACCTCTAATCCAACTTACAATTTGCAGTATTCTTCTCGATAAATTTAACTTGCAGTTTTTGCATACAGAACCAAGGACGATAAGACTGCACCCAAGGTATTAATGTTATGTCAGTAGAAAGGTAGAAAATTATAATTTAAGTATTGCTTGGAAGCGTCATAATTAGGGGCTGTGATCTATGTGGATTGGATCGGGTTGTTTCAGGATTGACATGAAATATGCTTGAGCTGAACTTGATCCATTAATGATTAGATTTGGAAAGCTCAATCACAATTGGATTCAATTTAGCCAACAACAACAAAAGCCATGATTTTTCCAACTGTTTCGGTCAGCAGATTGAGTTAACCCAATTAAATGTTATTTTATCATATTAAAAGTTGCCGTTGACAGTAGCAATAGGAATACCTTCAGAAGGTAGTGCAGGTTATAATGATGACAGCAAGGTATTGATGGCCAGAGGATCTACGCTTTAGGATTGAAAAGAGTTTACCTATTAAGCATGTATGATAACAAGGTCGACAAGATTTGTGTTAAAGGAAATAGAAAACCTGTAAAACCTTCAATTTCAATTTCTCTCTAGGAATCAGATTTCACGTTTATCTATTCAGAAAGTAAACCTGAAGGACCCCCACCATGTTTAGTTTGAACTTTGCCGATTCAATTTCAACGGAAGCATTTGTCATTCAAATCTGACATATTCAAGTTGGCTGGCGGGTTCCCAAAAGTGCAGCCTGTCCTAATTATGTTGTTGTGATGTACAATAATAAAGGTGAGTAAAAACATGTGGTCCTTGTGTTAATCTGGAGAGTTATAAAAGAGATAGTAAGCAAGCCTTTTCCTGATGTGATCCAATTTCTTGTAGTGAAAAGTAACAACCATTAATTTTTTTTTTTCTGTTATACGGGAAAGTAGAAACAATCTACTCTAGTTGGTTAGGAAAAGAAAAGACACATCATACATAGTAGAAGTTCCTAAATAGTTAAAGCAATCTCGACAGATGATACTTAAGGTTGGTCCTATCAACAGTACTTTAATTTCTTAAATGATGAATGGAAATTTTATTGCAGGTTTAAGAACTATTTTCCAATTGAAGTTCCAAAAAGTTAAAGAAACAATCCTTGTGTAACAACTATACAACACAGGGGGTTTGTGAGCAGTTAATATTTTTTTTGTGGCTAAGATATTCATTGCTAGATGAACCTAACATTATGATTGACTGGTGCTGTTGTAAGTTGGTTAACTTGCTCTATAACATTGTCTTGTGACAGTTTGGAGAATCAACATGTATAGATCAGGAGTGGAGAAAAGATTTTTGGGTCATAATATCATTTCTTAGTTTGCATGCTTAAATGAAACTATTCTTACATGACATGTATTTTTATGTTAAACTCATGGGAATTTAGTCTGTATGTGCAACTGATCCTTTGAGCAGTTTGGTTTTTGGCTTTAAAATCTACCTATGAACCATGAGTTGGCACTTGTGATACTGAGACTAAATCAAGAAAAGGAATTTTTAGATAATTGAGAAATAAGATAACTGCAAATTCACATGTTTAGGTTCATTTCCAGGTCCATATAACAAAATAACTAACACCAATTTATTCAACATCATATACAAAAACATATTTGAAACCAGGGACTTCAATTTTGTTTTTCAGACCCATGTCGGTCATGGCTGGACTAGTCGGTTCCAACATACCGACAGATGATTTGCTAGAACATACTGAAGTACTGCTATGGGAGGTAGGGGGAGGAGGAAGAAGGAAGAAGAGGAGGTAATGGAGGAAGAGATGTCCGGTGTACTATAGCGGGTGCTTGGGCAGCAGGAAGTGGTGAATGCATTGTCAACAACGGACGACTAGCGCATGGACAGTGGCGGTGGAGAGGAGGCTCTCGCGTAAGCCTCGGAACATCACACATAGAAAAGAAAACCAGTTTTTAGCTGACTGGATTGGATTGCCCGGTTTTAAGTGGTTCACATCTCGGTCACTAGTCGGATCAGTAAATAATGGCTGAACTATACCAAACCAGATGAACTTAGAAACTTTGCTTAAAACTCCTCATACTTAACTGTTGCCATTTGCACAAGCTGATGGTAGGAGGCACTATGCTGTTGCTATTTGTTATGATCTCAATCACCTTTCTATTTGTTATGATGGTAGGAGGCACTATGCTGTAGGAGGCACTAAGGTCTGGACTTCTATCTTTCAAATATTCATTCTGATTCCATTGTGTTTTTATTTACTCTCTGAATAAGTCCTTTTCCAGTTCTGTTTTGTTCCCTTTGTAGAATAGTTTTCAAAATGAGAGATTCACACCCCCCACAAAATTTTAATTGGCATTTTTGGCCAGAACATATAACACTTTTAGCTAGTTACTGCAATAAGGTTATTGGTCTGAATCTTTATCATAGTTGTTTCACTTCACTCTCTTACTATTTGATTATCTAACAATTTTCCAGGGATAAAGACGAACAAAAGGCTGACACGCGAGACCTTGTAACATCTTTTTCTGCACTTGAGGAGAAAGTCCTTGGCCAATATACATGTGCTAAAGTACTTATCTTCCATTTTTTTTCAATCAAAGAAAAGGAAGTTTATCATTAAAAATTTTATGTTTTCTTGCTTGGGTTGCCTTTTTCTGTTTATTCTGAATGTTAAATGATCTATATCACTTGATGGATGTACAATCATGAAATAGAAAATTAGACAATGGTTAAAAGGTTTATATAGTTTGGCTAAAATACAAATGCAGCTCTTAGGTTGATAAGTCTTGGTGGCGCAAATTGTACTTTCAAGTACTTCATGAACAAATATGTATGCTAGAATGTTCTTATTTTATGTTTCTTGGTAAATCACCTTAATTAAGTTTGCAATTATTTCTCTTAATTTTACTAGCTTCTTGTGTCTCGCCTAAGTGTTTGTGACATTTTTTTTTTCCAATCAAGCAGTCAGATTTGATTAGAGATGCTGCTCAGATCTATCTTTTAAATTCTGGCATCCAGTGGGGAGGAGCACCTTCTGTCAAGGTATATGATGTTGAGTGGTTGACTTGTTTATCGATTAAATAAGTCGATATGATAAAGTTGTTTCCCCTTTTGAAAATGAAACATCTTATGGGTGCTTTCTATGGCAGGGTATACGAGATGCAACTGTTGATCTACTGCACATTCTTGTGGGCGTGCATGCAGAGGTGATGTACAGTATTACAGTCTGGTTTAAATTTAATGTGGTTGGATTACTTCTGTCCTTTAGGCAATTCTGTTATAATTCTGTTGAATTCCTATAATGGCATCCTTGGTTGAACAATAATTTTACAGTTAAATCCAAAAGAAAAGAGCAGAACATTTATAGTGCTAAAGCTTTGGAACACTGAGCCTCTTTTACTTTGAGGTGTATGACATATCTGATAGCTTAATTATGAAATTCTTCGACTTTATTTTCTTTATTGATGTCTTGGAGATGGTTTCCCTAGTATTAGTCACATTATAATTCTCAACTGATATAGATCATCCATTCATTTTCATCTTTTCTTTTCTATTTGAACTTCAATTTGTATTCTTGCAAGTCAATCAATATGATGAGCGGCACACTTATCAAGCAACAGATGTTGGTTCTTATGTATACATAATTTAGCAACCTTTAACCATCTTTACCAAAGCATTTGGCCTTAGATAAAAAGAATATTACATTGATGGTTGAGGCTTATGCTTGAATATTAAAGAAGAATGCACCACCCTGATCTATTGATCTTGCCATTTGTATGTATTTGTTTGTGGTGTAGGCTTCAACTTAAGCAGATATTACTTTGAATGTCTAAAATTTCTATGATGATGCTTAGATTTGTTAAATTTATATTAGTTGAAAGAATCTCATTCAGCAAATATTTAATTGCAGGTATTTTTTGGTGCTAAACCTTTGTTGGAGAAGATTTTAGGCATTTTGGTGGAAGGCTTGATTGACACTTTTATCAGTCTTTTCGATGAACATAAAAATAAAGATTTGAAGGTGCTGGATACAAATGGTTTCTGTCAGCTCATGCTTGAGGTAAATAACACCACTTCTGTTTAATGAAATGATATTTGTTTGTAACTATAATGGCTAAATTGCTAGATATTCTTTCTAATAGCTGTATCATTTTTTCAGCTTGACTATTTTGAGACTGTTCTGAACACATACTTCTCACCCCAAGCACGTGAAGCTTTGAAGAGGTTGCAAGGATTGCTTTTAGAGAAAGCTTGTGAGAGTGCAACTGAGCCTTCTGAAAATCCTGGGCATCACCGCAGGTCAACTCGTGGGAGTGAAGATGCCATGGTCGAAGACAGGCAGTCAACCGTTTCCCCAGATGACTTGCTTGTATGTTCTCTTCTTATATGTTATATTATCTTTGGAACAGCGAATAGCACATAAACTTTACGTTTGCATCACTAAAAAAATCCTAATACAACTTGTGCTTTGCTAGTTTCCAGCAAAATACTTATGATGCATTCACATGAACATGGAGATGTGGGAAATATTTGAGATGTAGGACATGGCACAGAGTGCATACTAGAATTGATAAGATATAGTTTGTATATATTACTATATCTTCATATGTTAAGATGCATTATCTAGGATCTAGCTAGTCTATGATCATCGCTTTATGTAAACGTTCCAAAAGATAGACATATACATGTGTACATATCAATGTAAGTCAACGTACATGTACTTGATACATGTGTGCTCTTTTGTTTTGAAGTATCCAACACAGTTGAGTAGATATACATATATATATATATATATATATATATATAATGTTAATGTCCAATAAGGCACAAAAATCATTTTTGAGTACATATGCTTTATAAGTTAATGCTTGTTCTGCGAGTGGAAATTTTATTTGGAAAAGCCTTACTATAGAACATACAATTATGGTATTTGACATATGAATTAGTTAATGGAAGAAAAAGAAAAAAGTGAATAATAATTCTGAACTTGTTATTAGAAGTCAACTTGATGGTGTATGGAACTTGAATGAAATAATACTAACACAGTAACACTGTATTCACATTAATGACTAATTATATTAAAAAAGGATCAATAATAAATTCTTGGAGACTCTAAAAGCCACTACCATTGAATTATTGAAAATATCATGTTAGAAAAGTAAGAATGATGAGAATATTGAAGATAACATTTCTTTTAGAAAACAGACAAACTGCTAAGAGTTGGAAGTAGTGTGATTGTTTTTCAAAAGGAAATTATTGCAGAGATCATATTAGTAAAAATAAGATTGGTGAAAATCTTGAAAGGCTTCAACATTTACAGAACAAACTAAAGATGAACAACTTGAAGTTCTCATTATCTTGATGAAGTAAGGGAAGATTGGAGTTTTTGAGTAATAATAGATATGCAAAAAGGTAAATATCATTTTGCAAAACATACTGGCCTTAGGAAAGATGTAATGACTTCTAAGACTTATTTAATAAAAATCATGCTAAGCCTAGTTTTGGATTTAGAAAGTAATTATATGATTTCATCAAAAGAGATTATGAGAGATAAGGTTAATTGTGAAGGTATGTATTCAGTAGAAGTGTATGGGAAGTGAACTTAGCTTGGCTAAATAGTGTATTTTCAAGTTCTTAGATAAGAAAATACTTCCTGAAATGACGAAAAGCATATTGGTATCCATGTTAAATAATATAGGTGGAGTTGCAGAGAGTGTGTTCAAATTATCTAAACATTGTATGAATATTCTTGAAACCAGTGAGGTCATAAAAAATTTGCACTAGAAGTTATATATAGGATTTTCTTTTACTTTTCAGTGCTTGCTGATTTTATGACAAAAACCTATGGGATTTTTCACACAAATTTTAGAAGCTAATACTACCACCACCACCACCACAACACTAACAAAGTTATAATGGTTCAACAATTTGAGGATTGCTACATGGATCTTTGGTTGCTATTGAGCATTTTTAATAAAATTAAGAGCATTTTAATTTTTATTTATAGTTTCTGAGAAAGTTGTTTAGGCTTTCCTCTTCCTTTTTTTTAAGGTTAAGATCCATGTTCATGTCATCTAACCGAGGTGTACTGGCTGTCAATTACCTAACGCACTCCTTTACCTTTTCATCCGGTCTTGGGATTGGCATTGGTAGTGCTGCTCATGAGATCCAAGAGATTAACGAAGACATTACTCTCATGAGACCAAGGCAATATGGTCAAATGGGATGCCAAGTACGAATTGATTGAAAAGGAAATATAAAAGTAATTGTGCAGATATCATTTTGCTGAATGGCTGGTAGGAAACAACATATACAAAGATTATGGATCAGAGCATGGTACATCTAGGAAAAAGATAATAAAACCTTGTATTTATTGGAAGCAAGGTTCGTCGTACTGTAGTGTATCGCTCAGTACGAGTGGTATGTACCGATCCGATAGGGGACTAGCATAGGTAGTACATATTAGTCTGTCGTTATGTCCCACCGTATCATGTGTCGATATATCGGTATATATCATACCAATAGTTGATCAATATACCGGTATGGATCGGTAGGGCGAACCATGATTGGGAGTTATTAGTATTATTTGTCGTGGCTTATATATTAGCGGAGACATTTAAGGTGATCAGAGACACAAATGAAAATCAATTATTATAAGTTTAAGAAGACATGATAACGTGACATTCAAAGGATATTCTTGTGACTAGTCCTTAACAGAGGTAAATAGGAAAGGATCCTTTCTAACCAATACTAAGTTGTTGCAAAAGAATGGCTTATTATTAGCATTTGGTTTTTTGGATTGCTAATTTGAAGAAAGGAACAATCATTTCTGGGAACAAAATGAATCTAATCTATTATTATGATCAAATATGACATTAATTTAAGGTTATCATGATGAATAGTATGCTACAGTTGTAAAATAAAATATATGACTGTTATCGAATCTGTTGTGCAGCCAAAGGAAGTCAATGGCGTTAGCACTTTTGCCAGTTATATAGGCTATTATGATGGACTTTGATGGGTGCTCTTTGTTGCAGTTCTGTTAATTTTATTGATCAGTTGCTTTTTTTGAAATTGATAAAGGATCAGTAGCTGGACATGACATAGGAGATGGACTTCCATGAGAATCTGATTTTCACTCACCTATTTTGAATGTACTCTTTGTCATGAATGGTATATTATGAAAACATTATGACTTTCATATAGCAGATGTGATCTTATAAGCGATGTTCTTCAGTTGTTAATTAATTCCTACAGTGACTTATGTGATGGTTTTTTAGTTTATTCTGGACTAATTATCATCTATTTTGTGTGGTGCTGAATTTTAAGTTACGCACATATATGAAGGACATCACATTCATATTGAAATGGGCTAAAGTTTTACTGCTTATGTCCATTTGTACTTAGTTATGTGCATGTTTATTCCAATGTAAACCTCTTCGAGACAGTCTTTTGCTGGGCAGCACTTTGTTAGCATCATCGACCTTTTTGAGAATGTGTTCCTTTTTCTTTTGCTGTTCTCTGGAAGAGTTGCTAGTGCAACCTTCTGGCCATTTTTTGCAGTTTTGTTATTCCTTGAAGCATAAACTGGATCATTCCTGGATTTTCATTGTTATTACAACAATTCGTTGCTGCAGCCTAATTAAGAAACTTTGTAAGAGATTTTGATATTGTTTCTTCTCTAGGTGCTGTTACAGCAATATAGCAGTGAGATACTTGAGGGCGAGCTAGAAAGGACTCGATTGAACATAGTATGTTTTATGGAATCTTCTCTTCAGCCGACGTCATTTGCAGGGCCCCCAAAGCCTGTTTTTGCTTCACATCAAGGATCTGTTGCTTCTCCAAGTTACAGGAGGCAGCAGACAGTGGGATCTCCAGCTTACTCACGGCAACGACGCAAATAAGTAGTAGGAGAGAAAAGAAGCCAGCTTTCGTTAATTTTTCCTCCCATTTTTGGTTCTTTTCTTTGTATTGCTGGCTTTCCGTTATTTCGTATCCTGTATAGCGGGTGAATCATGGGCCATTCTTTGGGTGTTTGTAGAATCTTCTCATGGGTTGAGGAACCTAGAGTGTCTTTGCTTGTATATTTTTTGCAACACAGAGTATCGATCATTGGCTTGTATTGACACTGCATTCTCTCCTTGGGTTCTTGAAGAGTTCTCAACCAAGGATGGCATTTTCATAAGTTGTTTCCCGTAAGGATAGTTTATGTTTTTAGAAGTAAACAATAGTTTAATTAGCATTATTGATGCTGGAAATTTTTTTGGATGGGTTCAATGAGAGACTGCAAGTATGGCGTGTTGTGGTAAAAAAATGGAATAAAAGACACCTGGAGAAATTGTTGTTGTTGATATCGTTGAATTTTCCTAGAACAATTTGATATTATTCTTTCTGGTTGGTAATTAAAGGTTTTCTGTTGTCTTTTAAACAGGTTGTTAGATTATAAATTGGCCTTCTGGTATCCCAACTGTTTAAATGTTCATATCATGGTATTCTGAGGAATCCCAGATTTCACATCCCATATGGAGATTAAAGAGGCGGTAGGCGATCGTTCCATACCAAATCAACAAAGGTAATCGACATAGAGCTTTTTGCCGGTGTACCTGATCCTGAAATCTTACTGTGTTTAAACCCCTCGAGTTCTTTCTCTTTTTTGCCGGTGACCAATCTGAATTCATCAGTCTACAAAAAAATGCTCTACTTCATAGCGATATCTTTGGTTTCGTACTTTTAGAGCCAATATTATTAGCACTTATATTAATTACAATTGTAAGATCGTAGAAAATAATTGCTTGTAAACCCACGCTTCTAAGCGAGACTGTGTGAAATATATTTGTGAATGGTCCTGGACGGACCCTGCTTGGTAGAAAAGGTGACGAAAATTGATTAGAAAGGTATTTAAAATATTATTTTTGATCAATATATTAACAAAATAGTATATGTAGTGCCAAAAATAAAAAAAAACAATAATTATTATATGGAGTTTTCATCTTATAATATTAATTGATTCCACACCTGAGCGCTCGTTTTTTATTATTTCAATATAATTTTACATATGATATATGAAAATGGATAGAAATATCATAAAAACTCAAATTAAATTTACAAGTTGGGAAGTCTATAAGAGAACTATACTAAAAGAGTGTAGCATTTTTTATTTCTAAAAATTAGGGAATTTGGCGATACTTTCTACCAATAAGAATAGTAATAAAAACAACAATATCAGCTGCTTGTATTGGAAAAGAATGAGGATGATAGTTACTGTCTTCTGTACTTTTATTATTTAGTTATAATAATAATAATAATAATAACAATAATAAATGCTGTTGTTGTAATTATAATAATATGAATACCCTATTTTTCTTATTGGGGGAAAGCAGTCCAAAGCGATGCCCTTACGAGTCGTACGCGTTGGCTAGAAGAGTTCCAATAGGAACACGACACAGGTGGCCATCAGTGATTACATATAGGAGCAGTGGTGGACATCACCCTCCACACTTGTTACCAGAGCGGAGATCTCCCAAGGATGGCGGCGCACCGCTCTTCGTCCATGGCCTTCCGCCTCATCCCTGCTGCTTCCAAGACGATTACAACTTTCCGCTCCTCGTCCTCCTCAAACTGTTCCATCTCCTCGCTACTCCGCGGCGACGGACTCTCCCGGGTGCGCCTTTTTCTTTTTCGGTGATCGATCAAGATTACGAACCGTGTGATGGTTCTGACGGCGGCATCTTCTTGTTGGTTTCCTCAGGGCCGGGCTTTCGGGTGGGGTTTAGGCGGGTCTCGTGGCGCTGCGTCTGCCGCTGCGTGCTCGCCGTCGGATCCGGCCCAGCTGAGGAGCGCCAGGAGCGACATCAGGGAGCTCCTCAAGACGACATTCTGCCATCCTATTCTGGTGCGATTCGCCGTCTCAAGAATATTATGTACCCAGATGCTTTGTCTTTCACATCATCGTTGTTGGTAGTAATATATTGGAAGGATATGACATAATCGTCGGCGTGTGCTCGAAGTGATACTGAATGGCTGGATTTAGCCTCTCATTTATTCAGTTATTTATTTTCAGAAAGTGAAATGATTATGCATGACAGTAGGAGATAAGTAATTTTTAGCTTGCTGTTCTTGGTCCAAATTTCTATATTTGTGATCCAAACGACGTGTGATTTAAAGCACCGTGAGGGCTGGGTTGCGAGTTAAAATTTTAATTTGGACACCCCTTCTCCCGTCGTGGGCGTCCAGGCAAATTCAATTGCAACTACTGCTTTTATCATTTGCTTTTGCCTGCAATTGCTATTTGCAATAATTTTCATTTGCAAGCAACCAAACGCCCCTTAGATTCATGGGTGCTAATTCTGATACAGCATGACTCTGGCTAGAGACCATACAGAATAACATCAAACAAAAAGTGTAAAATCAACTTTTGATTCATGAAGAGGAAATGGAGCTTTCCTTGACAAGGGTCCTAAATGACATTATAATTCATTCATTTAACTTCTTTTATCTCTTTAAGGGAATTCTTCACTGTTACGCCCCAATCAAAATCCGGTTGCACCATAAACATTTGATGTGCAAGTTTAAAATAAAATGTGATTTGTGTGGGTGAAGTCTGGAAATCAGAATTGTGTGATTTAACAGCATTCTTAGGGTTTGTTAGCTCCTGCATTGTGACCACCTTTGCAACTTTTTGCTTCCTGAACCTTTAATGTTCTGTTTGCTCCCTGTTCTTTACTGTTCATATAATATTTGTTTTTTTAATGTTGATTTACATGCCTTCCAAGTTTTTCATTGCAACAGCAGTTCAGTCAAACTCTATTGGCAGACTTCTTAAGAATTTTTTTTTTCAAATATATTTTCTAAATTTTCTGTGGCATCACCATAGCTTCTTATCTGTTTCATGATTCTAATGACTCTGAAAGAGAATCCTTGAATGGATTAGTTTTCTTGTGTTGCTATTTTGTTGCATTTGCTCTAAAAAGATTAAAGCTCCATTGAAATAACCTTACCGGAGCATTGAACTTGCTTTCATCAAGAGGGGAATGATCACTTCATTGAAATTACTATAGTCATGAACTTCTTATTTTCATGACACCAAACGAGATGAACTATTTGTGGATAATACTCTTGAAATACCAAGGTAAATAATAACACATTAGATTGCTTAACCACCATTTCTCACTTAGATCACAATTTTCATGGAATTACAAATCAGTATAACATCTCCTGAGTTGCTGAGCTTGACATGCTAAACTCTGTTGTAATGGAGTTCTAAATACTTGCTTGGTTAGAGGTTTGGCCAAGCTTAAAATTCTTGCATTCATTTTTCAAGTCATGCATTTTTCTCTTAGTATTAATAAGTCTTGAAAATTTAAAATTTTCCGAAATCTTCACTCTCCTGGAAGTTGAGTGGGATTTTGGATACTAAAATACATCAAGTCTAATACTGGTAAAAAGAAAGATAGGAATCTAAAATGCAACTTCTTTTACAAATTAAAACCTAGGGAAATGAAGAAGGCTTCTGCATATAATTTGAAAGCCAGAGAAGATTTGTGAACTGAAGACGATCATCATCAAAATAAGATTTACAACATCTGACAAAGTGATAGACTTTGACAAGATTGCTGTGACCTAAACAAACCTTAACGTGTTATAGAGGCATCAAAATCTGACTCAACATTGTAGGAAAATACTGATGTAGCCATCAAAGAATTTATGGGTGTTCATCACAAATATCCCCTTTGTGTACATGGATAACGGATAATGGAATAGATTCCAGAAAGAAAATCTTGAGTAGTTACCAAATGAGGCTGTTGTATTTATATATGTCTTGAAGTTTTGGTAATGGTAATTGACCACAGAATCTTGTGATGTTGGAGGGTGTTCTTGATCTGTTATGTAAGTTAGAACCTGATAATGACCTAATTATAATGATAGGTTATAATTGTTTGATTAGAGCCTTCCAAATTCTGGATTCATGTTGATTCTATTCCCCTTTTTAGATCAAGTTCTATCTCAGCCCTTATCTTTGGACTGGAGTCTTCAGTTAGAGGATTTAATTACATGATTTACTGCTTATTTAACAATTCTTAGGGTTCTGGTGTGTCTTGCTCCAGCATATCCTTTTACTGGCAAGTTCTGTTGAAGATACTCTTTATTTTAACTATAGGTCCTAATTTACTAGCTTCTAAGTGGAAGGATTGAATGTTTATTTTATGGAAGCGAATCGCACTGAGCAATTATTGCCAGAAGCTCTTCCCTTGTGTTTGTAGATTTTGAAACCCACTAATGGTTTGGAATAGATTATTTCTGGAAATACTGGTGAGAGCACACGTACAAACTCATGGTTTTGGTATGATTGCACAGGTCCGTTTGGGTTGGCATGACGCTGGCACATACAATAAAAGTATTGAAGAATGGCCAAGGCGAGGGGGAGCTAATGGAAGTGTGCGATTTGACAAAGAATTGAAACATGCAGCCAATGCTGGTACTTCTTCTCTCCCATGCAGTTTTGTGATATACCGTTGGGATCAGGGCTTTTCTGACAATAAATGGGATCACAGGGCTAGTAAATGCTTTAAAGCTTCTTCAGCCTGTTAAGGACAAGTATTCAGGTGTTACATATGCAGATTTGTTCCAATTAGCCAGTGCTACAGCTGTTGAGGTTATTTTATATTTTCTCCTTACTGATTTGCTACATAAAATATATTTTTATACAACTAAATGAAGACACACCAATGCTATATTATAGGAGGCTGGTGGCCCCAAAATCCCAATGAAGTATGGGAGGGTAGATGTCTCTGGACCTGAACAGTGCCCTGAGGAAGGGAGGCTTCCTGGTATATTGAAATTCTTATCACATCTTTCTTCAGTCCATCACTTTGGACATTGCTTTAGTATAATTTGTTCCACTGTTTCATATTTGTATTTTGGTAATTAAAAAAATGCAACATAGATGGCTAATGCTTTCATGAATCATTTCTCCTGGATAATCTGTCCTATGTTTTACTGTTTTTTTTAGTTCCTTTTTTGGTTAGTTGATTTCAGAAGGTTGCCTCCATGGCCCGAATGGAAAATAGTAATATTATCTTGTTTGTTGGCTGATAGATGCCTGATTTAGTGCTAATTTGGCATGCTTCTATCTGTATATTGTATATGATTTAATAATGCATTACTTTTTGTTCATTTTCTATTTCATCGTATTCAGGCATTATTGTTTTCACTAATCTTTCACTACATTAATCTATCTCAAACTTGTGGAGAACATATTGACTTTGACTTATGAAATGAATTATATCTTGTTCCTTTGTAAACCAACGTAGTTGAATGACTTTAACTGATCCTAGTTCTGGAAATGAACATACATTTGCTGGCAGCATATTTAGTTCACAAATGTCCCCAGTTCCTTTTATGTGCAAAGCATCTGTTTTAAATGGTAGGAACAGAGATTCAGGATTCATAAGTTTGGTTTGCATGGTGTGACAGGAACAAAGATTCAAGATTCAGGATTCATGAAGGGACAAAGGAGGAAGATGAGAAGAAAAAAAAAAAAATGAGGTGGTGGTGGCAACTAAGTAGGGAAGAAGAGGAAGTAGTAGCCATGCAGTGAGGAAATGAAGTAGAGGAGAGAGAGATAGGATGAGCAAGAAAGACAAAAAAAGAAAGAGAAAAAAATGTTAGTTGTGACAGCTATTAAAAATTTTAAAAAATAAAATATTTTTTTAAAAAATATAATAAAAGATAGTAGAATAGTACAGTTTGGCACTGGTCTGCTTAGCATCCGATAAGCCCGATATAGTGAACGTATGAAGCAGTATAACCCATACTAAGCGAAACTATGGGACTAATATTATCAAGACATATCAGTCAGTACTTTAAGTTAGAATTGATGTAACATGAAACCTGGACCATGGAGAGCAACAACGGTCCATAGACCGCCTAATTGACACCGGGTAAAATCTATTTGTGCTTCAGGACCCCATAGTAGCAGCAAAGAATGTGCTAAACTATTCATAGGAGTGGAATCTACAACGGTTAAGAAATTGCAATCTTCCAAATAAGAACTTGAATATAGGACAAATACCTTGAACAGATAGAAAGTATAAAGAATTAAGTCAAATCAAAATTGCTTTCTTTATACACGAAGAAAGATTTTGATTTGATTGATATAATAAGATCAAATGACTTCTTTATTCATTCATTGAATGATAAGTTACTCAATATCTGCGATACTGTACCGTATCGGAGTTTCGACACTTCTCCGATATGGTATGGTACCGAATATCGAATGGTACGTTTTGGTATACCGTTCGATATATATATATTTATAATTATAAATATTATATATATAAATAAATATTAGTCAATGAGTGACGTTGCCTCCCTTCTCGGGCGACATCACTAAGGTGACGTTGTTGAGAGAAGTAAAAAAAAAAAGATTTTTTCTATTAAAAAATACAAAAACCGACGTCGCCCATGCGAAGTCAAAGGCGACGTCGACTCAGCAACATCGCCCGAGAAGTCGCCTCGGCGACATTGCCCGAGCCTCGGGAGCCACGTCCATATTAAAAAAATAAAAAAATGATTTTTTATTAAAAAAATTAAAAAAATTGTACTGATCGGTAGTGGGCAGTCCATGTACCGGTATCCTATCGGACCGGTACATACCGCCCATACCGGACGGTATTATTCGGTATTGCAGGCCATGAAATTACTGCAAGCGAAGCTTACTGTTCCATACCGATGTACCGACCAGCTGTTGGTATGGTACATACCGAACTATACTGACAGTGGAGCATACCAATAGACCAGCATGTACTGCCCATACCAATCTCCTGCTGGATTGGTATGTACTGCCTATACCAGGTGGTACGATGAACCTTGCTCAAAACTATCCTTTACATCAATCCTTGTTGATAAAATATTTCAACCTTGATCTTCTACCTGAATCTTGGCAGCTGTCCTCTTCTCCCGGTTAGAATCCCACGGTTTGTCAACTATGGCATGTGATGGTAGTTCCATCAAACAACAGGCTATTCCATTAGAGTTCCATTTGGAGCTTCTCTTTAATCTTGGCCTTCTTATAACATGATCTAAAGCCCTTTTGGTAAGTTGGACTGGAATAATGATTTTTCCAGTAAGCTCAAAGTTCTAGTCCAAGTGGTAGTTCATCCCATAGATCTAGCAACCATTGTCTAAACCTAGCCAAGCTCTAATGCATATACATAGGCATTCTTGCTAGACTATGGGGGCAAGGTGGCTCTGTAATCCATCCGTTGGCTACCAAAAATGCCACTCTGCCACAGAGAACCTTAGACTGCCAATTTTCCAGTCCCCTAGCTGCTGCTTTGCCATCCCAATTAAAACTGACGTGAGACCTTCTGCCTTGTCGTTAGGTTGAGGAAGTGGGCTTGAAATTGCTGGAATTTTGCATTACAAACAGTGGATACTGTTTAATACATTTAATATGACCCTTTTCATGAATAAAATAAATTGTAACTAATGGACTACTACCGACAACAATATTTATGATTTCTATATGTAAACAAAATTAAAGTACTAATAATTAACCCAAATTTTTTGAGTCATGTTGACAGATTACTTAACAAACTCAAGTAGGACTCAGGTGGAGCACAAGATTAATCTCAGATTGTGGGCCTTTGGTACACAAAATAATCATCTAAGTAAGATATGGTCGGTCTGGAGCTTTCTCTCAGTTATTCCTTTTTTCATTACACAATCGGTAGTCCTGAATTCACATTGAATCATGTCCAAAAAAATTATGCGACGTTTATTTGTGATGGAATTTTGTACACTTGTATATGTGTATGTATCTTTTGTTATCTCCACTTCTAACTATTCTTTTCTTTCTTAATATCTTAGCCTGTCTGCCACTGTTATTATCATGACAAATCACCCACTATTGTTCTACTACATTATTGGCTAAAAACCTACCCATGTTGTGTTCCTCCCATAGCCACTACTTCCTGCTTGTGTTGGATTCCAGTTTTGTGATTATGTTATATTGTCAAATTGACATCATGCTGCATTAATTGTAATCACTAATCTATAGTTGCAGTTTGGCTGTTATGATAGTTGATGGTTATCAAGATGATGAACTCTCTATGATAGTTTAGCTTTCTATAATGCCTACATTTGCCACGGCCCTTGCTTTCTTTTTTCCTTGCATCAGATATTCATCTCTGAATCTTGCTTTATTTTTGGTGTTTAGCTGCTGGGGCACCTTCACCTGCAGCTCATTTAAGGGACATATTCTACAGAATGGGTCTAAATGACAAGGTCTTAACTTATTTTTCATCTTTGTAGTCTTTAATGCTTAAGCTGTTCTTTTAAAGTTCTGCATTATCTGAATGTAGGATATTGTTGCATTGTCTGGTGCACATACTCTAGGTAGGGCCAGTCCTGAACGTAGTGGCTGGGGAAAACCAGAAACAAAATATACGGTATGCATTTCTCTTCATCTAAGTAATTTAATTTTTGCATGCCAATTTTATTTGCTAAACACATGCTGTTCTTGCTTGGTGTGATGTCAGAAGGAACTTCCACATATTCATACTACTGTGTGCTTTTATTTCAGTCATTATATTCAATTTCCCTTTTTAGCTTAAGCTTTTAGAATAATTAGCAATGTTTAGAAATTTAACATGATATTGATGGAGAAGAAGTATTGTTATGGAGTGATTGAACCCCTAACCATCCCCATGAGGGCCTCATCTTGCTTGGCCCTTGATCAGGATTCTTGTTTCTATGTTCAGACATACTGCATTCATAATTTCAGTTGCTGTCTCAAATCAATACTGAATTTGAATTGTATTCTTATGTTTGAGCCTGTTTTAGTTAAGAACAAGTTGGGAGAGTACACAAGTCACAAGACATCATGATTAGAGATTTCTAAATTTGTCTTTAAATATCATGGAGCTCATTGACTTCTAGACATCATGCTTTTGGTTGGATTTCTTTTTTCTTTTTACTGTTAGTTGTAGATGTCTTTGCATCCATACTTTTAATTGCTATCTTAGTCTGAGTTAAGAGTCATTTTGAATTGTGATCCTACTTTTGTGACATATTCTAGTTACCAGTATGGCCAGGAAAGTCCTCAAGCAATTAGGAGGCATTTTCAGAGAATATTAAATGTGCTTTATTTAGGATTTTATGGAATTTGGAGATCTCTAAAATGCATGAGTTTCTTCCCTTTTTTGGTTTACTTTGTGTATAGCATATTTCAATCTCTAGAATTGGTCTTTAAGTAGCCGATTCTTCTTTTTCTCTCTCTTTGAGGTCACTTTTCTTCCGATGTGAAAATACCTTGAACTATGGGTGATGTCCTAACATGTGCGAGTCTCTATATTCCATAATTTTTTCTTTAATTTAAATTACATGCATGATGCTTAAGCCATTTTGTCTAACCAACTTAACCCTTACT
The DNA here is from genome assembly GCA_024322285.1 of Musa beccarii. Taxonomy (NCBI): domain Eukaryota; kingdom Viridiplantae; phylum Streptophyta; class Magnoliopsida; order Zingiberales; family Musaceae; genus Musa; species Musa beccarii. The sequence continues at coordinate 7,781,099 of CM044398.1, forward strand.
ATGGTTCTAGAACCGAATCATAATTTTTATTATTTTTAATTTAAAAAAATTTAAAATATAAAAAATTATAAATTTATTTTGAATAATAAATAATAATTTAAATTTATGAAATTGGCAGTTCGAATCGGAACTGGAACAAGAATCGACAATTTCAAAATCGACGGTTCTAGTTTTCCAAACATGAAAATTGAAACCAAACCGCCTTGGACTAGTTTCAGTTCATTTTAGAATCGGCGAACCACTAGGCCAATTTGATTCTGGTTCAAACCGAATCGTGTTGAGGCCTAAACCAATCAACATGACCTATGTAGTTAGTTATCTAGTATGTAATTTTTTGGTTAAAAAATGCTACATTTTCCCTTCTCTCCTTACATCTTCTCCTTTACATTAACTAAACTAAGGTTTGCAATACTGAATACCGGGCGCTATGTACTGATCTGTCAGCAGACCAGTACACGGACCACCCACTACCGAACGGTACCATCGATTGAGGCCTATCATCGATGGTGACTGAGGGAGAAGAAAGGGGGAGAAGGTGAGAAAGAAGATGCAGAAAGGGAAGAAAGAAATAGGAAGAAAAAAAAAGGAGAACCTGAAGATCGACATCGCTCTCCTTGTTTGTTGGCAACTTCTCATCCACACGCGAGGAGAAGAGGCATCGGCGTCACGGGGTGACGCCTCAATGAAAATTATATATATATATATATATGTGTGTGTGACGTCGTTGTAGATTTTTTTTTTCTTCTCTTCTTGGGCGACGTCGCCGCGTGGGGAGAAGGCAATTTTTTTTTTCTACATCGTCGCCCAAGAAGAGATGCAACGTCGCCTAAGGCGACATCGCAAATTTTTTTTTTGTCTGTGACGTTGCCCCCACGATGTTGTAAAATTTTTCTTTTTTCTACGAAATCGCCTCAGCGAAGTCGCCCTGCATGGGCAGAAGAGTGGTATACCGAGCGGTTTACCTACATATTTATATATATATATATGTATACATATATATATACTGAACGGTATACCGAAAAATACTGTTTGGTATATAGTACCAGTACCGTACCGTATCGATCAAATCTCGAAATTTTGGTGCGGTATAAAATTTCAATCCTTGAATTGAACTAGTTTTGGGATTTGCTGCTAGTCATAAGTGCTCTGCAAATCAATCACGTGAGTAATGGCACGTGTAACACACTGCGTAGTCTTTTTGTATATTATTATTATTGGTATTTTCTCACTTTACGATTGCATGTTGCTTATATTGTGATGTATATCAATCTGTGCAATAAAATCAGATCGTGATAAGTTCACGATAATAAGATTGATTCATCTTTAAACACAGACTCTAAATAATCCTGGTCATAGATTACTCGAGAGGAACATTGAAATAATTGGACAGACTGGTATACTATATACCCGTTTATATGATGGAGGCGGTTGGTCTCATAGCTACTTATGTGGGAACACTAGAGATACAGTGTAGGTGCTTATTGGAGAATGAGTTCAGTGATTGATCTGCTCACGGAATGCTGGATGGTTGATGATATCTCATTGTCAGATAGTAATTCCGTGGTCCGAGTTATGTGTCTGGTCCTTAGACTTGAGACATCAAGGATGCCCTATATTAGTACTCCACTCTTTGATTCCGGACTTATAGGTTTAGAAGTTCTAGATTTAGCACAACAGGTCATCGATAGTGGTAGCATGGTATGTAATTTCGAATGATACCGGCCGGTACGGTCGGTACGTACCGGTCCGAGAGGATATCGGTATGCGGACCGTCCGCTATCAAGCGGTACGAGTATTTTGGCTGGTACCGAGGCGTACCGATCAGTATAGAGGCATACCAAGACGTACCAACCAGTACCGCCCCAGATTTCGACCGTTATCGAGATATACCGATCGGTACGGCCTAGCGTGGTACCATCGGTATACCCTAGCGTACCAATGGTACATATCAGTACGTACCATACCGAGCAAACCTCGAAACTTCAGTATGGTATGAAATTTCAATCCTTGAGTGGTAGTCAACCTTACGAGGGCAATTGAGTGTAGATAGAGGATCATCCGCTCTTGGAGTCATGAAAGGAATATCCTATATGTTCTTACTTTGACAAATCCCTAGCCAGGGTCATTAAAATTGAGAGAGAAAGAGTTCTCAAGAAGAATCTGATTAGAGCGAGACTTAAGTAGATTCCGCACGAGGGTCTAATAACACCATGCCCGGTATACGGTCTTTGGGATATTAAATTAATAAGGGACTATAGATACACGACAACTAAGGACAGACAGGTCTAATAGATTGGATCCCCCCTGTATCGTCTGGGGACTATGGTGTGGCGGCCTAGCACGTCCGTAATCGATAAGTCAAGTGAATTATTATGAAGATAATAATTCATTGAGTCAGAATGAGTTCTGATAGGTACGACTCACGGCCAGCTCGATATTGGGCCTAGAGGGTGACACACATATAGTAGGTGTTGCGACGAGTATAGGTTTTGATATGACATATCCACTGGAGCCCCTATCTTATTAGATATCTAGTAAGCTCCTGAATTATTGGATCTTTTGGGTGAGATCCAATAACACTAAATAGAGATTATTGGATAGAGATCTACTAATCCAATAGGCTTAGGTAATTGGAGAGAGATCCAGGATCCAATAGGGCAGGATCCATTAGGGTTAAGTGATAGGAACCTCTATAAATAGGAGGGGCCAAAAGGTGGCATAGGTTAGTCTCCTCTTAGTTGCCCCTCCTATTCTCCTCCCTCTTCTCCACCCCCTTAGTTGACAGCCCTAGTTTGGGGCATGTGGACAGCAAGAAGGGCTGGCCCATGGGTAATTGGATAGAGATCCAGTATCCTATAAAGCAGGATCTATTAGGGTTAAGTGGTAGCAATCTCTATAAATAGGAGGGGCCAAAAGTTGGCATAGGTTAGTCTCCTCTTGGTTTCCCCTCCTATTATCCTCCCTCTCCTCTCCCCCTTAGTCGACAGCCCCAATTTGGGGCACGTGGATAGCAAGAAGGGCTGGCCCCTTCTTGATCACGGTGCAACCTTCGTGGTGCGTGTAGAGAAAAAGATCGTATAACGATTTGAGGAGCATCGTCGCCCCACCTACTATGTGGATCACCGCTAGAGAGGGGGACATCTGACCTCCATCCTCTCCTACAAATTTGAAACTTTTCAGGGATATACGATCTCCCTAGATAACACATCTTTCGCATACACAGTTTTCGGTTTTGCGATTTTTGTGCGCAAATCTTCGCACGACGATGGGATTTAGGAAATCTAGGATTTTGTTTTTCTGTTCTTCCGCTATGCATGTGATGCTCTGGCCAGGTTTCCCAACATTTGCTGCAACATTTTACTTATTTCCACTAGATAAACTGGGATAGTTCCTAGGTTGAGCTTTGCCACTATGTTAACCTTGCTCCTTTGCATTGTAAGCGGTTAGGTTTTGAGTCACCAAGAAATAAGCTCTCTATTTGTGTATCAGACTACATGCAATGGCCATTGCGCAGCTCCTTTATTAACAAAATCATCGTGCACTAACTGGAAATTTCTTGTATGAATTCTGTAGGTCCAATTCTCACTAGACGTTGTAATTTTCTAGCAACCTACACCTATGTCCCACCTTTTTAAAAAAGACACAAGCTGCTTTATTAAATTGCATGGTCGGATGATCTTGCGGGAACTAAGAACCCGATGTACATTTTCAGCAATTGGTTTGAAAAATTGTCCATTATAATTTAGTTATCGGTGGTTCTTAGTAAACATGATGAAGATTCCTGTAATACAAAGCTCTTTAATTGATTACTGTACTTCATTAATTTAAGTTCAGCTTTTAGCCTGTGCAAGAGATAAGTTGTCTTATAAATTTATTCTCATTAAATGATGTCTGCAATATCTATAATGACACTTTTTTCATGTCTAGCTGATTTATGGCATTGCTTGACAGAAAGATGGCCCTGGTAGACCTGGTGGACAGTCATGGACGCCGCAATGGTTGAAATTTGATAATAGCTACTTCAAGGTGATTGCTCTTTTCTCTCTCTCCCTTTTCCCTCTAATGGCAGCTGTTCAGCAAACTGAATGCAGCCTGCAACAATTTAGGAAATCAAAGAGCGAAGAGATGCAGATCTGCTAGTTTTGCCCACAGATGCTTCTTTATTTGAAGATCCATCCTTCAAGGTAGACAAACAGAAATAGTTGTTTCGATCCGACATAATATGGTCACATTCTGTATTAGCTAATGAACCATATGACACTCGTAGGTATATGCCGAGAAATACGCGGTGGACGAGGATGCATTTTTCAAAGATTATGCTGAAGCACATGCAAAACTCAGCAACCAAGGTGCCAAGTTTGATCCTCCGGAGGTTGGTGATTGGACCTAGCTGTAAAACACATTGCTATCTGGTTCCGGAAGAAACATTTACTCAAAAGATAACAAGAAAATCAAAATGATTTCCCTTTGATTTGTGACACCTAATGTGGTGGAAACATTTTTGCTCAGGGCATCTCAATAGAGCATCACTGAGATAACAAAATCCGCAAGACTGTTCCTTGAAGAGAAGTATTCATGTGGTGAGAAAAAAAAGAAGGTAAGTTAACATTAATTTTCCTTTTCATTATCATCTGAAAGTTCAGCTTGGAATAATACATGCTGAACAACATGTCAGAAGATACTCTTTGTTTTTCTACTTCTATCCTTCTGGCTTGAGAAAACATAATTAATCATCTCCTATTCTGTTGCATCTTTCTTGAAGACTTGATCAAGATTTTTTTCAACAGCATGAACCGATCAAACCTAAAATGAATTTTGCTTTTGACTTGCAGAGTTGGCTATCTTAGGGTATGAAGTAGAAGATAACTGCGGTGTGGCTTTGGTTTCTGGCAATGTCTTCTTGCAAACAGCGTTCTGAATTGGATTTTTGTTTTCCACCGCTACCCTGCCATCTTTCGGTGTCAGAAAAAATGATGCCTGTATAATAAATCAACAACGAGGCAATTCTGCCTGCAATTTTGCATTAAATCCATGTGCAGTGGTGGCCTGAGGACTACATAGCAGTCAAAAAAGTTACTCTTCCTACGTATCATCTCACGATGGATGACCGGCGCTTTAAAGACTTCACATTGCTGATGCGGTTCAGGCCTCATCGATCTTATTCACTGGCATCACAGGTAAATTTGATTGGAGATTTTGATTCAGTCAACGCCTGCAATGGTATTGATCGGCCTTCATGCCCCTGTTGACCGGGTGACGAACGCCGAAGAAAAGTCAATCCGTTGACTCACTCACTTGGCCTGCAAGGCGTCGTCGACGACTCCTAAGCTCCTTCTCGTTGTTACGTCACCTTCTTCGGTCCTGCGCTCATGTCTTTTTTAGTTCTAAGCGTTTAATTCCTGCCAATCCCTGAGACAGCGTAACACGAGATCTTGCGCTGCTAACTTGGCATCACCTCTGCAAGAAGGAAACTATTGCTCCTGGCGGAACATAGTTTGCTTATCTTCTTATATACAACATCAACGATGCACCATGCCACATCCTGTCCCTCCAGTTATGGATGGATGAACGTCGTCCCACATCACGCATGCATCATCCCATCCCTTGCCCAAATTCCGTCGCTGACTCTTCCGGATACGCCCCATTGTGCGTTCAAAGCTGCTGATACGTGGCCGCCAATTCCGCCTCGTAACGTGACGAAACGTACACGAATGGGCGTCCCCATTCCCGTTTGCCTTATCCAGTTTCACACACCCATTCATCACGTGCCTAAATTTGACGTGTGTTCTACCTAGTAAAAAAACGTGTGCCACGTGTCGCAGTCCGCTCCACACCTTTCCTATATCCAACGCGTGCAGCTCGACGCATCGGCGAACACGCCGCGTCTCTTACCGACCTCCGGACACGTGTCGTGCTCCGACGCCTAAAGTCGCCGGACCGAGCGTCCCGGTGGACCCCACCGCCGCCGTCCAATAACATCACTCGGCGATGCCCATCTTCGTCGCGCGTGATGGCGCCAACCTGTAGGATGACGTCGGCAGACGACGAGTGCATCTGTGCGCCACGCCTAATCTCATCGTACGTAAGCCGTGACAGTATTTCCCTCTCCTCCCCCCATCGTCAGCCGTCCACGGATGTGGTCACGCGCTCGATCTTCGCCACGCGTCAGTCGTCGGTCAACTCGCCGGAGCCGTCGTCGTGCACACGCGTGCCGTCCCTGTAGTCCCGCAGCCGGTGGAGACGTGGCGAGGACGTTGACGTCGACCGACTTTTCCGACATGGTAAGTTATAAGACGCCGTCTCCTCCTCCTCCCCCCGCCGCTTTGAGACGGAGGAGGTGGAGAAGAAGACGAAGTCGAAGCGAGGAGAGAAGGGAAGAAGAATGAACGGCGGCGATTTGGCTCTCCCAGCGGGGTTTCGATTCCATCCGACGGACGAGGAGCTGGTGACGCATTACCTCTGCCGTAAATGCGCGGCGATGCCCATCTCGGTGCCCGTCATCGCCGAGATCGACCTCTACAAGTACGACCCGTGGCAGCTCCCAGGTGACCGCCTCCCCCCTCCTTCCCGTGCGTCCGATTGGGATCGTACGGCCCGGGGTCGCTGATGATTCGTGTTGATGTGGGTGCAGGGATGGCGTCGTACGGGGAGAAGGAGTGGTACTTCTTCTCGCCCAGGGACCGGAAGTACCCCAACGGCTCACGCCCGAACCGCGCCGCCGGCTCGGGCTACTGGAAGGCCACCGGCGTCGACAAGCCGATCGGCTCGCCCCGGACGGTGGCGATCAAGAAGGCGCTGGTGTTCTACTCCGGGAAGGCGCCCAAGGGGACGAAGACCAATTGGATCATGCACGAGTACCGGCTCGCCCACCCCGACCGGTCCGCCCCCAAGAAGACGAGCAACAGCCTGCGGGTTTGTTCTTGCAATGCGTATTGCATTCCGACACGTTTTATCTTTTTTGGTTTCTTATGCGAAGCTGCCGCCTTTGGCGTTACAGTTGGACGAGTGGGTGTTGTGCCGGATCTACCACAAGAAGGGGGAGATCAACCCCGGGCGGAGGTTGCCCGAGTCGAAGGCGCTCCCCTGGGTCGAGCCGAAGCGGGAGGCCACCTGGCAAGTGAGTGCGGCGGCGCCGCCCCCGATGACGGACCTGCTCTACCTGGCGCCGCCCGAGTCGCTTCCGGTGTTGGTCGGGGCCTCGAGCTGCTCGGAGCACGCGGACCTCACGGGCGAGAGGGAGGTGCAGAGCCTGCCCAGGTGGGGGGACGACTGGGAGAACGGCCTCGGCTTCGGCGTTGCCCCGCTGTCGCCCGTGTGGGGAGACCCCCTCCAGGATATGTTCACGTACTTGCAGAAGCCCTTCTAGAAGAGTTGGCACGTGTGGAGGCGAGACCCCCACGGTGGCTGTCGGATCGAGGCGGCGCTTCGGAGATGGTGCGGTGGCGGTGAACCCGTGCAGACGTATACGATCTCGCGCGTATAGATTAATGGGCGAGATGAGAGGGTTTCGGTAGCGGTTAGGGAAGGTCGTTTCGGTTTCTGTTCATGACCTGCAAAATTTTGTTTACTTGATGTCTGATTCGTACAAAAGTAGACGTGTTGTGATACGCCCAATGAAAGAAGCATGGCGTTAGAGCTGAAACGGTGCAGATTTTGTTTGCAAAGCTGAATACATTTACAAAGGTATATATCTTAATTTAAAAGGTGGGGGGTGTTTCGAGAGACTTGTTTCTGCAATTATTTTCCTCGAGAAAAGGATTCATCGAGTACATCAAAAAGCAAAGAGATGCTACGGTGACTCGAATGACCGAACAAAAGCACCGACTAGGCTGGAGATCACATTGCATCAGTCATTTAAGATGGTTTTAGAACCCTAAATACATTGAAGAACATCTGTTTGTCAAATACAACACAGAGCTACATGCTGCCACCTTTTACTCTGCTGGATAAAACACCACTCACACGAGAGTTCCAGGTTCATAAAGTACGTGTTAATTACAGAATAATTTACCTGTACAAATTTGAAAGATTCCCATCAACCTGAACAAGGAAAAGCCACAAATGATCTCACCCAGCCGGTCGGTGACTGCGGCCAGCTTATAAACTACAAATTTTGACGGATCCGTTTATTCCTCTCATCCAGAGACATGCATGGCTGTGCATTCCAACATTAGCTACAAAATTGGAGTTTACAAACTCGCATCAAAAAACCTACTGGATGTCGCGGATCATTTGTTCATGGATTTTGTTGCCATTCCAGATGAACAGAGCAGGCCACAATTATCTAACGCTGACCTGATTCACATGTCATCGCCAGATGTCCGATTAGACCATACGATCTCGATTTCAAGTGTTCGCGAAGATCCATCCCTGTTACCATCATGATTGAGGCTGAAAAATCCATGGTAAACTCCATCTGTAACAACCTTGTCTATTTGAATGGTGACTCTCCCCAGGGTACTCTACAACACAATCCAACATGCCAGTCCGTTAATAGATAGTTAAATCTGTTGTGAGACAAAGCGTCGTACTCTAGAGAGAGAATGTGTGCATATACCTTCCCAAACGTATTTTTGCTTTTGCAGACTATATAAAGCTTCTGTCCTTTCGGCGGAACGTCGAACGCCCAGGTAAAACCTTCCTTCCATTCTGGGCACGCACTATGGCTTACCACCTAAATGTTCATTTGAGAAATTTGTAAAAGAACCGATGAGAAAATAAATCAGACCGGTGGCTACGTCTAAAAAATTTTGTTTAGGCTTATTTCTTGGAAGCTTACCTTGGTCTGTCTTGGAGGGCCATTTCCTATTTTAAGCTGACAGAATGCGTTGGTACTCCCCATTGTCTGCTTCAAGTTATTTCCACGTTTGATGGTCACCGTCAAGCACCCTGGTAAGCAGTTCAGTAAGCTGTCTGCCCTTTCCTGAAAACTGGGTGGGCAAGTTTTCATAAGCAATTGCAATATAGGTATGGCCTCGGCGGCAATAAGGGCTTGTGCTTTTGCAATGTCCTCATTCATTTGTGACCACGACTCTTTCAACAAACAAAGAGTATCTAATACCGACTCCTGAGCAGCCTCAGTTCCTGTTCTTAAAGCACCAACTAAATGTGGGATGCAAAGGGTGGCTGCTTCAGAAGTGCGGAGCTTCTTGAAGTTGGTAAATATCACAAATATGGTTCTCAGAACTTCTTCATTGTTAGTTGCAGAGGACCATGATTCTTTCTCCAAGGCAGCTGCAAAACACAGAAGGTACACCATCACAGGTCCAACAGCTGAATGCAGAATTATACTGAAGGATAATTACACAAAAAATGTAGGAATTGACAAAAAACTATGAGCAACCTAGCCTACTCGCTCCACACGCTATTTTATAAACATCATAAGACCATAGTATCATCAAAAAAATTAACTGATTATTTAGAGCCAAATAAAATTTATACTATACTTATTTTTTTTAAAAAATTATACTGTACTAGAGGAGAGTAAAAATGTTGATAAAATGGTTCCTACAGTTCTTATAAGATTTGAGGTGGTCACCACTCCATGTGGAGAATCAAATAATTAATCCAAGATCCATTTAAAACTTTTGTCCACTGAAGGAAGCATAAGCTGTCACCTGGAAACCAGTCCAATTTTCTACATATACAGTTCTATGACTGATCGATACTACCTGATGGAAATCAACTGTCATGCCAAAACCATTTAAATCTATCTGAAATGTGGAGTTTCAATATATCTACTACAGAATAAACCTTACAGATGATTCTTGATCTGATGCAGAAAGAGAATTATAGTGATGTAATGCTATATACAAGAAATTACATCAAAATTGACTACCACATATGACCAATAAGTGAGACCTGACATTGCCTGATCTGATATGTGGAAAGTTTCAATATATCTACCTTGGAATAAACCTTGGAATGGTTCTTGATCAGATTAGTGGAAAAAGAATAGTAGTGGTGTGATGTTATATACAAGAAATAACATCAAAATTGACTACCATATATGATGGAATAAGTGGGGTGGCAGATGACCTGATGTTGCTTCAAATTATCATGCATATGAACACATCAAGAAATACTGTTGAGGATGAATGAAGATGTGAATATTTTGCTAGTTTAACTATTTATCCATATATATAAAAACATATGCTACAATAACTATATTTTTTTCTTGGAAAAAGCAATAACCTGCATTCTAGATGTAAATCTTATACTATGATTCCTGGCAGAAAAGGTTCATCATTGAGGATTACAATTTTGATGACAAAATAATCTAAAGACTAGTTTATCTAGGATCCTAATGAGAGACAATTACATAAAAATTCTTGAACAATGATAGCGCATTTCTCATTATAGAAAAGTAACTAGAAGGAATAAAACATAAACTTGGAGGCTACAAAGTTTGGTTCATAATTATGTTGGTCATGGGATATACATATATTAATTGTATTCAATCAATAAATTGTATATCCCTCAATAAATTTGAGTATAATAAAAACAATTTCACAATCAAACTCTCTTTTTATTCTCTTCACTTTTTCTCTAAACTTCTCCTCTCCTCTTATCACCTTATTTCTCATAAATATACATTTTGTTCAGAAAATTATTGAAGAGGATTCATGAGAATCAATTTCTCTCCCCTGTGATGCAGGAAAGAGAAACCCTCAATAACAACAAAGCAAAGCATCTCTTCATCATGTTATGGCACAACTAATGCAAAAGTAATAGAGAGCCCATCGCATTTCTAGTTTGCTGGTTTCGTGTTCTCATTATCTTCCTCCTCTTCTTTCTTTATGGACGTTGACTCGAACACTATGTTTTAGTTCCATATTAAAAGTGAATAAAAACATGAATCATATTATAAGGATTTGATACTACCATTAACTTTTCTTAAGTGCATTTTGGTCAGTGACTTAGATTTATCAAGTTAGTGAGTGAATTATTCTATTAAGTTGGATTGTAACATTGGCAGCCAACGTGAACCACATGCTACCATATGTTCTCGTCTACCTGTTCTTCTTGTTGAAACACCCTTTTCTTCAATCCAGATGTGCCATCATGAACCAGCACGAAAAAAGACCAGCAAATTATGATGCTCGATCCAGTTCAGAATTCCAGGGATTATGTAGCAAAATTGACAACTATAGCCTGGTAATCAAAGGAGTGGAAGCAAAATATGCAACAGAAAAATAATCCTTTGTATGAATGCCAAGTAGATATTGTGAAGACATGCCAGAAGATGAAAAGAAACAAATACTGGATGTTCAAATGATATAAAGTAGTAATGCAAATATTACATATTGCTCTGCAACTTAAATACCAAAAATATCAGGGAAAATATAGTATCCCTAAGAAACATGGAACGTCGAGAGCTATGCACTAAAAAAACAGTAGAAAACTTTCAGATTATTATACTAGTTACAATTAATTGGCAGATTTAAAAATAAAACTAAGGTGAACTTTAAGACAAGGAAACATTAAGACAATGCTATGGAGATAAGATACAAACTTTACTCAATAGCAGAATAATAACTTACCAGTCAACGACCTTATAAGCTCATTTGATACATACTCTTGGAGTGTATGATTTGAAAATAGATACTTGATAAGCAGTGCTGCTTGTCCAGCAACATCAGTATTTGGGTACAATAACAACTCCTGTACTACCAGTATTCCCCCAGCTTCTGCAACAGCACGCCTATTTGTTCTACTGTGCATAACCAAGCTTTGCAAAGCACATATTGCCACCACTTTCATCTCTTCTGTTGGCTGGTCTTCAAGCAAGCTGATTAAAGCACGGCACGCGGATACAGAATCACTTGCTCTGGCAAGTGAATCATGCTGGAAAAGATTGCCGAGTGCAAGAGTCACAAGAAACTTTGCAGACTGGGATCTCGTCTGTGGATCTAATAAATATTGAGAAAGAGGAGCTATTGCATATTTTACAAGTTTCATTTCTCGCACTCGTGCATTGTTAAATAATGCTTCAAGCAATCTTCCACAAGCTTCTTCGCAGTGGTGTGATCTTAGAAGTTCAAGCAACGCATCAACAGCACCAGCCTCAGCCATCATTACAGCATTTGAAGGATTCTTTCTCTCTTGAACAAGAAGGGCACTTAAAGATACTGAAACAGTAGCTTCCAATGTGGAGTGCAGCAACCTCACAAGCACAATCAGTGAGACCTTAAGATAGTATTCAGAATTAGACTTGACAATATTTGATAAAACAAGTGCTGCAGACTCCCACAACGCATGACTTGGCTGGGGATCATCCTGGATGATGACCTTAGAAAGCTCAAAGATTCCCCCTGCATCAGCCACAGCTTTGGGCCAGCTCAGAGATATACTCTCAAGTGCTTTAATTGCAGTCTGTTGTAAGCTCAGGATCCCAATTCCCGCAAGCTGTACAAGGGGAACAATTGCATTTTTTGTAGTAATATCTTGCTGGAAATGCTCCTGTTCCAGAAGATGTGACAGTAATTCAGTGCCAAGCTGTTGGATGGCTTGGGACGGGGACTCGAGAAATGATATCAATGGCTCAATGACTTGACTCGGAGTTAACTTTAAGGCTGTCAGGCTTTGTGGTTTCTCCAAGATATTTACAAGTGCTTGCAATGCACTATGCTGTCCCCACATAGTAAAATCTGGACGTTTTAGAACCAGGAAAAGAGGTTCAACAATTCTCGCAGCAGCTGAGCTTTTAGCAATACCACTATTGTTGGTCAAGATGCGAAGCAACTCAGCAACTGTAGAACTAACAGAAACAGGTGCATCAAGGATCATGTCAAGTGCATTGTCAATTATTCCAGCATTGACCATTTCAAGTTTACATTGAGGCCGGTCCTTTCCCAACTTTATAAGAGCACTTATGCTGGCCTCTGAAAGTTCATAGTTTGACCCAGAAACATATCTCACAAGAAGATCCACAACTTCAGTTGTTGCTGCAATATCTGCATGGTGTTCATCGTCAAGCAACCTCTCTAGAGCACGAACACCAAATTCTACTTCTCTACTGGGGTCTGATGTTATTAGAGATATTAAAGGTTGAACACATTCTGAGGCAATAGGCATTGCTCGTACAGTTGAATTTCCAAACAATACATAGCATAGCTGTGCTGCATTTTTCTTTAGTTCCAAAGATGAACTGGATGACAAAATCTTGTGGAGGCTTTCAAGTGGATTACCTTCCACATCAGTTAATGCTGATGCCTTTGAAATACTTCCATCAGTCAGTTTGATTAAAGCAACAAGTGCAGCATGTTGTTCCTTCTCAGTTCCTGCGTTGAGCATGTCAACTAATGGTTGAATAGCTTGTCTAGCCATTTCAGTATCTCTGATATCCTCCACATCAAAGAGTTCCTGTAAAGTCCTTGTGGCACTAAAACGAGCAGTTCTTGAGCCCATTCTTAAAACAGCTACAAGCTGATTCAAAGTACTAAGAGAACATTCATGGTGCACCAGCTCAGAGTTGCTATACAAAATTCTTAAAAGATCAGTTATGCTAGTTTCTGTTGAGTCTTGAGGACTCAAAGAAAGGTATTTCGTTAAAGACTCCAAAGCGCCAGCTTCAGCCATAGCTAGTTTGTTTGCTTCACTTCCTTCCGCTATCTGAGTCAGAAGGTGAATAGCAATTGGTGGTGCACCTGGTCTATCTGGCATTGGTTTTAGAAGGTCAACTAATAAGGGTATGGACTTGCGACCTGTTGCGCCAATCCTCACGTCTTCAATTTGAAACAGATGCTTTAACACAACTTCACCAGGGTGTTTTTCTAAATTAAATTCTTCGGACAGAGCAAAAAGATTTGGGATATCTGATTCCTCATATCCAATCAAAGTTGTAAGGCCTCCAACAGCACCTGAATTTGCAATAGCAAGTTGTATACCCTTGTTTCCATTACAAGCAAGACTAGCCATTGCTTGAGCAGCAAAATACTTGTCAATGACTTCATCAGACTTCAGCAAGAAAGCCAGACAAGGTATAATGCGCATGGTTGCTGAACATTGAACAACTTCTGTGTCCTGGAACAGTATAGACAAGAGAAGTGAACTGGTCCAAATGCCTTCTGCATCGTCATATTCTACCTGCAAATGTATAGGTTAAAGTCATTATGGTCCAGAAAAGTCTAAGTCAGACCAGTTTTTTATTCTGAAAAATAAGGAGAAAAGCAAACAATTTCAGTTTGACTATGAGAGATTTTCTAGGACATTTATATGACAAAGTACAGTGGACTGTGTATGTTTAATGCTCCAATGAGGCTGGAGTCTCATGCTCTGAGTTGCCCTTTAATTTACTAATAAAATATCACAATTCACATGTTGCTTAATGCTAGAAATTAAAGTATGTACGCCTAAATCAAAGGCACTAGCAGACTCTGTACTCATAGGAGTTGTTTGTCTTTTCAATTAATTGCGGAAGAAATTTTTTTAATGAAAATTGCATCAAAGAATATCACTCAAGCTATCTTTTATATGTCAATTTAAGCCATATAAACATTTTCTACATCAGCTCTAGAGAACGCTTATCATGTTGGTGAAGAAAAAAAATCATGAACTCTCGTGGTGGTCTTTACCAACCCGTGCCCACTAGCCTGTAATACAACAGCATAATATTGAATTCCTTTTTCATTTGTGTTCCAGTAAAGATACAGTCTTATACTCGTTCCCTCACTCAAGATTAGTGCATTTTCATCTGCTTTCTCTGACGATGCATTATGTTTCAATTTACAAATTGTAGAAAATGGTTTTATAAGCAGTTCAACAAAACAAAATAACCACTTCTCTCACTCAATAATTAAGATTCAAAATCAAATTCCTTGACAAATTTGAGTTGCATATGTGCATCCTATCCTAGGATGAGCATCTGAGACAATTTATATGGGTGCATTGCATAAGTGCACAAAACACTGCATTTAGTGAATAAATTAAAGGAGCAAATTTCCTTTACAGTTAATCAACAAGCCTAAGTATAAAATTGTTTAACTACTTTGGCAGCCACATGTCAGTTGCTAGCCTTGAATCTAAGAACAACCTAATGTGAGTATGACTTCTACCAAGGTTCACTGTACACAACATACCGTCTGGTATGAGCGGTATGTACTAGTCCAACAGGGGACTGGTATGGGCGATACATATCAATATTTTGGTACACTCACTGTATCATGTGTCGGCACATCAGTATGGGTCAATATATTCCATACCAATAGCTGGTTGGTACACCGGTACAGACCGGTAAAGCGAACCACGACTTTTACTACCATTACGATGGAAATAGATACAGAAGTAAACCAAATTTAAGGATAAGTACCAGTTGATTAGAAGCATAAGCTGCAAGCTTATCTGAAAGAACTTCCACACCACCAGCCTCCATTATTGTAAGTTTACCATTTGCACAGGAAGAGGAAATGATAGCAAGCAACCACAAAGCAACTGTTCCTCCCAGTATTGTTGCTGGGTTAGGGATATCATAGTCATCATCTTCATGATGAAAAGTTCTCTCTGTAACATTCCTGGCACTCCTTGCTCCATTGCCTGGAGAGATGGAACTGCACTGATGTTTCAGCATATCAATGAGGGCATAAATAAGTTTCTGTTGAAGTTTTGATACATTTAGTATGTCCAATGACTGCTGCCTGTGCTCCTTCATAGCACAAATGAGAAGAGCAGTACCACCAATTCTCACTTCCATATTAGACGAGTTCATAATTCTATCCGCAAGTGAAGCTATACATTGTGCCCTTTCTACCAAAAGATCACCAAGTATGGCAGGTTGATCCTGGAGCCTTGATAGGATTTCAATTGCTTTATCTTGCTCAGCAGGAAGCCCAAGAGCCAGACAGTGAACCAATGGCTCTAAGGTCGATGGAGTCTCAACAAGGGCAGCGCAAGGGGAATAGATGAAGTTCATGTTCTTTTTTGTTTTGACCAATAAAGAAAGCACATCTAATGCATCCGAATTAACCCCTTCAAGGCCCATGGGTGCTAAAGAATCTGCAATTGCATTAACTATAAAATGACACTGAGAACTTTCCATGAGAACATCACCAATGGGAAAGTGGTTCAATAGCTGGTAAAGTGCTCGAGAAGAATTCTTCTTCCCGTCTAATGTGCCTTCTCCTAGCACTCTCAACAAAGCTGATAAAACATCTGCTGCTAATGCTTCAGCAGCAATATGTGGATCTGAGAGTAGATTTGCCAAAGCAGCAACTGCAGTTTCAGCAGCATCAATTGAAGATGTTTTAGCCATCTTAATGAGAGGTTCAACATCACCTTCTGCAATATATGACATCTTATTGGCAGTTTTAGCCTTGGTTGGACGGGATAATGCACCCAAAGCTCGTGCTGACTGTGTTGCAACAACTTGAGCTTTGCTGGTCAAAAGCTTCATACAAGGATGAACTATTTCATCGGTGGCAAGACTGTCACAGATATCTTGTCGGACATTGAATAAATCAGCCAAAACGGAAGCAGCACATTCTTGAGTTTCTTCATTGGATGAGTTAAGAACCTGTACGAGAGAGCTAAGTCCCTTATTGGCAGGACTCCCCTTCTGTACCAGATCCTTATAAGAAGCCATTGTAAGCACATGACCCAAGACTGTGATAGCATGCGTCCTGGAACTAAGAGCATCGTCACCAACAAGGAGGGCCAATAATTGATTGATAGTGGCAGAGTCAGCATAATTAATTAGCTTCTTGAGTGCCTTAGCTGAAGCTTCTTGCCCTTTTTGGCCACCACTCTTCAAAAGCCATAATAGAGCTGGAACAGCCCCAGCCCTCTCAACACATACACGAATGTCATCACTGTGACAGCACAAGTTCCACAGCACATGAACTGCATCCTCCTTTGCTTTCTGGGATCCAATTTCCAACAATTGCACCAGAGGAGGGATTCCTCCAGCAGCAGTGATGGCCCATTTGCTGTCATCCACTTGGTCTGTCAAGATTGCAAGCAAAGCAACCGCGTATTCCTGGTGTTGTTCACTGGACAGTCCAAGCAATGCTATTAGCATCTGAATGCCCTCTCTCTCCCCAAGAGCCCCCCATATTACAGCACCATCACAACACAATCTTGCTAGTGACATAATAAGATGTTCCTGAACATCAGCAGAGGCCATGGTTATCAACCCAACAAGAACCTTTTTTGCATCTGAATGAACGATCCTACTGCAAAGGGATTCATTGCCATAGAGGCTGGCCAAAGCCTCAAGAACACGGTCCTGAACTAGTTTAGTGTCTCTGGCCTTCAGTAGTTTTATCAAAATTTCCTCAATCTGAACTGGATCAAACACTTTCTCTTCACTGCCCTCAAAAACCATCAAAGAGTATGCAAGAGCTCCAATTGTATCAGAAACTGGAGAAGCAAAGCCAGGGACTTGGGAGAGTTCTCCAAGGTATAGTATCAGAGAAGACATACCACCACAAATATTTGCTAATGCACGAACAGCATGCCTCTGCAGAGAATGACCAGACTCTCCTTGCATGCACTCCTTAGAGGGAGCTACCACTGCTCCAATTAGGACTGGTAGACCACCTGCATCCACGACAGCTTTCTTAGCCATAGTTGACTTAGATGACAGGACCTCCAGAGCATCTGCAGCACTTGCACACACAGAAGTATCGTTATCCTGTCCTAGTAGTTGGAGAAGGGCCTTAACTGCTCCAGCATCTATCACCTTGGGAATACTATCACTGAATGCTGATATCAGCCGAGCCAAGAGGGAAGCAGCATTTGATTGTGAAGCTGTGTTATCAGACAAAAGAAGGCCAGTAATTATCTCTACTCCACCAGCTTCAAGTGTAGCCCTCCAGTATCCATCCTTGTCCCCACAAAGATTCCTCAATGCTCCAGTAACAAAGCCTTCAACTACGCGATCTTGCTTAATCTTAGGATTAAGCAGATCCCAGAGCGTTGGTACGACACCCTCAGTGACAAATATTTTCATGCCAATATGGTCATCTGAAAGCCCGCCAGAGGAGACCTCAAAGATAGCTTCAGCTGCTGCCTTTTTTGACTCCGAAGATTCAGACTTTAGGAGAGAAAGTAACGGCGGTATGCAACCCCCTAAAAGAACTTTAATGCGCAAGTCTTCCTCCTTGCAGAGAGCACAAAGGATGTTTGCAATATTCACCTTCGCGGTTAGTGTCCCACTTCTGAGGACTGAGATGAACAATGGCATGGCCTGAGAATGGGTGCCTATCAAAGCCCTAGCGTCCTTCTGTGTTCTGGAAACTGCTAGCAACCGTGCTGTTATCAGCTCTTTCTCTTCTGGGGACGAATTACTTGCATGAAGCTGCTCCAAGAAGCGAGCAACCCTGGCAACTGTGCCCTCAGGATCATCCAATCCATTTGATTCACTACATAAAACGTCAAGTAATAATAAATCATCATCAATTTTGATGAATTGAGTGAAAGCAGCAAACTTGTAGATATATTATCAGGAAACTATTCATGCACAAACATATTAAAAAAAAAAAAAAAGGAGTAGCATAAATTCTTATAAAATGGGCTCGTGTTGGATCATGGTACCAAGATTGAGTAGATGACGAACAAGGTGTGGCAGAAAGCTCACGCAGCGGAGGTGTACCAGACTTCGCCATGATCCTAGATATCGCTTTTAAAAGTTTCCCCTTTGGTTTCTACGGATCAGCACATTAAGCTTTTCAATCAGCACAACTTCGGAACCAAAACAAATAAGCATGCCATCAATTCAAATAGACTAATTCTAAAACATATCACCCGAATTTCAAGGTTGCGACAATAGATCTACTCACAATTCATAAAACCGGATAAAAATTAGAAACAAAATATAAAACATGAGTTCCGTCAGGAAAAGTTGAACCTTTCTTCAATTGATGATGAGATAATAAAAGCCAAACTCTTGCAAAGTAAAAATTACCCGTCAAAGGCCACAACATGAACTCACTGATGCGAGAGCCGAAACCCACCTTTCTGACACAGATCCACCGCAACAAATCTCGGCACACGAAATCTCACCACGGAGGACGGAACCAAATCAGATCCCCTCCTCCCTCTCAAAATGCGACCCAAATTAGAGCACGACACACACACACGAGATCTCCAAGAAGAGAAGCAATTGGGAGGCGGCGAGCAACGGATTGCGCCGTGAGTCGATGAAATCGCAAAAAGGGCCCCGAAGCACTATGAACACAAGCAACTATCGCACTGAAGCTGTAGCAAGAGGTAGGCAAGGGCTAATTCCCAGGAAATAGAAGCGAGCACGAAATTAAAACGCCAGTCGACGACGAACGCGTGCCTTCAGTGCTGGAATCGTGGAAGGGAAGGCGAGGCGGCGTGCTCGATGGGAAGCGACGATCGATTCGGGCCTCGACGCCACTACTGCGCTCGGGGGGTTACTTACGGCAGCCACTAATGAGGAAGGAAACGACGTCTCTTCGGATCAGCGGGCATCGATCCTTCCCTTCTCCCTCTCTCTCTCTCTCTCTCTCTCTCAATCTTCTTCCTCTTTCTCTTGCCCGGTTTGGTTGGGCTGTGGAGGAAGATAAAGGCGAAGAGACTGACACTAAGCAACTACTGCTGCCGCCCAAGGTCGGAGCATCAAAACTAATTGACCAACAACAGGACTCGCTGTTGGATCTTAATTCTTTTTTAGGTTATAAATTAACATATAAATGTCATTATGGATCTTAATTCAATATATATATATACAAATATTAGGATTCTTCAAGTCACTGTCATTAATATTTATTTTCGAAAAATTAGCTATTTTCTAGTCGTGATTATTATTAATTTATTTGAGTTAATATTATATAAAAATACGAAACAGTTAATTGTGAATTTATATTGTATGCACATGCTAAACATATTTTTTTAAAATAAATAAATAAATAAATATGAGAATCACTATCTATGGAGGGATTTACTATTAGTTTGCATTTTCTTTAAATATACACTTGCCAAATTCAGATCATGGAATTGCCCCCTTTAAATTGATAGTTGCTAGAGAAGAAAACATAGATTCATGCTAATCATCATCAATATTATTGGATTTTATATGGGTGATGATTCATTTTCTCAAAAGTGTTTGTATCATCACTATGGTATGTGTGAAGGAAGGGTATTATTTTTAAAAGTGATTATTTTGATGAAATATTTATTTATATATGTTTCATATAAAAAAAACGATGGGCAAATTCACTGTGGATTCTTTTTTTTTATTTTTTTTATTTTTCCCATCGAACACTCGATGCTTTTTAATTTGTAGGGTTCTTTTCTTGGTCAAATTCAATGCATTAGAAAATGGGAGCAACGTACTAAATTAATAATGACAATAAAATAACTCTGAGAAATAAATTTATTTTCTATGAATTATAAAAAAATAGAAAATATATTGAAATGCATAGCCCATGTCCTTGTTTTTTAAATAATATCTAATATGTCTATAAATATTATAAATTAATATTTTTGTCATAAAATTAGAAGAAGAAAAAAATCCTAGAAGTGATTAAAAAAATAGTCTATTTTGAATTGTATTATTAAGTATGCATAAAAATATTTAAAAAATATATTTAAGAAAGTCAAAACTTAAGTGCTATTGGAGGTGGGGATTCTTTGGCAAATCGTTTTCTTTTTTCGTTTAAAAGAAAGCTCAATTTGAGATAGCAATAAAAATAACATGACGCCGTACATGTGAGAGAAAGAAACAATATATCTAAATCATGGGTTTAAAAAGATCAATAGACTAAAACATTAATTTGATGATTATTTATTTCGCTCACGTATCAAACATTGAGAACCTTAAAATCTCTTTTAATGATTATCAAACATTAATGTGGTTGTAATATAAATTTTTGGATTTGATTAGCTAAAAATTATGCAAGTATTTGAAGTATTAATCTACGAGAATATTGTGGATAGAGAGTGACTTTTACTAATCTATTAATGCTGAATTTGATGCTCAAATTCGTACAAGTCAAGAGTCTTTTTATACATTATACATTATATATATATATATGTTATTTTCTATTGAATTTTGATAGATTATACATAGACTTATTAATAAATGAGTCAAAAAAAAAAGAGAAATCTATTTGTTGTTTATCTATGATATCTCCTGCATTTATGCTCTTCAATTACTAATATTTTCCAACTTCCAAAAATTGACTTCCATTATTCCACACAGCAATTAGTGTTATTGGTTGAAGCAATTCCAATACTCATATTTATTTAAAATATAGAAAATTATAGTTGGGATTTCCTATCTTCTGTTTGGGCCAATGTTTTAATGTTTCATATCTGCCTTGACCAAATTTATCCTCATCACCAAGTAGAGGTACTAAATAATAATCTTAAATAATCAATGTATGTTAATAAATTGAACTTGACATAATAAATTTACACTCTTTTATATTTATCCCTTTAAATTTGAACTTGACATACATACATACATACATATATCAGTTGATATAAATTAGTTTATTAATCTTAAATAATTAATTTATGTTAATAACCTTTAGAAACCCATTTTTGTGATATCATCTAACTATAATTAGAATGATTAATCAAATGTTTAGGATGAATATAAAGGTTGACATTTGGAGGAACATATATGACATATTAAAATTCATAATGACAAACACATTATTTTCAATATTTGCAGAGATGTACATCATCATATACATTTGTTTTTTTTTTTTATAAATCATGAGATGACCTACCATCCCACAAATCAGAGTCAATTGTCAGAAATAATATTAGAAGAAAAGTAATATTTCTCAATAACATCACTGAAAAAAGGAATGACGACTACCTAATACTCATTTAGCACCGTGGTAAAAAAAAAAAAGAAAAAAAAGAGTGTGATGAAATAGTGAAGAAGCATCCATTTGTTATCAATGCTCAACATTTATCCATCAATTAGAATGGACCACATCAGCATGTCCACATGGATGTCTGAACCTTGCATCCACATCACCTCCACACTGTTTCGATCGAGACAAGATCGAGGAAATGTAAGCCTTAAAATTGGTAGGGAATGTCATTAATATCGGCATCGATGGATGAATAATCAAGATCAAAGGTTAAGATCCTACCGTAAAAAAAAATATCGATAAATATCAATTGAAGGAATCTATAGAGCCTCTAAAAAAAAATATTAAGATTTATGATAGATTATGTGAGACCAGAGTCTATTCTATGAATTGGTTATATTCACCACCAATAATTTTTAGAATATATGAGTGGAAAAAGATTTTGACCTTTTTTTTTTTATTTATGTCAGCACAGCCTTAGTTATACGCAAATACATAAACATGTTATTAGTGTCGAAATTTGATCGTCGATCCACATTGTGGAGTGGAATCCACAAAACTATGTGAGCATCACTCTTAAAACGAGCAAAAGAAAGATGCACACACTCAAATCAGTTTAATATCCAAAAATAAAGTTCAGATAATATATATATTATTATGTTTTCATTGTTATCCTAAAACATAGGGTTTTTTTTAGTCGCTATATGATTAAAATTAATAAAAATAGAAACTAGTAAATCGACATCTTGAAAGCTTTAGAGGCATATCATAATTAAAGTTATTAGTTCTAGTCGCTATTTATTCTTTCTTTCTCTCTGTGTTCTCTTCCTTATATGTATCTTTTTTTTTTCTCTTCCATAAATTACATCAGTGTATCCTCATTAAGGTTGTCTATTACAAATCCATAAATAATATTCAAGCATGACTTGTTTCAATTGTGTTTGGCTTGATAAGGATTCGACTGCATATAATGCATCATATATACAATTATCTGCAAGATTTTCTACTGCTAACTAGTATATCTTGGAGTAATTAATGATTTAGTCATCCTCTCTCTCTCTATATATATATTTACGAAGAATTTTGTTAATGTTCGACTCTTTACATCATTATACGCCACAAACACTCTTGCAAAGAACTAAATGGATATACATATAACCACATCTATAAGTATACTATGAAGAACAAAAACTCAGCTACATTAAGGTGAAGCAAACAAAGATTACATGAGATGTTGGTTGTGGGTGTAGTATTATCCTATTTTCCTCGTTTATTTTGCTTCTTCTGCTGTCACCTTAGCTGTTTGCTGTTGACCCAACATTTGACTTCACTCTCAACTTATCTGATTTCTTTTTTTTGTCACTTGTTGGAGGAAGTAAGCGTTCTTCTATCAAGAACATATAAAAATTTAGTGGTATATTACATCACAATAGTTATGGTTTGGTGCTCCAAGCTTAAGCAAATATCTTAATTTTTCGAATGACATCGTTGATATAAGACAAGAAATGGGATCTGACGCAGTGAACGAGAGAGATCAACTCATTGGGTGTGAGGCTAAAGGCAGAAGAAGGTGGGTGATGGGAGGGTGATATGATGACTTCATGTCTCCTAGAAATCCAACATGGGAAAGGGATAGAAAGAACCTGACCAATCCGTAGCATCCAAGTCTTTATTGCTTTTGTCTGTTTGCCTGCCGCCATGCTGTTGATCGGTGAGGGACTTGTGCACCCCCAATCCATTCCTCTGCTTCTTTACATTTTGGTCAGGTAAATGCTGTAGCACACTCTCAGACGCGTTCGTTTGCAGCTGGAATCAGATACTGCAAGCCACCAAGAACAAATCAAGTTCAAACTAGTGATGTGATAATTTATCTAAAAGGATAGTGGATAACGTCAAAGACAAAAAAGGATCACAAAGCTTTGGTTACTAGAAGGTGATTCATCTTGTTGTTGAAGAAACGAGATGAAAACAAAGATCTCATTTACAACAGGAAGCTCAACGTGGTGAAGTACCAAAAGAAATGGGCAATGGCGAACCCTGAGGCCAGGCAATTCAGCCATGAGAGCAGATAACAAGATCAAAGCAATGACTTGCGAATTTTGTTAGACTATGCTAACAACGATACAAGGATCAATATAATCAACAAAACAGCTTCTTCGATCTATGTTTGATTGTTCGCCGATGAGGATCTTAGCGATGGATGAGGGTTAGGAGCAGAACTATTTGCTATCCCAGAATTGAACGCAACATTTTGAGAGGAGCCTGGAGCAGGGTGGATCGCAGAGAGAGGTAACCGGGGACCAAATGCAAACATTTGCTGCCGTTGCACGAGTGGCATCTGATGATGGCCTGGGAGATTGTTGTCGTACGCGGCTTGTGGCACATTCACCTGCCCAACCAAGGGTGACACGGCTGGCTGTCCGGAATTTGCATTTACAGCAGCTGGTGCTGTGGTTGTCGCTCCCGCTGATGATGGTATATTATTTGTGGTTGATCCAATACGGGTGGACATCACAC
Organism: Musa beccarii; assembly: GCA_024322285.1. NCBI lineage: Eukaryota > Viridiplantae > Streptophyta > Magnoliopsida > Zingiberales > Musaceae > Musa > Musa beccarii. The sequence goes on from CM044398.1 coordinate 7,805,410, forward strand.
GGATCCGTTCAGCCGAAAGCCTTTGTCTCATCCTCTCAGCCTGTTCACATTCCTTGAGCAGTAAGGTTTCCACTTCTGCAAACTGTTTCAGCTTCAGCTCCAACCTCTTCAGCTGCACAGAAATAATCCCAGGAGATGTGAGATCAAAACTAACCTTGGAACATTATAAAAGCACAAAACACCATTGTAATCTAGCAGAAGAAACTAAGCTAACCACAGAAAAATCTAACTCCATGGAAATTCTTTTCACTCATCCAAAACTGCAGATACAGATATGATCATTTTCATCGATGAACTTCCATCTTAAGATTTGACTGATGCAAACAACAAAATGCAAGTTTAGAAGTTTCAATGCTCGAAGACCAACCTACCACAAGTATATTTTAAAAAAATTCATCATTCAGAGCATATGCTCCTAGGATTTATTTCTCTTTTAATTGGGTGATTTGGTTTTTTAGGAATTTGTTATCATAAAATTTATTAATCATATTAGGTAATTTCTCATAGTTTCATTTCAATATTTACAAAATCATAAAATTCTAATAATGATCAAATATTCTACATTATTATGTACATTTGTAACCTTGTTAAAAATAATTTGTTGCTCTTTCTTAATTTCTCATTTGATCACATGGAATTAATTGACCAATCTTACCATTGGGCTTTTTTTTGATCGGATTGTGGGACCGTCAATGCCAACACTATGAAAGATGTGAACCTCATCTGAAGATTGCTCAGATTCTGTCACATACACTATATCCAATGACTGCGAACGTGATAGAATCCCAGAGGAATTCTATGAAGATTGATCTTTGAGGGAGATCAACCCTTGGAACGCTATAGGGGTTCCACCCTCCAAGTAGCCTGGTGGCTGCAATTGTAGATTGATATTTCTTGTTCCAAAAAGGTGGAGGCTACAAGCTTATATAAAGCTCCAAACCCTAGCCCTATGGGCTGCTTCCTAAGTGAACTACTCAATTTACTCTCAACTTTAGCCGACCGGCCCAGTAACAAGGGGGGCGGCGGCTAAGAGGCCCAATAGCCCAAATATAAACCCTAACCTCTGTTCTTTATAGGATAGAGGCGGCTAGGTGGGATTTATTACACTCACAGGGTTTTTATTAGCTGCTACTTGGTTGAGTAGGACCCAACCCTACTAGGGTCCTATCAAGCCCGCCCTCTTCCAATCAGCCTTGTCCTCAAGGCTGAGGTTCCATGAATTCAGGGAACCGGGTCTTCAGCTCCTCATATGATTCCCATGTGACGGCTTCGGGTGGTAAATTATTCCAATGCACTAGTACTTCAGTAGAGGGACGTCGACGATGCATGATGATTCTACGGTCGAGAATGGCTTGCGGCTGGGCTTGGATATATCCATCATTAGTGGTATTGGACAGTTGAATCTGGGGTGACTCGTGTTCTCCCAACTTGGACTTCAAGCATGACACATGGAAGACAGGGTGAATTTTAGCATCCTCAGGCAATTTAAGTCTGTACGCCACAGCTCCAATACGCTCTGCGATCTGATAGGGCCCATAAAAACATGGAGATAGCTTCATGGAGGCTTGTGTGTTGTTGGATAGTTGTTTGTATGGCTGTAAGCGAAAATAAAGCCAATCTTCTACTAAAAATTCTCTTTCGCTTCTTCATGTGTCAGCTTGCTGCTTCATTCTGGCTTGAGCGGTAAAGAGATTATCCTTTAGCAGCTGTAGGAGTTTGTCTCTGTCAATTAAATCTTGATTGACCTGATGTACCTTAGCCGAGTCAATTACATACTTTGGAATCACAGGAGCCGACCGACCATATAATGCTTCATATGGGGTACATTTTGTAGATGAATGATATGTAGTATTGTACCACCATTCGGCCTAGGGGAGCCATTTCGTCCACTCCTTTGGCCGATCGCTGGCGAAACACCGAAGGTACGTCTCTAAACACACATTGCTCACCACTGTTTGGCCGTCAGTTTATAGATGATATGCTGTGCTCATCTTGAGTTTGGTGCCCTGCAACTGAAATAACTCAGTCCAAAATTTACTAGTGAAGACCCTATCACGATCACGTACAATGGACCTTGGCATCCCATGCTTAACAATATTTTCTGTGAAAATCTGAGCAATACTAACAACAGTATAGGGATTTCGCACAGCACAAAAATGAGCATATTTCGTAAGTTGATCAACCACTACAAGGATTGTGCTTTTACCTTTGGAAGGTGGCAGCCCTTTGATGAAGTCCATGAAAATGTCAGTCCACACCGAGTCTGGTATGGGTAGTGGTTGTAGTTTCTCTGGACTCGCCACTGTTTCACCTTTTTGCTATTGACATACATCACATTATGTTACGTATTCGAAAATAATTTTTTTCATCCCTCTCCGATAAAAGTTTTGCTTCACTCTTTTGTAGGTTCTTAAAAATCCAGAGTGCCCTGCTGAAGGTGTGGAGTGCATTTCGTACAGAATGACTTTGATGCAAGGGAAGTTTGGTATAAGCACAATACGACCTTTGTAGCATAGATCCCTCGAATCCCAAGTATAGTGAGCTATTGCGCTTGGATCCTCCTCTAATTTTTTGATGATGTTGCTGATTTCTGGATCCTTCCATTCCTCCCTAATGTCCTCAAGGAAGCCGGTGGTAAGAAGAGAGACGGTTGAAAATTCAACTTGCTCAAGTAGCCGTGAGAGCGCATCTGCAACAACATTTTCTTTCCCCTTTTTGTAAATAATTTCATAATCAAATCCTAGAAGTTTGGTTACCCATTTTTGTTGCTCCGGGGATGATATCTTCTGCTCCAAAAAGTACTTGAAGCTTCTATGGTCGGTTTTAATCTGAAATCGCCGGCCAATCAGGTAGGGTCTCCACTTTGTTACTGCATGTACAATGGTGAGCATCTCCTTATAATAGATAGACATTTTTTGATGGGAGGGAGACAACGCCTTGCAAGTGTATGCGAGTGGTCGACCATCTTGCATGAGAACGACTCCAATTCCAACTCCAGATGCATCGGCCTCAATGATGAAGGGTCGGCTGAAATCTGGTAGCGCTAGCACCGGTGTCATCGTCATGGTTGCCTTAAGTCTGTCGAAGGCAGCGGAGGCTTTGTTCGACCATTGGAAGGCGTCTTTTTTCAGTAGAGAAGGGGGGCACTGATCTTCCCATAGTCCTTCACGAATTTTCGGTAGTAGCCCGTTAGTCTAAGGAACCCACGCAGCAATTTCACATTTGTAGGTTTCGGCCAGCCTTGCATTGCTTCGATTTTTGTTGGGTCTACGGCTACTCCTTCTAATATTTTGTGCCCAAGGTACTCTACTTTTTGCTGGAGAAAGCTGCACTTTGATAGCTTAACAAAAAAAGTATTCTCCCGAAGGATCGTCAGAACAAATAACAAGTGTTGAAAGTGAGTCTCAAGAGAAGGGCTGTAAATGAGAATATCATCGAAAAATACCAAAGACAAATTTCATGAAGAAAGCTCCGAAAAATATCGTTCATGAGACTTTAGAAAGTTGAAGGAGCATTAGTGAGTCCAAAGGGCATTACCAAGAATTCATAATGGCCGTTATGAGTGCAGAAAGCAGTTTTTGGGATGTCGCCTTCATATACCCGAATTTGGTGGTAACCGGATCGGAGGTTCAACTTCGTGAAGACTCAAGCTCCTTTTAATTCATCAAGAAGTTCATCCACCACTGGTATTGGGTACTTATGCTTGACGGTGATATCATTTAGAGCTCGGTAGTCGATGCACATCTGCCAAGTTCCGTCTTTCTTGCGCACAAGTAGCACCAGTGAGGAGTAGGGGCTGCAGCTTGGCCGAATCACCCCTGTTTCGAGCATCTCCTTTACGATCTTCTCAATTTCATCCTTCTAGAGGTGAGGATAGCGGTAAGGCCGAGTGTTTGCTGGTGGTTTGCCCGGAAGGATTGGAATTCGGTGGTCATGTTGCCGAGTAGGAGGAAGACCGCGCGGTTCAAAGCAAAAACATCATCAAATTCAACAAGCGGTTGGGTGAGATTTTGATCTTTAATTTCTGTTTTCTCCCCCTCGGTTCTTCTTTGGAGATGCATAAGAAAGCCACCATTTATCTTGTGTAAAACTTTCTCCATTCGTTGGGTTGAAACGGTGGTTACGTTGCTTCCGCGCTTCCCACGTAGGTTGACCTATTTGCCTTTGCAATAGAATTTCATAATCAATTTAGAAAAGTTCCAAGAGACGTCACCTAGCGCCGTCAGCCATTCTATGCCCAACACAGCCTCATAATCATCAATTGGTAGGAGGAAGAAGTCGGTAACAATTTCTTGGCCCTACAGTAATAGTTTCACCTGCGGGCATCTTTGGTCGCATTTTAGGATTCGACCGTCGGCGACCTTTACGTCGAACTTGCTGCAACCTTCGATGTGGAGCGCCATCCAAGCAGCAACCTTACTGTTTAAAAAGTTATTAGTGCTGCCTGTATCGATGAGAACGGTGATCGGTTGTTGTTTGAGCAAGCCTCCAACTTTTATTGTTTGCGGATTTGAGTAGCCAGCTAGCGTATGTACCATAAAGTCGGTCGATTGTAGCTCTTCTTCCACATCTTCGTCCTCATGTTCAAGACTCTCTTCTGGCTGTTCATCGATCTCTTCTTCCACTGGTTCAATCACAAGAAGTCTCCCTTTTTTACAGTGATGCTCGCGACTCCACGGCTCGTCACAATGCCAACATAACCCCTTGGCAGATCAGTCTCGAAGCTCTTCTCTTGTCAACCTTTTTGGTGCCGGAGCTCGACTGATAGTAGGGGGGGCTGAGGGCTTCGATATTGCTGGTCGAGGCTTCGTGGTTCAATCGCTCCTCCTGAAGTCGTGCGAAAGAGAAGGCTACCATAAGCGTGTATGGTTGTCGCGCTTTAACTTCTCCCCGAATCTCCGACTTCAAGCCCTCAATAAATATCCCCAATAATTGTTTTTCAGACCAATCATGAGTTTGATTAGATAACCTTTCAAACCTAGTTTGTTACTCCTGGATGGTGGAGGTTTGTCGGATCTTTGCTAGTTGTCCGTCGATGTTCTTGTAATCGGTTGGTCCGAAACGGATCAGTAGTCCTTCTTTGAATTGTCACCATGAGAGGACTCCACGAGTGTGTTCAAACCAATCAAACCATTGTATGGCATCCCCTTCAAGATGTATAGCCGCAATTTCTACCATAGATGTATCTGCGGTTTTGTGGTACCGAAAATATCGCTCCGCGCGCGAGATCCAACCAATCGAGTCTCCTTCCCATTTAGGGAAGTCCACCCTCATGCGTGGATAATGGGGATCGGTCATAGAGCCTCCCCTCTCCTGGAGGTCATCTCTTCAATCAGAGCTTTCTCCATGATGTGATTTCTTTGGGCTCGGTGGTCAACCCAAACTAAATTCGGCAAAGAGAGTCCGAATCTCCTCCTCCATTCATGTCTCGAAGACTTCGAATTTAGCATTAATTGCCTCCTCGGATGCCATAGCATATATCTCTAAATCTGTAATATTAAGATCTCTTTTTTGCTGTCGGGTTAAAGGCATGTATTGGTTGAGAGAAGTGGTGGCTGAAAGGGTTGGTGGATTGGTGGATGTAGGCTGCGGTTTAGGCTTGTTTTGTGGCTGTTTTGGGTGCAGTTTGGGGCTGTGGTTTGATGGAGTTTTTGGGCTGTGATGGTAGTGGATGAAAGTTAGGGAAGAGGGTTTTAGATCTGCGGTAGATCGCAGCAAAGATTTGACAAAAATCAGTGGAAATTGCTGCCTATATGCGCTGTCTCGTAAGAGCAGAATTGTCGTCAAAGAAATAGCGGTTTCTTGACGAAATTTCTAGCGAAAACTCAGAGATTAGAGGAGGGGGTTTGACGGTAGAATCTTAGTTTAGATAACAGCAAAGATAACAAATTGGATCAAGAAATTTCGACGGCAAAACAGTAAAGAAATCGGTGCAAGTTGCGATTGCAGAATTCTCGTTGAAAAATTTCAGCAGTTTGCGACGAGAGATTGCAGCAACACATGATTTTTCTTTTTTTTTTATGAATTCCACGATAGATCAATCACGGATGGGAGCCAAGATGATCTATGAGGTGCACAAGAAATTTTGTTCAAAAAAGATAACAATTAGATCGGTTAAAGGCAGCAACACGCGGCTGAAATTTTCTGCAGCGATCCTTCGTTCGCAAAGATGGTAACTTTTGCGACGCAAGGAATTCGCAGGCAAGGGATAGATAGAAAAACTTCTTTTTGGTATTTTAGATGAAAAATTACACTAGCAAAGGGTATTGGTGGTAGAAAAATACCAGATCTCTGATGCAATTGGAGGTGGCGACTGTAAATTGAATTGATCTACATCAGGAGATGATGGTGGAGACGACGACATCAAGAGCAATTGCGGAAATTGCTTGGCTGATGGTGAGCGACAGGGATGGCAGCAAAAGCAGCAAGATCACTGCTCTGATACCAGATGATAGAACCCCAGAGGAATTCTATGAAGATTGATCTTTGAGGGGGATCAACCCTTGGAACGCTATAGGGGTTCCACCCTCCAAGTAGCCTGATGACTGCAATTGTAGATTGATATTTCTTGTTCCAAAGAGGTGGAGGCTACAAGCTTATATAGAGCTTCAAACCCTAGCCCTATGGGCTGCTTTCTAAGTGAACTACCCAATTTACCCTCAACTTTAGCCGACCGGCCCAGTAACATGGGGGGCGACAGCTAAGAGACCCAATAGCCCAAATATAAACCTTAACCTCTCTTCTTTATAGGATAGAGGCGGCTAGGTAGGATTTATTACACTCACAGGGTTTTTATTAGCTGCTACTTGGTTGAGTAGGACCCAACCCTGCTAGGGTCCTATCAGAGCGAAATTGATTCATCTTTTCCTTGACATATACACAAGCTCGAAATCATCTTTCATGCAAACATTTTGGGGAACTGATCTATGTTCATCATAAACATACGTATGGGATTATGGTATGTAAATAAGGACAAAGAGGAGGAGGCTAAGACAAATCTGTTTGATTCCCAATTTATCTGAGTCAAATCCTACAGTTAACAAGCTCTGCATAGTTAGGAATTAGAATGATCCATTATTTAATGAGGCACGAGATCCACCATATCCATCGAAGTTCATTTAAGAACAGATGGCAGAGGTCAGAATGCAACCAACCTCTAGTAAGAGTGGTTCCATACGAGGACAAAGATGCCAGATTTGATCACCTTAGGTTGTTGATGATAACATTTCTTTTCTCTTTGATTCAGGTCTTTCAAAGATCCCGAATAATGATGGTGACACCAATAGTGACAAAGGTGACTAGGATTACTATGCTCTGGCAACCCAGAGAGGTAGAACACTGATAAAGGAGCAGAGTTTTACTCATACCACTCAAAATAAAAATCATTGCTTAATATCCAATATAATTATGAGAGGAAGGGAAAAACAAGATCAATTATAACTTTAAGATGCCTTTAAGGTGACAGAGAGTATGATCGAATCTTACCAGCATGGATTTTCTGAGCTAAAGTAGGACCCCAGCAATTAGTCTCAATTTCTAAATAAAAAAAATCCTATTGTCCAAAAGTGCAGCAGACCGGTAGGATTGCTAGTGCTCGACAGCCAACATGGTCATTCGTACCCCCACAAAACCTTCCTTCCCCACCCTTACCACGTAAACCACCATATCAGGCTTACACCTTATGTGCACACATCTGGTCAACCAATACACTTTCAAGAATATTGTTCATCTGATAAACAAGTGGTGCAGTGTTTAATAATGTCATATGACATGGGAGCAATATCATTTCTATAACAACACTGACTTTTAGTCACATGTATCTCCCAAGGAGGAACACCATTCATTTTGATGTCAGTAGAAAGACAATATGGCATGTATTCTATATGCATATTGTTAATATGTGATTATCGAAGTTTTTAATCCCATTCCCATGTATGATGTATGACTGGCTTATACGTATGATAATTTTTATATGCATACATTGTATAATTACTAGTTTTGGTTTTTCGGAGGCTTCACTTTTGCTCTTTATAATATGATTAATAATATGCCATAAGTAAATACAAAAAGATTGGATGTTGAATATACATAAAAAAGGAATAAAGACTGGCCCACCATTGTACCAACCCATGCTGGCACACGATACAAATAGGTGATGGTGTCCATATTGGTCCAACAATCAAATGATACTATTCTTGGACCGATATCTGAATCTATAATTCTAAACATCAGTTTGTAAATAACCTATCAAACATATAGGTAAAATAACCAATTAATTGCATTGAAAGCACATTTGGGCTTTCCTTTTCAACCATTTACTCTAATTTATATAGTCAAATCTCCCAGCAAATTTAGATTTATCAAAACTGGCTAAACTCCAATTGTTTGTCTGAGAGAATTAGCAAGTGTAGTGTCCTATAAACCATATGAAAGCTGCATATGCTAAAATCTAACCTGGTGATTTATGATAGTAGCACCCAACCTCTGGATTTCACGCTCCTCTTGATCTGCAAATAGTTTTGCTTTCACTGCAGCTGCGGATAGACCATACATGGCAGCATATTTCACAAGGTCAGGAGCAGGAGAAGTAGCGCCATTTTTAGCATGTCGCACTTGACCATCGGTTCCATCTGACAACAAAATCAGAAGTGAGAAAATTTTCGCGATTGTGAGCTAGAACAGAAATGGCATCAGATGTATACCTTTCTGATGACCCAAGTTTGTATGTGGTCTATGAATACCAACTTCAGTATGCGAGCCATCAGATCTGATCCATTCAACAAAGTCTCAACTAAGGTTATTGGGTGTCATACTCATTTGAGTGTCAATTTGCACATAAATCAATACAGAAAAACTAGAATGACAAACCAGATTGGGACAGGGAAAGTTCCTGAGCATGTATAAAAGCAATCCTCACACGTATATAACTGCTTTTAACATGCTTGACAGCACTAAGATATAGATAAAGCAAGTAACATACTGTGATAAATCCTGAGCAAATTGGCATTAATAAAACATGTAGCAATCCTATTAATGACAGAAATTTTTAGCACAAACCTGCAATCCTCTCTAGTCAAGACAGATAGTGCTGCACTTGCACAGGCTGCTGCAACTCTTGGTCCAATTGCAGAGGTTAAAAAGGCAACCTGTAAAATTTCACAATGGTTAGACAAACTAATATACTTGAACCTTACAAGTGGTAGATATTTCCACAAGCAGCAATTCAACAATTAGATGTAACAAGTTCTGAAGAATATAGTCGTTTGTGTCACTAGTTGGTATCACCCAAACCAAAGACAAGGAGAGAAAAAGAAAGACAAAAGAGGAGGAGGAGAATGCAAGGCGGAGGAGCAGAAAAAGGAGGCAGGTGGGACAAGATATGGCCGGGAGGTGGCAGGTTCCATAGTTGTCAGGTCTTCAAATATATATCATAAAATTTAATCTCCTAGATCTAGGACTTATAGAACCAACAATAAGCATATATTCTCTGAGGTTCCTAGTTTGCATATATTTGTAGTTTACAAGCCTTGGCTGTTAACAAAATCATATCGAATTATAATGTATTCACCAAGGTTGTGTAATCATAGCAGACCAGAAATTAAAGCAACCAGTTTGTTGATACACTTTTTATATTTGAAGAAAATCAAGATAAAGAAAGAATATCACCATAAATATACACAACCAACAAGTCATCTGACTGGAGCCGAATTCATGCGCTACATTCATTCTATTCTTTTCATAATGATAAAGCACAAGGATGCACATAGGCACAACAACTCACCAAGGACATAACTGGATTAGCAGAATTTGCAAAAGGAAGCTGGTTAGTGGTACTGAAATCTCCATTGCTTAATCCTAAGATACACCATCGGTAAAAGAAAATTTTAACCAAAGGTATAACTACATAATCAAAAAATAATATCTTCCAACAGGGTCCAAATGGATTCTATTAAAATTACCTTCAACATTACCATTAGAATTTGAATTTGGAAGCCCAGGATCATGTCTGATCGAGGAATCAGATATGGTAGGCATATGCGGAAGTTCAACATTTTCCAATAGACCATCTTCTGTTGGAAGGCGAAGGAAATGGCAAATACATTGTGCCTTTGACTTGGTGCCTACATATTCTGCAATTTCATTCCAGTTGTCATTATATTTTTCTAAAGCCTCAAGTAACAGCAATGTTTCCTGATCTGTCCAGCTATCCCCGTCGATATCTGAATTATCCTTTTTCGAATCCATTCTTGTGAAGTCTAGGCTTGAATGGCCAGTGACAAATTTTGCATCATGAAAGCAGTCTGCACAAAGCATGATATCCACCTGTACGAACAATTATGGCCAACAAACAAAGCTTACTATAATAATATAAGCATTCAAGAGCATAGAAAATTACCATTCTATTTAATGCTGCAGAGCATTTCTCTATGTTTATTCAAAAAATCTAGCTGCTAAGTTACCAGTAAAATACCCTCCTGGATCAATCATAACAACTTAAAATACATAGCTCTAACCACTTAGCTAATGGATTAATAATGATTGAGCACATAAATTCAAAAGTTAGGGAAAAAAGAATAGGGCATTGAATGCTTTGCCCCTTTCTCTACATATTGGAGGGGCAAAATTGAGATAATTACATCATACAAGAAATCCAATTTCCTAAAATCAAGCTATTAAGAAAATTGTACTTCTTCTCAATTATCATTTTCAATTTCTTAATAAGAAGGAATAGCAACTGATATAAGAAAAATGGGGTGGGCTGTAAAGACCCAGACAAAAATTTTAACATATAGACAATAAACTGTATTAAGTATGCTATGGATAAATGACATGTAAAGCTCATATAGAGTATAGACTCAGGCTAACTGTAATATTGATCAGTAATAAGCCCCCATCAGAAACACAAGATTAGCTATGAGCAAGATAATCAAGTGCCTCAATACTGAAACTTCACCGGAGACCTCCATGACAACACTCCAAGCCTCCAGATTATTTTACATTAGCTCATAATCAGGCCAAAAGAGTTATAATGATAATGACAACAAAGAATTATGGTGATGCATCATTATTATGATCAAGCAATTTTTGACCCAAAATAATAATAAGATTCAGTGACAGTCACACTATTGAGAAAACTAAAATAACAATCATATAACACCATACTCCAGTGTCCTATGACATTATCCAGCATGTACATGGATATAGTACAACAGACCTACTGTGTGATATAAAGTAAAACATACCTCCTTCTGTGATTGATAGTGCAAACTGGTCAGGGGGCAAGAGCAGAAGTTGCAGGAGTGTTCAGCAAACCGTTCCCTAATTCTACCATCCAAATCCACAATACCAGCATCAGAATCTGTTGATGCAGAATGAGAAAGGAAAGCAACATCCTCTAGCCTTAGGCTACATTTTGGTCTGTCAAACAGCATCAAACTGTCTATTGATCTCAATGGTGATGTCTGAAGCTGTAGCTCCCCACTTGCTTCCTCCCTAAGAAGTGACCCAGCCATCCTCAGCCCACGATGCACTGAAGAAGCTGCAAGATAATTAACAATTCCCCAATGGTCCAAAAACCTCACGATCCGACTAAGATCATAAAGTTCATTGTTCGGAACCAATGCTTGGCAATCAGCAAAAGATAGCCTCTTTCCCGGATTTTCCAGGTACTTGGAAATTATCTTGTTTCGAAGGCCTATGAACCTCTCTGGGGTGTGATCGCCGGACGTTCCGGTAACAAAGTGGGGCACGACTTGCCTCTCCAACCGGTTCACAATGCTGGCTGAAAACCAGTCTAAGAACTCAAAAAAAGAAACTTTTTTAGCATAGATTCAACGGTCAGGAGCGTGAAACGAGAAGAAGGGCAAAAGAACAAGTACAGCTACTACCGACCGGAGTGCACCGGAACGAGGAGGAGATGTTCCTTGCCGAACCGCTTCACTACTCCCTTCCCTTCCATGAGAGGCGGAGGGGTGCAGACATAAGACGAAGAATTATCAAGGTCCGGCGGCTGCTGCTGCAGCGAAGGGTTATCGGGGAGCACCACCGAGAGGACCTGTAGCTGGCCGTGAGAGATGTTCTCCAAACAAGGCGGAGCCCACGAGCGGGCACCGTTGGAGCGCTCGGCAGCGACGAGGGCGAGGACGGAAGAGTGGGGGCGATTTACGGAGCGGCGGACGGCGAAGGGGAAGTCGGAGACCCGGTGGCCACCGCCGGAAAGTACCTCGGACTCACGGAGGTCGAGGACGGGGTCAGCGGCGGCCAGGATTGCGGGGGAATCACGTCCGTCATCCTCCACATCCTCCGCGGCAGCGGCCGCGTCCTCGTCGTCGTCATCCTCATCGTCCCGCAGATTCTGCCGCCTGGGGTTGGCGTCGCGCTTCCGCTTCCGCTTCCGCCATTTGAGCCGCGAATCTGCCGGGATTTGATATCGGCGTCAAAAAGGAAGCGAACGAATGGCGGATTTGGTGAAGAACAAAAAGAAGAAGGGGAAACCACGAAGAGAAAAGATGGAGATTGAGAACGAGAGTCGTAGGGTTTACCTGAGGATGGGAGAGAAGGGGAAGCGGGCGACATGGGCGTGAGCCGGTGGAGGGCTCGGGACGCGAGCGTGATGGCACAGAGCGGAGCCGAAAAGGGGCGAGGGGAGTAAGACGACCGGGAGTCAGCGTATCCTCCTCACCCATGGGAAGCTACTCTTGTGTTGTATGTACTATTTGCATACATGCCCCCATACCATTTCAAATTTATTTATTTCCTCAAAAATGTAAAATCATGTTGAAATATGATGTAATATGCAAAAGTATAAAAGACGATGATAATTAGATAGAGCCGCAATCAAAGGTAAAATTTTAAAAAAAACCATTAATTTTATTTCCTTAAAGTCAAAGAGATCAACAAGTTTGATGCTACATAATATAATTTGAAAACAAGTTACAAAGTCAATTCAACCCCATACTTATGTCTCCAAAAACTGATGTTGTTGATGGAAGAACTCAGTTGTCCCAAATGATTCATGCAAGTAGCTATTTATACAAAGTCAATTATATGTGAAGGTACTAAAATGCCAAAATAATAAGTCTGGTAATACTTTGGTTTAACAGGGTAATGGGATATATATATATATGCAAAGGTGAATTTTTAAATCTTTTTATTTTTTTTTCAGAAACGCTCTTTAATTCTCAATCAGTACCCATTTTAATCTAATATCTAAAATATTATTTTTAAAAAATAGATCGGCTCAATTATAATATTTTTATATCCTATTATGATGTTTTTAACAATATTAAAAAAATTAACTCATTATGTTCATAGAATTTTTACACTGTATTTCTATGTTTGTAATAATACTAGCAAAACACTACAATAGGGCGAATTATATATATATATATATATATATATATAATATAAAATATTATAGCATAATATAAAATAGAATTTTCGTTCACTGTAATAGTTCACATTTAAAAAGGAAAGAAAAAAAGAGATAAATTAAGGAAATTGGGGGAACTCAAATGTAAGCTTTGCTTGATTGATGGAAAATGAAGACTTTGACGATGTTAGTTCGTCATTCTTTTATCCTTCTGCATGTAGTGGTGAGTTCGAAGATTGGCCGCGATAGAAAGATGACATGACTCGATCGAACTTAGTTTGATTGCCTTCTCGACATGGCAAAATTATTTTTTTAATGCACAGTGGTAAGATTCATATCTTAGTGAAGTATTGTGCATCAGATCGTTTTGACAATGTCCGTAATAAATTATTTTGCAATATGGAGAAACAAGATTTTGAGGCATGAAATCTACTCTCATTTAGAGATATTATAAGGTCGTGCATGTTGACTCTAAACTTTGTGTCGATGGTTATCTTATTTACTATACCTTTTATTTTATAAAAATCATGAAAAATTTATTATCTTCCGAATCTTTTAAATTACCGGATAGTATTTCTCATTTTTAAAGTGCACAAAGCGAGCTCATATTTTTTTAGATGATAAAAATGTTTTCACTGATTCTAGATAACTTTAATTTTTAAGTTTTTCAAATTATCAACTATTGAAACACAGATTTTTTTTATCATGATAATAAAGAGAAATGTAAACTCTTTCTCCGTTTGTAATAAGAAGGATAATTTTAAATCATCTTTTTCTTTTTTAAGGATATAAAAATATATCCTAAATAAGGAGAAAAAACTTGTTTGAGAGAACTACTTTAAGTCATATTTGAGAATCTCAATTACTAATTCGAGGGTCAAATGATGGAGTTGAAAAACCTCACTGGACATTAGTAACCTTAGGAAATATAATATTTCTATATTGGGAGCATAATAATTTCAACTTAGACCCACCTTGAAACATGATATTTCCGCATCAAAGATACTTTAGACATTCTTATAAATATAGGTCTGGATCATGTCGGACTAATAAATATATTAATAATATTTTTCTTTTACATCAACTAAACTAAATTAAATCAAACTATCAAACCAACTTGGTATTAAAACATATTGCTTATATTTTTTTAATATAATTAGTGTTTATGGTGAATCAATTTATTTTTAAATAGGGTTATAGCGTTTTCTTGTGATTGAACTTTCCTCATCATAATCATATTCAAAAACATTTTACTCATCATAATCATATCAAGAAAACTATATATAACTCAGTCTTAGTTAATTCAAAATTTCATAAATATCAATTATTAATTTTCTTATCTTTATTAAAAGCATCATAAAATATTTTATTTTAGAGTTCTTAAATATTTTTGAATGAAAATTTACAATATTTTGACATATTTCAAAAATAATAAGTTTTTATTTTTTTATGTAACCTTAATTTTTAGCCTATAATTTTTAAAATATTTTAGAGTGCTTACTTCATTTATTAAAAAAATAATAACAGAAAAATCACATTTAGAATGCTTTTAAATGTACTTACATTGTGTTTGTCACTGATTTGAGATAATATAACTCTAATAAAAGACACTGTAACTAATTTTCAGTTATTTGAAGTTTTCACTAACAATACACATTAACTTTACTATAGGTTTAAAGGTGCTATAAAATTATTAATATGAAAATTTAAATGATTTTGGATGAAAATTAAGATGGTATTGACATTTTCCTCTTTTTCTTAAATTAAGAAGGTCTTGAAAATTAAGAATTCTATTTTTCCCACTTATTCTTAAATTTAGGTCTAAATATTAAAAAAAATATATCATAATATATAGAGTCATTTATAATTAATGAATAATGATAATAAATTAATTATTATTCAATTATAGTATTTTTTTGATTCAGAAATAAAAAAATTTATATTAACTTTACTATTTTTCGACTTGTCTCGATGTTCGAGCTCGACGCGACCAGACCCGACCCGAACCGTTGACAGATCCCGGTCCGGTTCATAGCTTTCCCGTCTCCGGCCGAGTTCTCTGCTGCTTGGTTGAGTGGCGTCCGTGGAGCTACAGAAATAGAAAAAGAGGGAGAAAGAGAGGGGGAAGGGAAGCGAAGCTAAATCGAGCGGCGACTGGAATCGTTCTCACGGGAACAAAAGGATGGAGGGAAAAGGAGAGGCGAAAAGTAACAGAAGGGAGCCCATCAAGAGGCGGCACGGCTCCACTGCCTTCTTCGTGGTGCTGGATTGCCTCTTCCTCCTCATCTTCTTCTGCTTTCTCTGCTACTTCCTCCTCAAGATCTGGTCCGGATCAAAGCCCTAACCCCAACGAAAGGACCCGCATTTTGTTGATCCTGAAACCACTTTATTCCATTCTATTCATTCTAACGTCGGTAATCTCATTTTATCCCCGATGTTTTTGTTTCAAGTATTAAATTCGTAGCACGGCAATCATCTTACGATCTGTTCCAGAAAAAAAAATTGCTTTTTAATTTCCCCTTTATTGTTTGTTGGTTTGAACCCGTTGTTGATTTGAAATCTGGCTGCCGGTTTACACTATATGATTTTTATTGCAGAAGATTGCTTGGAAGCATTGTTCATATCACTGCTAATTTCTGTGGGACTATGGCTGTTTGGTTCACCAACTGTTTATGTGAAATAATTCTTCATCCACCGTTGCCATGATATGAAAATGAGTGAAAGGAGTCACATGAAGATTTATGTTTTTCGTATTTGCTCATCTTCATTTTAAACTTGATTTAATCCCTCATGCAAATCTTCTTGAATCAAGAGAAAGGTTCCGTGACTTTTGACCTAGCGTGAGGGAGATATAAGCATCCGTACCATATGACATCAATGGGGAACTTAAGCATGTAGTTCTTGATTCGGGATACTCTGCTGTGTCATTTTGAAACTTAGGCATCACAATCGGATCTGATTGTAAGATCTTATCTTGACTATGTAGTAGGGTGCTAGGGTTTATTTTATTGAGGTTAGCGTTCTATTAAGGAAAAGAAAGGGCAATGCTAGGGTACATAGAGTTGAAATCTCGACCTGTCATCCTGATGAATGTGGTATTAAGATCAAGTTATTTCTCCTTCAAAAGTGAGGACCAAAGGATGAGGGCACTTTACCGCAATTGATGTTACCAGGAGCTTTAACAACTGCACCTGATATAATGATTTGGCATTCGAATGATTGGATTATTTTCTAGATGAGTGGTTCACATCAGATGATTCACCATCCGATTCACAGGAGGAGAAAAGAATTGTTACTGCCCTCTTTCTCTATCATGATCGATATGTTTCAGCAATATGGTTTTATTAGGAAGATAAGTTTGAATGTGAATATTTGAGCTTTTCGCCAAGTGAAAAAGTCGAAGCTATAATTTTGAGACAATTGTATGAAACACTAATAAGTGAACATGCTGCTGGTCGCATTTTGGTGTTTTAGAAAGAGTTTTAAGGCTTCAAACGGATGGGGCATAGACGTATCAAATGGTCGCACTTTGATGTTTTATAAACAGTTTTTAAGGCTTCAAATGGATAGGACATCGACATATCAAATGTTAGAAGCTGTAGTTATTGATTTGGTTCTGGTTGCAAGATGGTTACTATTACAACCGCACATCTAATTCTTGCCTGTAACATCAAATTCATCCAAGATAAAGGTCTTGTTTCTTAAGAGTTAAGTGGCAGATATAACTGATGATGTTGCTTCAGTTTTCAACTTGCGAGACTTTCATTCAAGTTCATGCATTTTCCAGCATGTTCATGATAGCTTTTGTTGGCATCATCAACATACCTTGGCCAATCCAGCTGAATGTACTGGTATTTATACCATCAACATAAATAATTGTCATGGTATAAATTGGATGTGTTGGTAATAAATTTGAGGTAAAGAATTTGAATACCTTGGTCACTTGGGGTGGGTGCTCCAACTACAAGATTGGGCAAGGTTGTGAGTGTTGGACATGCCCACGCCTAGGTTTTCCCCCTCTCAGGCATTCATGTCTTCTCCTGCTTGGCAAATCTTGAGTCCCTCGTAGTAGAAGTCAGGTCCTGCTTAATGTCAAGTTTGCAGCAGTTGAATTGAGAGGCCCGGGGTCATGAATTAGACCTTTGGAATGGGAAGAGTAGTCCAAGGAGACACTCAGATGATTGTTCTCTTTTGAGTGATAAACTTCACCGTATGGAAAAAGTTGCCCGACAACATGAACTTTCTCTTCTGAAGTTAAGAAAGTTAAGGAGCAGAGAGTATTTGGTGCATTGAAGATGCTCTGTAGTAGGGACACTGGGCCACCATCATGATCCAAGTTTCAACACATCCGGCAGTAAGTTGAATGATAAAAGGACTTTACAGCTGCTAAAGATGAAACGGAGTGCTTGAATCCATTTGTAGGACTGGTTACCCAGGGGAATATGGACATTGGTTGATGCCTTTAGAACAAAGATATGAATGAAGTTGCATCAAAGCACTTGCTTTATGCTGTAAAAGCAGCATGATTTGATCATGTAACTTATGACCAGAGAATTATGATCTTAATACCAAATTCTAACGCTTTGTTTTCTGGCTCAACAGAGAAGTGCAAGAAAAGAAACGATGACAAAGAACAATACTACTGTCTGTCCATAAATTTTTGGCTCGTCCATCTGCAATTGCTGAAAAAAGAACTAATTTTTTCCTTTGGTTGGTTGGTTGTCAAGTGAAGAAGATCAAGAATTCAGATGCTGGAGTAACAATCTGCAGTCTGCAGGTCTTATCATTTAAATCACGGATTGCCGGAACTGCCCGACTCCACATTCATCTTCAAAAATAAGACATTATATGTGGGTGATGCAAAATAGATTGCCACTGCATGTGGCTTCGCTTATCAGTGCCCAATCCAAATTATACCGAGCAGAGTTGACTCACGTTGCAGGACTCGAAAGTTTGTTAGGTTTAGGGTTTACGGTCTCCGTCGTCGCTCGACCACCATCCGCAGGGACCGAGGCGCCGGCGGTCGACGCACCGGAGGTGAAGAGTTGAAGGCAGCTGTTCCTGCCGTCGTCGCAGCAGGGCGGGACTTAATCTGGGGCGTCCCGCTCGTCGGCGACGAGAGGAGCCAAACTGTCCTCTTCAAGTTCCTCCGCGCCGCGCCCCGCCCGGGACTTCAAGGTGAAGGAAGCCATGACCATGCTCAAGACCGCTATGCTCTGGAGGAAGGAGTTCGGCGTCGAGGGCCTACTTCTCGCCGTCCCCGAGCTCAGCGACGACGTCGCTCTTCGCCGCCGCCGCCGCTGCCTCCTGCGCGGCGACCTTCTCCTTTCCGGCCTCCGCCGCGGACTCGGCGGCCAGCGGCTCTCCAAAGGTTGGCTTCTTCGATGTTTTCTTAGCCTCACGAACCGGCTCGTTCGGCGGAAGCCGTTCGTCGATTCTTTCTCCGTCGCCGTGGCCTCCTTTTTCGGCGAGGTCCGCTTCTTCTGGTGTGTCGGGTTTGGTGTCCAAGGCCGCTTCTGGTGTGTTGGGTTCTGTGCAACTGAGAGCGATTGAGAGGGCCAGCTCATCCTCTCTTAATCCCACGTCATGCACGAGAGTCGCACGTGGCCTTCCGCGCCGTCTTCTAACGGTTCTCCGTTTTCCCGCTCCCGGTTCCCTCGACCTCCACCCCGACCCCCACCCCCAGCCGTAGTCGCCGCCGCTCATCCGCCGGTGTGCCGCCACGCTGGAGGACATAGCGAACCTGATGAGCGCCGGAACTCCTCTGGGTTCCGCGTTCCCGTGTCGGCATTAAACCTAAGAGAAAGCCCACACAGGTCTTGATCATCCCTGCCTCTCTCGCTCACAATTTTGTTCTGTTTTTCTCGTTCTTGTTCGTTGATTTGGTATAGGCGATATATATGAAGACACTCGGGAGTTCCCACATCAAGGTAACATTTTTCATGTGCCTTTGGTTTTTTTTATCTTTTCTCATTAAAACAGATGCAAGAAGATGCCAAAGAAGTAGGATTTGGGAGCTAATTGTCAAAATCTCGTATTTATGCAACTTAGGTACTTGTTTGATTTTATTATTTTTATCAGTAAAATGATAAAATGATTAAGAAATTCCGTGATAGAGGTAAATACAAAACAGGTCTTGAATTCCATTTTCTTATGAGAGCGTAAGCTATTTTGACTGCCATATCAAGTCTAGCACCTTATTTAATATTTTTTTATCATAAACTTGATTTGTGATCTACTTGTAGTATAACGAATTGCTATATATGCTTTTAATTTTCCTCATGTTCTGTCCTGATGACCATCGAGTGATTATTTGTTCAACCCGTTCCTATAGCTTGAGCTACCAAACTTCATATAACATTAAAAAAACACCCATGTTTGTTGACACAAGAATCACTATGATCACGATTCAAGTCATGGTATCACATCAATATCTTCTCCAGCCGCAATAGCACCAGGAACCGGATGTCTAGATGATGGTGACCTTCACAAAATTCTCCACTTTCTTTTTATAACTTGGCTGTCTAATCCATCAAGAGAATTGACTTTACATGGATTAATCAAATTAGCCTATTTGATTTAGCTCAATGCTGTCTGATTCAAACTTAAGTATAAACCCAATTATCGTTTAGTCCTAGCCACCATATCCCATTTAATAAAATGGGTACGGTAGCGTCTAAATGAGACCCCTTATAGTCTTTAGCAGACATTTTCCCAAGGTTTGTTTGAATACCTTGGTGAGTTATGTGTGGCCACCCTTGTGCAAGCCTTGAGACCAACTCCTAACTCCTAAGTACAGTGAACCAAGTCAGATGAACTCGGTAACTGATACTAGTACAGCTATGGAATCAGCTTACTGATGCCTCCTGGAGAAATTAGTTTCCATCTATGCAAACATGTATCTTCACTTAGAACAAACAGTAAGACGTATTGTCCATTTAGATAATTGTAGTAGGTATGCCACTTGTACTTCTGGTTTCATGCTGTACACCTCATGTCATGGATAGTAGATGGCAGATACACAATTGAGGGTTGCTCCTTGAAACACGATCGGGTATCCATCAAATCTTGGAAAAGTTGATGAATTTTAAGCTTGAAATCGTCTTCTATGATGCATTTTCTGTTCAATTCAGCCCTTAAAAATTAGTGGTAAATTAGTTGCCTTGGATTGGATCCTGCTAAGTGGAATTGTTCTGAGCTTTTTATCACAAGTGTAATTTTGCTGTCCTCAAAGATGCCGTCCTGACAAAAGTTTTTCTAAGGAGTAAAGTTATCTTCCCGCTGTAGCAGAATTGATCTTTATTTATTATATGGCTTTATGCTTTGTTACATTGATCTTTCCAAATGCCACTTGATTCTCCTTTGAATTAATAACTTGAGAAAAAGAGGGTTATGTTTCAAAACTCTTATGTTGCAGCTTCCAACTAGTTGTGGATGTGGCAAGAAAATATGATATGTGTTGCCATTTGCATATATTGGAATGATGTTATTATTTTTACTTGTTTCCATTAGACATTTGTCTACAAGAAATTAACCAATAATAGTTCCAAGAACAAAAAGAAGTCAGAAGAGCCTTTTGACAATAGAACCCCAGAAACAACTTCCTTAGTCAGACAATAAATTAAAACCTAAAAGAAGAGCAGGAAAGGAAGCAATTTAGAGAGCTTTTGTATATTGAAATAGGTGCATAAGTTTCTGGTACAAATATTATAGCAAAGCGAGGCATATCTGCTGTTTGTTGTACAGGACAAATTGGTCTTCCAAAGATATAGTCAAGCAGACCATATTATCTACGTGCTATCATAAAGCAGAAGACTAAAAGAAGGCCATGCCTCATGCAAGCCCCCTTTAAACTTCTAGGCACTATCCTCAAGTCTACAATAGAGCATAGTTTTATTGTCATGACTTTGAGTTCAATAACCATGTCGGCTAAGAGCCCCAGAAAATATTTATAAGTCATTCTTTACGGTGGATAGTGACTCAGATGCTTGTTGAAACCTTGTCCACTGACCTCATCCAGGGTTTTACAAATCCAAACTATAGTTTTGTATGTTTATTTATTTATATAAGGCTATTACAGATGCATCACTTCATGTATTGTAATAGCCATCCACTTCAAGTTGCATCACTCCATGCTTGTGTGTGTTGCCCTTCTAGAAGCTGAGCCACATCATCCTCCACACACCCACACCCCTGTTCTTAATAGCCATCCATTCAACAAAGCCTTGGAAAAGGACATATGGAGACAAGAGAAAGCAAGTCTCACAGGCAAAACCATTGGCAGTTGCATCAGGTGATGTCATTTGACCACCTTTCACCAACTACCACCACCCTTTGCGTTTCCTTTGTTCAACTTTTGGTCTATCCACGTGTGTGGCAATATAATCTGCCCAAGTTGGTAGGAGGTAGGAGGTAGGAGGTAGGAGATATGGCTGGACTCAGTGCAATTTGCTCCTTTCAAATTTTGGGCAATGATAGAGCACACAAAGCTTTATGTTCCTACTCATGTGTTGGATGGTCAAGGGAAATAAGCTTTTAATTACACTTTAAAGATCATTTTATGGTGCAGATTGTCTCTTGGAAAGTGATCCTCTTTAGGCAGTAAAGACACCTTAAAGATCATCATTTCTTTTCTGGTTGAGACAGTTTACCTTGAAAGGTTTGCCTACTCAAAAAGTCTTTTGGCACACATAATATTCACTCTTATCCTGTGTGGAACTTATCCCTTTCGAATTGTGGATTTGAAATATCTGTTTGACCATTGACCAAACGCCATGGAGAATTGTCTTTACAAGCATGAAGAATGTTTTTTACTTTGGGGCTCATTGCTGTACAGCAGCTTATATTCCTTGTTTGTCTTCTATTTTTTTAACCTTCTGTACATGATATTTAAATTTGGATGTATTGATCTGCATACCAGTCAATGTCATTTATCTGCTGCTAGTTAATTTTTTTAATTTAACTAATCACCATGAAAACCTTGTGAAGTTATTCCACTTGTATGTTACACACAATGCTTCAAACTATTGCATTCAAGATTGTTTATCCATCGGTCCTCCAAGTAATTAAGTGTCCTAGCAATATATGAGCATCCAGCATCTGTGGACTGAATAAAAATCTATTTCTTGATCTACAAAGTTTGAGGCAATAAAAATTTGTCTGAACTCTTCATAGGATCTCATTGCAAAAGATAAAAAATTAAACCCATCTCACTCATTAAGGATGGATTAGCACCATAATTGTGGGTTTCTGAAGCCACGATTTGACCATATTATTATCTTCTCACCAGACAACGTCATGACGAATCCCTCTTCCTTCATTAATTGCTGCTTTGGTTAGCTACCCACAACACTTGAAACTTCACATGTTCCCTTCACGCCTGTGTGTGGCGGCAGGCTTCAGATCATGCGCTTCAACAGTCCCGAGAAACCAAGTCTCTCAGCCACCCTTCCCACCTTTGCCTCACTCAACCCCTGTCACCATTAATCTGCATTTTTTATTGCCAGTAAAGGTCTAAAGAATCGGAACATTATGACCGCTCACAGCTACATCTGCATTATAATGGGATGATTACCAATCACTACATAAGCCTTTCCTTGTTCCTTTGGGCAAATAAGATCACAGTTTCAGATACAAGCTTCGCTATCTATGCCTTGCCGTTCTTCCGATGGTCTGAAGTATCTGAAGACACATGGATTCGGGATGGGTTGGCCACTGCAAGCCTCACAGCTTTGGAATCCGAGATGGCAGCACAGGCATATGCCTCCGGTGTAGCTGCTCGTGGATGGTGTTGCTGCTGCGGTGGATGTTGTTGGAGACTCCGAAGGAGGAGACTGTTTCGGGGAGCGATGAGGCAGCAGGCTCATGGAGAGGTCGAGGTCGAGGTCGAGGTCGAGGTCGAGGCAGCGGTCACGGTCCTCATCATGGCTCGCGTCGCTGCTCATGCGGCCGTCGTCGGCGGAGTCTGAGACGGCCGTGTCCCGTGGCACGGTGATAGGAATGAAGACGCCTTGCCGCTGTGGAGCGGTGAGGGTGGCGGCGCCGGTGGTCGGCCGGTGGGTCTGAGGGTCGATGCCTCGGCTGAGCAGCTTTCGTTTGATGTGGGTGTTCCAGTAGTTCTTGATCTCGTTGTCCGTCCTCCCGGGTAGTCGCCCAGCTATCAGAGACCACCTGCAAACCCATACCAGTCGTGAGTCTTCCTGCTGCTTCCCTGTTAGAGAAGAAGAAAAGAAAGCGGCAAGCATACTTGTTCCCGAGCAATCCATGGAGTTTGATGATGAGCGCATCTTCCTCCTCCGTAAAATTGCCGCGCTTGAGATCAGGCCGGAGATAATTTATCCACCTGAGCCGGCAGCTCTTGCCACATCTGAGCAAACCTGACAGCACCAGTAGAGACCACAACCAAAGAAAATTAACATCCCCACCAGAGAGCAGACTTGTATTCATTTCTCCCATTTCTCCAAGAAAATGTTCAGAAGAAAACCTGCAGCGCTGGGGAGCGATCTCCAGCAGCCTTCACCGTGGGCTTTGATGTACGCGATCAGCTTCTGGTCCTCTTCCTTGGTCCATGCTCCCTTGTTGGTGTGAGCCTTCTCACAGCACGGGGACCTCCCCATATCGGATGCACGCAACCGTGCTTGTAACAGTGATAGGCTTCCAAGAACAAGAAGAAGAAGAAGAAGGAGGCGAGGGTCGAGTTCGGGAGAGAGAGAGAGGGAGAGAGAGAGGGATGGATATATACAACAAAAGGGCCCATTGACTCGATCCCTTCTATTTGTCCCATTTGACCGAGTGCGCGAGGGACCGAGAACCGTCCGTCCCACGATCATTTTTAATCTCATCCGTCCTTTATATAGAACAAAAATGAACATTAAAAATTGATTTGGCCAGACGAATGGACGGCCGAGATTAAACGAAGAAGTGGGATGGACGGTGTGAAGGCCAGTCGGGTCTCCTCCTACGTTAAATCTCCCCCCAACACGCAGATGTATGCATGGGTTGTTCTACGGATCTCTCAATCTCGACGCCACCACCCTAACACGTGAGTGCGTGCTGGTTTGTGGGCGGAAGTGAAAGTGTGGAAGAATCCATGTGTTTGGTGGCCAACCCTTCTTCTCTCTGTGGTGTGAGCGCCATACTTTTCATTGTCGGACGAGTACTTTCTTCGCTTGGCTCTTTATTCCCAGTGGATTTATGTGGAGCATAATATATCTTGGCATGCGAAGCGATTTAGCTAAAGAATGTCTCTTTCTGGAATAAGGGAGAGAAGATTTTTCGCCTCAAAATTTAGCTGTCTTGTTGTACCCCTCTCCTTTTCTTGTCTCTTAATTCTTTGTTTGTAGTTGATTTAAGGAGCTTGAAATTATCTCCGGAAGTGATTTAGTCAACAATGGTTTCCGTAACAACATGGAGTTTATTTCAGGTTAATTAAAATGCATCATCCACCGCTTGGATGGTTCCAACTTTCTTATCTTTCGAAAGATTGACTGTGAGCAACACGAGATATACGTTCTGGCTTTGAGTAGCTTATAACTATAATTTTCATGATTCCTAGATTTTGCTATATTAAGATAACCTTCATCTTTTGCTGTCAACGAGTGCCACTTCATTAATTGTTATTAAATTATTCTATAGTGAATGGCCTTATTTTCTTTATCTCATGGCTGATGGCGAACCATCTAATTTTCTAAAGAATTTTAGGTAAAAAAGTTTTAAGAGTTATGTTGAAAATTAAAAAGTCCTTTGATCTTTTTGAGGGACTCTTTTATTTTTATATTAAGTGTAATGATTTACAATTTAAGTACTTCAGAAGTCACAATTTTGATTTTTAAAAGACATTAATTTTCTAAGAGATTATTTTTGAAAATTATTATCTTCATTAATTGTACCAAGGCTCTTAAACCTCTGTAAATAGTGGAGTTTATTGATGAATCAATTACTTCATATTTGAATGAAAAAAAGGACTTACATCTTCTCTCTTCTAATCTCTTACACTCCTCTTTTGTTATCTTGCTCTCTACCTTTCTCTTTAATTGTCTATTCTCTCTATTTTGTTCTACATTAGTTTGGTATCAAAGGCGATCAAGAATCTTATACTGTATTCTATTCGATGATCCTTACACCTCTAACGTTAACCTTTGTATGTTGAGTTAGACTTTGGAGCGATTATCTCTATGGAATTGGTGGATTGCATATCTCTTTGAGCTAGGTAAATTTTAAAACTTTACTAATATTTTTTCTCGAAAAGAAAAATCATATACTTAGATCATGATTTTTATTGCTTCTCTCCTAGTTTTCTCCCCTTTTTTATTGATTATTCTCTTTCTCCTCTTTAGCTATAATTATAGTATCACTAAAATTTAAACCTTCAAAGATTGTTCAAAAATAAAAAATAAAATAAAAAGTGAGAAAAAAAAGAACCATTTAAAATATTATATTTTTACATTATGTATTGTAACAATTAATAATCTCATTAACATAAGATAATTTGTTATTATCATTAGAATCATGAACAGGTGTGGTAAAAACTAAACCAATCTTGCTGAATCCCTAAACCAACGGAGTGAGATAGACACCCGTAGGATCAAACTAGTAAATCATGATATAATATTGAACCTGTTATATGACCAAATGACATAGGTTCTAAAAGCTCTCCAACACCTAAAAAAATGACCCATAAATAAGGAGGTTGATGAATCAGTTAAGCAATGTATCCATTCTTCATGCTCTATAGTTTCAAATCGAGGAATTTCACTTACTTGCCAAACCCCAATTTGAGTAAATCCTTGGTCTATCTACAAGGCACCTGTTTCCTGATAGCAAAGCTTTTAACCTTAATGATGAATTTTTAGGACGTATTAAAAATCCACAAACCCAAGTAATAGGCTGACGAGTTCGATTTGCTGACAATTTAGGAGAAATAGTTAGAAGAGTTAAAGTGGATGTGTTAGACTTTAAAAGTAAATTTAACTGAAATGTATTTGTTGATTGGTTAGATAGCATAGAAGACTGCTTTGAGTGATATAAAACGATTGATATTGAATACATACAATTTACAAAAAAAAAAAACGAGAAAAAACTAGCAAGGTCCATTAGGAAATATTACCAATATATCAAATGTAGTCTTGAACACGAGAAACACTCAGTCACTCAATTGGAAGTTATAAAATAAAAGCTTAAGAAAAAAATATTTATCAACCTACTTTTGAACTTAACCGGTTGAACAATCGTTAAATCTTAAACAATTAAATTCTAGTATGGTAGAGTATTTAGCTTAATTTGAGAAACTTTTACTTGGGTGTGAAATAAAAGATGACCAAACTATTATTATCCAAAGATTTATTAATGGGTTAGATATTTTATATCCAATTAAAGTCTTCTTTAGTTTCCCTAATACTATGATACAATAGAGGAAGCTTTCTAACAAGCCCTTCAGATTCATAAGTACATCAAACTTTATCTAATTTATTAAGCATCTTTTCAGTCTCTTGATAATAGAATTATTTCTCAATCTACCCCAAATAGTGGCTTTGTTAAGCTAAAAAAACCTACTACTAATAATAATCCTGACTCAACTATGGATCGTCCAACTCATTCAACTATTGATTCTCAAACTAGTTTGTCTTCAATCCAATATCATTATTGTCATAATAGAGATCATATTATCTCTTATTATTCTTAACGTATCTTTACCTTAAAATAGGAACAAAATGATCAAATCGAGAAAGCAAATCAAGTAATTAAACTCGAAGCTTATTCAGGTGACAAAAACGAACTAGAATTTAAAGATGCCTATATTAATATTGTTTGCATTATTCTCTCTATTAGTAATGATTCTAATGATGGAAGATGAGAAGTATCTTCCATACATATATCTAAAGCGGAGACAAAACTTGGAAATTAATTATTGATAGTAGTAGTGCCATGAACAGTCTTAAAATCTACTATCAAGAGATTAAACTTTAAAGTAGAGTTACATCCGACTTAATTTAAAGTGACCTAAGTTGACAAAACCACTTTACCTATGATTGAAATATACTTAGTACTAATCAAAATGAGTGATTATCAAGATGAGATTTACTATGACATCTTACTAATGGGTGTTGCTCACATTTTTTTAGGTTGGCTATGGTTGTATAACTTTGATGCTATTAATCATGGAAGAAAAAAAACACCTATGTTTTCTAATACAATGGTCGAAACATTATCTTGCAACTAGTAGAACTATCAGAAAAGGATAAATCAGGAATTGAGCCTCTTTCTTAAGCCCAAACCACTAAGGAATTTTATTTATTAGATCTTAAGTCTTTTGAAATAAAGAGCCTAGACAATAAATTTTGTGTGGCCATCGTTATTAGAGAAATTCTTAGCCGTTGCACTATTCTTATAGGTGACAATCCTCCCAAAATACTAATTCTTCCACAACACAGGGATGATGTAGAGGCTATTCTTCATAATTGTCTTGTTACATCTATTACTCGTATTACTCAATACTTTCTTATCAAGTGATATGATTGTCCAGCTTCTAATGTCACTTGGATTATTTTGGAGGAACTTCGTAACTTTACACTAGGCTTATTGGACCAGTACCTTATAGATCACTATTTGAGATCGAGTTTTTTTTTCGTTGGGGAGAATAATAGAGCCATCTAGTTTTACAAAGGATTTCAGAAAAAATTATTTTAGGTAAAGAAATCAATTAAAAAGTTATTAATTAGTTGGTCTAGAAATTTTAAGAGTTGTAATTAAGATTGAAAAGTTTTTTATTATTCTAGGGGCTCGTTTTGTATTAAATATACTCTTGTATTAAGTACACTTATTTATTATTTAAATTTCTTAAAAGTCATATTTTGAATTCCTAAAAATATATTAATTTGTTAAAAGATTATTCTTGAAAATTATTATCTTTATTAATTGTATCAAAGCTCCTAAACCCTTATTCAATAGATCTAATACTTTATATTTAGAGAAAAAAAGATTTATATCTCCTTTTTTTTTAAAAAAGTTTCTTACCCTCTTGTCTTGCTATCTTGCTCTTTTTTTCTCTATCTATTTCGTTGTTTTCTCTATTCTGTTCTACACCACAAGTTGTTGAATCTCGGATTTTGATGATTAAACTAATTGAGTATATTTGGTTGTCTAACTTCGTTTTGAATTACGCAGGTCTACTCTCAATCAGGATTAGATAATTGACGCAGGATGAATCAGTGTTGCGTCGGAGGAAATCATGTCAGAATATTGGACGTCGAGCCAGAGGTCCGATCGATAATCGGCAGAAGGCTTCGGACGTCAAGCATCGGGCCAAGAAGAGCGGAGTTGGCCAAGGAGATCGGGGCTGCGGAGGTCAATTGCTGATTGGGCAACAAACCGCAAGAGAGGACGATGCGTCGATGTGCCAAGGACGTGCCGGGAAACTAATTATAATTCACATTGTAATAATTATCTAGATCAGAGTAGGATTAGCTTAATTGGGTTGTAATTAGGCCAACCCAATTAGTGGCCAACTGGGCCCATACCCGGATAAGTTTGGGCCGGACTCAAGGCCCAAACAGGGTTGCTGAACCCTGTCCGACGATGCCTCCCAGGAGGTCTGGGCGATGGTACCACCTAGACTAGGTGGTGGTGCGGTGGTACCGCCCAGTACACTGACCGTGTCAGTGTGTCGGGCGATGGTACCACCAGATTGAGCGATAGTACCGCCCAATGTCAGAGTCAAACAAGCAATGGTACTGCCAGAACCCGGTAGACCTGGGATGAGATGATTTTTGGCTCTAAGTTTGAATCCAATTGGAGCCTATAAAAATTTCTCTCATCCCAAGGTTGAAAACACAAGCACACTGAACTTAAAAGAGAGAAAACGTTGTAGAATTCTCTTTAGAAATCCCTCCTCTAGCTCTCAGCCTAAAGAGGAGTGAGTGCTTGTAAGGGTTTCCTCCTAAACCCATCAAAAGGAGAGTGCTGTAAGGGAGTTGCTCCTCGCCCGTTGGAAGGAGGACAACTAGTGGAAAAGCCGGTGGCCTCAAGTGAAGAGGAATCGGGAGTGGACATAGGTCGTATGACTGAACCACTATAAATCAATTTTCATTTATATTCTTGTAATTTATTTTATTGCAAACCATCTTCACTTTGTTGCCTTACTTACTCGACTTTCTCTTCATCTTCTTTAAATGCTTTCAAGTTCAATACATTTCCGATACGCTATAATCGAAATCAGTTTTATCGTACGAAGTTTTCGAAAACACATTGTTTTAATTATCAAAATTTATCGTGTTTAACCACTACACTAATTCACCCCCCCCCCCTCTTAGTGTCGCTCTAGATCCCAACAATTAGTATTAGAGCCTCGTTATTTCTCCTTCGGATTGACACCCGTGAGAAATAGCTCTTCATGACTTTTAAGAGGGTTTTTCGATTGTTCGTCCTTCATTGTTCACCGGTTTGGACTACACTTATTGGAAAACTCGAATGAGAGTTTTCTTGATTTCTATGAATTTGGATTTATGGAACATCGTTGAAAATGGATTTCAACTTCCCTCTAAACCGACGAACGAATGGTCGGACTTAGAGAGAAAATCTTTTTCTTTAAATGCAAAGGGTATGAATGCCCTATTTTGTGCTTTAAACAAGAACGAGTTTAATCGGATTTCTATGTGCGAAACGGATTTTGATATTTGGCGGACACTTGAAATCACACACGAGGGAACTAGTAGAGTCAAAGATTCGAAAGTAAACATCTTATTGCAGGAGTTTGAGGTCTTCTGAATAGAACCAAACGAGACTATCGATGACATGTACATTCGTTTCACGGATGTCGTCAATAGTCTAAAAGTCCTTAGTAAATATTTCTCGGATTTTGATCTCGTTAACAAGATTTTAAGATCCCTTCCAAAAAGGTGGGATCCTAAAGTAACGGCGATATAAGAAACTAAAAATCTAAATGAATTTCTATCGGAAGAACTAATCGGGTCATTAATGACCTATGGAATAAGTTTCTTTAAACCCGATGAACACATGAACCACCTTCTAAAGAACAGGAAAGATTTAGAACTCCGGACTATAAAATGTCACTTGAATGATGACTCAAGTGATGAGGACAATGAAGAGGACATTGAACTTTTAATCAATTTTAATAAGTTCATTAAACAAAAATCTAAAATTAAAAATGAATTTGAATGAAAGAAGAGGCCACTAAAGAAGAAGAAAGAAGGCTCACAAAGAAGAATTAAGTAAAGAAAAGGCAAATTTGGCTTTAATGGTCTTCGACTACAAGGTAAGTAACTCACCTGAAATGTTGTTATGTTGTTATGAAATTACAAGATTTTTTTTCGCTTAATTTAGATAGTAAGAAATAAAAAATTATATCATGTCTCTCTTTTTAGTGTCTTTGAAAAATTAAAAACTTGATCATGAAAATTATATTGCTAAGGTTTCAAGCATGTTATGTTTTGAAATTTTGAATGATGCAACATTATGGATGATAATTACATAATTTGTGATAATGCTTGTATAAGATTAATTCCATGAATGTTTATGAGGATTTTGATGCATGGTTTTAACACAAAAATTAATTAGCATGATTATGTTTAATAGGTTTAATCCATAATTGTATACTTCAATTTTCATGATAAAAATTATTTTTCGGATTTATAAAATAATGATGACTTAAAATCTCACATTTTGAAATGATGTATTTGTTTCGATGATCTTTATGACAAAATTGGTTTCAAACAAGATGCATCGTTTTGATAAAAAAATTTAATTATCATGACTTTTTGTTTGATGTTGCTTGATGGTTTTTCAGATTTATAAAATGATGTATGGGTTTAGCAAAAAATTGAGTTTGATTCTAGAGATCTCACACCAAGCTTGAATCATGTAAGATGGTAAACATCTTGTTATAACTAACTAATGAAACAAAGAATTTAAATGATTTTGATGATTTATTTTGTAAAATTGAATAAGCTAAAAAATGACAAATGTCTTAGTAATGAAAGCCGTTGAATCTCGGATTTTGATGATGAAACTAATTGATTGTGATTTGTGGTCTAACTACGTTTTGAGTTGCGCAGGTCTATTATCGATCATGATTAGATAGTTGACGCTGGAGGAATTGACGTTGTGCCGGAGGTGATCACGTCAGGATATTGGATGTCGAACCGGAGGTTCGGTCGACAATCGACTGAAGGCTTCGTACGTCGGGCATCGGGCCAAGATGCATGTTGCGCCAAGGATATCGGGGTTGCGGAGGTCATCCGTCGATTAGGCAACGAACCGCAAGAGAGGACGATGTGCCGAAGGATCGGACGAAGCACCGACCAATGACATGTCGGGCAACTGAAAGTCAATTCGCGTTGTAATAACTGTCTAGATCGAAGTAGAGTGTTTGTTTGTTTGTGTGCAGGGTTAATTACGATGAAGATAAAGACGTAAAGTGAAACAAAGTGCCGGAAGATAAGTGTGATGGATGGTTGGGAGTTCAAGAGTTCGATGGAAGTCCGAAGATTCATTGGGAGTGTTGCCGAAACCGGTCGAGAACGAGTAGAGAGCTGGCCGAAGGGTTTCAGAAGTTCACCGAAAGGTTTGTCAGAAGTTCACGGAGCTTGCCAAGAAAGATCGAAGCTTACCAATGAAGCTCGTTGGAACTCACCAAGATCATCGTGAAGTCCGGGAGCTTGCCGGGAGTCCGCAAAATGGTTTCCGAGGGTTCGTCGGAAGACCGCCGGAAGTTCGCCGAAAGCTCACCGAAACAAGTCTTATGTTGTGGACTTTGAAATAGCTTAAAAAATATCTTTAAAATTTATAGTTAGTACATAATTTGGTTTAGGATTAGGTGTTAATCCTATAAACCAAATTTGGGCCAATTCGGACTTCATTTGGACCTGTTTCGACTGAAACCACTATGCTGAAAATGACCTAGGCGGTAGCACCGCCCAGAGGCTGAGTGCTAGGCGGTAGTACCACCCAGCCTGGGGTGGTAGTACCGCCCAGCGCCTGTGTGCAACGACGGTAGTACCGTTGCCTTGGGCGGTGGCACCGCTCAGTACTTGTTGTTATCATTGGACATCGAGCTGGAGGTCCGATCGACAATCAGCAGAAGGCTTCGAACATCGAGCATCGGGCCAAGAAGAGCGGAGTTACGCCAAGGAGATCGGAGCTGCGAAGGTCAACTGCTGATTGGGCAACAAGCCGCAAGAGAGGACGATGCGCCGAAGAAACGGACGAAGCACCGATGTGCCAAGGACGTGCCGGACAACTAATTACGATTCGCATTGTAATAATTATCTAGATCATAGTATGATTAGCTTAATTGGGTTGTAATTGGGCCAACCTAATTAGGGGCCAACTGGGCCCGTACTCGGACAAGTTTGGGCCGGACTTAAGACCCAAACAGGGTTGCTGAACCTTGTCTAGCGGTTGCACCGCCAGACTAGGGTGGTGGTACTACTTGGGTTCAGTCTCCCAGGAGGTCTAGGCGGTGCCCATTACACTGACCGTGTCAGTGTGTCAGGCAGTGGTACCGTCAGATTGTGTGATGGTACCGCCTAGTGTTAGAGTCAGACTAGCGGTGGTACCGCCAATAACAAGCAATGGTACCGCCAGTGACAGGCGATGGTACCGTCAGAACTCGATAGACCCGGGATGAGATGGCTTTTTGCTCCAAGTTTGAATCCAATTAGAGTCTATAAAAACCTCTCCCATCCCAGGATTGAAGACACAAGCATACTAAACTTAAAAGAGAGAAAACACTATATAATTCTCTTTAAAAATCTCTCATCTAGCTTTCATTAGTTCTTAGCCTAAAGAGGAGTGAGTGTTTGTAAGGGTTTCCTCTTAAGCCCGTCAAAAGGAGAGTGTTGTAAGGGAGTTGGTCCTTGCCCGTTGGAAGGAGGACGGCTAATGGAAAAACCGATGACCTCAAGTGAAGAGGAATCAAGAGTGGACGTAGGCCGTATGACCGAACCACTATAAATCGATTTGCATTTATATTCTTGTAATTTATTTTACTACAAACCATCTTCACTTTGGTGTCTTAATTACTCGACTTCCTCTTTATCTTCTTTAAATGCTTTCAAGTTCAATACATTTCCAATACGTTTTAATCGAAATTAGTTTTATCGTACGAAGTTTCTGAAAGCACATTGTTTTAATCATCGAAATTTATCATGTTTAACCGCTGCACTAATTCACCCCCTCCCCCTCTTAGCGCCATTCTAGATCCCAACACAAGCCTTATTCGAAATAGAAATCATGATGAGGGATGATAATTATACCAAAGTCTCGAATACTTCAACTTTTTATCTGAACTCACCACAAACCCAATGGGAAAGAAATAGTCAAATTTGATTTAAAGACCCAAATAATCAAGAAAAACTGACCGATTGCAAATCATTTGCCAATTAATCAATCAAAGGAATACGAAAAAGAAAAGAACTTGACCTCTTTTTTTTTTTTTTCTGGTCATTGATTCACTAGAAATCATAAGGATATGAGCCAAAACTAGAACAAGATTAAAACTAAGAAAAAAAAGGCAGATAGCATAATTCGTGAGCATGTGATTTTAGTCCGGCAATGTGTCATGAAACCAAGCCACAGAATCACGATTCTTTATGGTCTTAGTCAAACAATTCCAATTCTAACACTACTTGGTGCGTAATGGACGCTCAGTACGCGGGAGAGGTAAGACGAGGGAGCTAACGAGGGTCAGAGGTGCAAACACACAAGTCAACTCCAACGCGATGCGGCCGTCGGTGCAAACATCAATTCAAGGCGATGCCTGTCCGCCCACTGCACTCGACAGTTCTTCCCATCAGACATCCATCGATCCACACAAACATCTTGGTGCCGTGTTGGCCAGGTCGCCAATCGAGTGCCATTCCGATGAAGGAAAACATCGGTGGATGCGGAGCGGAGGAAGTCTCTTCGATTCCGTGTGTAGAGAACACTCCTCAAACTATTTCACCGCCCTCTGCGTACATTGTGGGCCGCCGGCCAATTAACCCGCTCGGGAGACGGCAATCAATGGACAATTTGTCTTGGCTGCAGGCAAGCTTGGGGAGACGGACGGTGTTCTTCTACAGAGATTGGATCTCGCTTTGCACCAACTTCCACGAGCGGAAGCTTCGATGCACAGCCTTTAGTTCGGCTTGTTCGTTGATAGGGCAAGCAGAGTCCTAAGTTACTTCAGACCTTCCTAACATTATTATGATGAGTCCCGCAATCACGTATTCTGTACTAGAATTTGAGCATTGTCTTGGCTGCATTATACAGAATCACATATTCTGTGTTCGAATTTTATTTTTTGCACATTATGAGCAATTTTATTTTTTTTTCTTCATACAAAAAATTCTCAAATTACAAAATAGTCAAATCCTTTTAAAATTCGTTTGACCTGTCCATATAATGGTAGAAGTCGCAATGCGTGTGTGTATATATATATACATATTCCGGATCCTACCTCGTTCTATACTTCGAAGTCTCCGCTTCGTAGATTCGACAAAGCCAACAGTAGCAACTGCTCAAGAGACTACGAAGTGGGCACTTGGCGTAGAGTACGCCAAAAATAGATACGAAACTGGTCCACGTGGATACCGTATGTCCAAAAGTGGAAAGAAACGCCACGGTTTCCACAGTTGCCTCTCCAGCGTGCGGACACCTCCGCGTTCTTTTCCTCATAATATATCCGACATGAAACGCCAAGACGACGCCAAAGACGAAGCAGAGAGAGAGAGAGAGAGAGAGAGAGAGAGAGGCTCTCCCTCGCGCTCTCTCTCTCGGGAATGGTGAAATGCTTTCACCGTCTCTTCCTGATCTTTGCCCCCATTTCAGGACACGTCTTTGGTCGGGCATCCCCGGATTCGTCTCCTGCGATGGCCTTTCGGTGGGTTGATCCGTAGTTTGTTGATGCTGAGTGGAGCGATCGATCCCTACCTTCGATTCCCTAAGGTTGAGTTTCCTTCCTGCTTTGGCCCTCCTCGTTACTCTTGAGATGGTTTCCTTGCTTTGGGCGAGAGGGGTTTTGGTGCGTTTCCTGTAGTTTCTGTTCGACTGCTTCGAGAAAAGATTGGTTTTTTCTGCATG
The DNA here is from genome assembly GCA_024322285.1 of Musa beccarii. Lineage (NCBI taxonomy): Eukaryota > Viridiplantae > Streptophyta > Magnoliopsida > Zingiberales > Musaceae > Musa > Musa beccarii. Next base: position 7,840,859 of record CM044398.1, read on the forward strand.
CTTGATTGGGTTTCTTTGTAAGAATGTGGTGATTGGGATCTTATGAGTTACGAAGATGTTGTAATGTGGTTGTGCTATAGAGTGACGATGATTTGGTTTTGCATTTGGTGATGATTATGCGAGGGGCCTTGTTTTAAGTTGAGAATCGAGATAATGTGCTAGAATTTAGGATTTATGAAAGATTTCCTTTTCGTTTTTCTTTCAGACTTGATTCTAAAACGTCTTCTTTTTCTTTTCCATTTCTTTAGGAACATTTCTTTTTTCCTGTGGGGAGGCAAATGCAAGGTTTACTCGAACCATTTTATGGTCTGTAATGGCAAGTTTCTGTGGATGTTTTGCTTGTTGTTTCTATTTCTATATAGATGGGTTTATTTAACTGTTATCATGCATAGATAGAGTATATAGCTCTGTTGATACTAAATATTGGGGTTTGGTTGGTTCTCTTTGTGTAATTTTTCTTGTCGAATCTGTAATTCTCAGGAAAAGTGAAAGAAATCTTTCCCTGGTGATGTCGATTAGATGAAGTATTTTGGATGAGTGATTAAGGTAACTTAATCACAAAGGTTTAGGTTTTGCATTCACATTTACAACCATTTCTATTGTGGACAAGTATTGTCAATGACAATGCCAGCATCAAATGTGAATATATCACTTGTATCCAAGGAGGAACAGAAATGGGGATTGCATTTTGGCAAAGAAATCATGAGTTTGGCAGGAGCTGAATATGAGGATTCCATTCCGGAAAATCAGATATTTGCTGAGATTTTCTTGGAGTTTAACGAGAATGGTGTCAGCAAAACCAATGATGCATTCGATACCGGGGATTTTAGACCAAGTGAGGACCCTCTGAGTGAAGTGCTTGTTAACACCAGCTATGAAAGTGGCATCTCTGCGAGTTTATCTCCTGAAGAAGAGTCAATTGAAAATGCTTTAAAGCATGAAAAGATGAATCTTGAGCATGGACTAGAATGTCCAAAGAGCAGTTCCTCGTATTGGTCTAAATCAGATGTTCATAAAATAAATTTGAAGCAGATGAATCTTTCATTTAGCCAGCATTTAAGCTTCGAGGATGGTGCTCAAAGATGTACTAGTGTTTGTGAAATAAAACCATGCCACATTGTTGAATCTTTTGATCAGAGTATCAAATCTAGCTACTATGTGTTTGATTCTGTGGATGTTTTCTGTGACCGCAGCAATGAAAGTCATAGTATACAGAAGCATAATGGAAACACAAATGCTAATTTAAACATTTCTCCTGGTCCTCACGAAGATCATGCTCCTACGAAGTTGATGCCTGTCACACCCATCACTACCAAAGAGATGCCTCTGCCACAGGCGTACATGAACATAAAAAAAACATTGTTGAATACCCCGAATTCAAAGACAGCCAATGTTGGAGGAAACAGGGCCTTGCCGACAGATCTGTCCACTTGTCTTCGTTCACATGCCCATCACCTCTTGATGGATGCTGGCTGGAAGATTTGTATTCATTCAAGGAAGGATGGACGCAAAGTTGATTTAATTTATTATCCACCAGCAGAAGGAGCTCAACTATATTCACTTAGAAGAGCTTGGATATCATGTGGTGTCAAGTTATCTGCAAATACTTCAAATGTAAGAGAGGAAGAAAGTGGAAGAGTATGGACCGATATCAATGCATTTTCTGGAGACTTAGCAGATGTCGTGGACTTCATCGAAAAGGAAATTCGGCACCCTGAAAATTCCCTGTCTCTTCTGCAGCGTTGGGTTCTTCTTGATCCGTTCATGGCTGTTGTGTGCATCGATAAAAAGATTGGTGCCCTGCGAAAGGGAAATGCACTAAAAGTAGTAAATAGTATGACAACTGTTCTTGGAGGAACTGAAAGTTTGGGCTTACTGAGGAGTGATGTCAGTGGGGTTCAGCATAATTCACGTTCACTATGCAGTTCAGAGCAGAGTCTTCTTTCAGATATTGTGTCTGATGGCAAGAGTTCTGTGCTAGGTTGTCCTGCTCTTGATTTAAGAGACAAGCATAAGCGTCACAGGGTACACCAAGAACATTTCTTTAAGGAAAGTGCAGAAAGTAGAAGCATTAGAAGCCTCGATGGACAAAAATGGAAAGGATGTCATGATGCTAGGGATTTGCTTGGCAGGGATTCCAAAGCATCATGTATGTTGCATAAATTAAACCTATCATCTGGCAATCCCAAAGTGATCCAGAAAGATTCATGCTTATCTAGTTCACTAAGACTCCCGACAGAAGCTTCAAGCCAGAAAAATGAGAAACTGTTCTTGAATAAATTCCTTAGCGATGATAGTCCTAACAAACAGACAGTAGTTCATCCTAAAGAGAAGATATCATATCAAGATACAGATGGCCTCTCTAAGAAGGCACAACTTGGTTGTGTGGACACACAGGATTTTGATGCAAAGGAAGTCACTGAACAGGACAGATCGAGTTGCTCTAAAGGAGGTCATAGAGTTGAAAGTTGCATAGAATATCGAGTTGCACATGAGAATGAAGTGATAGAAGAACGAAAGAGAACCTCTGGTAGCTATGGTAACTTATCTCAACATCAAACGGACGAGCAGCGTAACGTATTGCTTTATCCTTCAGGGGGAACTTTGTGTTTTACAATGGATGATAACCAGAGGGAACCACTATTAGCTCACTTGGTTACCACTAATGCCATTGGCAGCACAAATATCCATCAACAAGTGCAACCTTTGGTATATCAAGCAAACCTAGTGACAGGAGTTTTTGTCATTGGCACTAACAATAATATGTTATATAATGTGGGCCTTCCGGTCTATCAGGGAGTTCTAAATCCAGTGAACCAAGATGGCCTTGGGGCGACTAAAGAGCTGGCAATGAGGAGCACTGAAAATGAGATAGTTCACCGTAAAAGTAAAAAACAGAGAATTTCCAGAGCTTCAAATGGTGAAACTAAGCAAACATCTGAGACTCCCTTAGTCACAAAGGCACAAAATAAAAAGAATATATCAAAGACCAAAGAAGCCAAAATGGGTGGCCAAACTTCTATAGCAAATCCACCCAGTCAAAACTACAGAGAGGTTATCGGATTTGATGGAGATGAGATATCAGAGTCCAATTCAGGCTGCTTAAAAGAGTCATGTCTTGAAAAGAAGAGTTGCAATGTTTCAGAAATTGGAAAGAAGTGTGCATCTCCAGCAGTCAAAACTAGTTCTAGGATGATACATAAGAATACTGCAAAACTGGGAGTGAGAGCAAGGAAGAGGTTTAACAAGGATGAGAGGGGTTGGCCTATAATGGATTTGGGGGATGGAGGAGATACATTGTTGAAACTAAATCAAAACGATGTGCTTGAGCTTAGGTTGTCTGAAGGTGATAGCAATTGCCTTAGAATGAACTCACAGAAATCTACCTGTTGCAGATCCACCCACCCTAGGAACTCATCCGAAAAGAAAAATGTACAGGAGCAGCTTCTTGATTTTACAGAATCGAATAGTTTGTTGTATAACATTGCAATTTCCCAAGAGCCCCATCGTGAAAGCCGCTTACAAACTTCTGTGATTCTGCCTGATGGCAAGCTTCCATTTTCTGGGAACAACCTCGAAGTTAGCAAAGTAAAGAGGCCAGAAATCTTTAAGGAAAATAAGCGGAACCATCAGACTAAGGGTCATGCCAATGATGATGATCTTTTGATTGCTACTATTGTCAAACAAAAAGGATGGAGGTCTGCTAGTAGAGATATCATTTCAAAAGTGGGGTCATTGGATGCATCTGAAAAGCTGAGAAGTCAAAATGGAGATCACAAATTATTTCAGAACAATGCAGAAAACGGTGGAAAGATAAGCAATGTCAAGCCGTCTGTAGAACGAAGAACAGTGTTGTGTAGGTTGATTGAAATGGGGGTCATATCTGTGCGTAATACATTCCAGTATTGTGAACTAAAGGATAGCACAGTGGTAAAGGATGGACGGGTCACTAAGAATGGAATTCTTTGTAGGTGCTGCAAGAAGATCTTTTCAATATCCGAGTTTAAGCTTCATGCAGGTGACACGCTCCAAAAACCCTGTTTGAATCTTTTCCTTCGCTCTGGTAAGTCATACATTCTCTGTCAACTTCAAGCTTGGTCTCTCGAGTACAAAACAAGGACAGATGCTATTCCTGTGATGGATGATGACGAGACTGAACGAAATGATGACACCTGTGGACACTGTGGTGACGGTGGTGAATTAATATGCTGTGATAACTGCCCCTCTTCTTATCATCAAGCATGCTTACTTTCAAAGGTTTGTCCTACACTAGTCCATTTTTGTTTTGCATATTTACTGTTTTATCTGGTATACATATCTGTTCTGCATATATAGATTTGACATATAAGCAGTCAAGTATGTTTGTTCTGTTTGTTGATGCTATTCAAGGTTTTTATGCTTGATAAGTCATTAGTTACATATCTTAGATCTTGTTATTTTTTCAAGTTGGTTTAAAGATTTAGAAAATTTCAGCTTTTTGAATATTCAGATTGTTTATTGCATGCATGTTTTAGCATCAAACAAATAAGTAAATAAATGATTGTTGATTTGAACATTATGCTTATGGAGTCAGGACTATAGTTCAGAAAGTCAAAATCAGATCGAATTGACTGGTTGTGGTTTAATAAGGTTTAGTCCGGTCAGATAAGCAGGACCAGAATTGGCCCAGAAAATAAATTTAAAATGAGAACAAAAATAAAATCATAAATAAGAAACTAGAAAGTATTAAAAAAACAAAGAAAATTATACTAGAGCATGAGATGCATAAGCTATTAATTGTTGTAAAAAATCTCACGTAACTTTTGGCTCCTGAGGCAAATTATGTATTGTCATCTTTTCCCAATTTATCTTCAGCTTAAGATAGAAAATTAGACTCCAAAAGCATTGAGGAGATTATATATTCATATCATAACAACATGAAAAGAAAACCATAAAACTTATACTAACATTTACATTCGGTTAGTCTAGATGCTGGGATCTAAATGACTGGGTTTCTTGGTTCTAACATCATTGAAAACCTTAGTGCCTGCTAATATCCTCCATAGATTGTTATCATTGTCTTCTTTCCTAAGTAACTTTTGTGTCCACATCATTCTAGTTAATCAACCAACACAATCTTAATATATTAAACTACTTTAACCTTTTCCTGAAATATATTCTTTTATCATGTTTATCTGTAAGTGTTTATCTTTCTTTGCAAACTTTTATTTTCATGCAGGAACTTCCAGAAGATAGATGGTATTGTCCAAATTGCACTTGTGATGTATGTGGGGCTGTAGTTAACATAATGGAGACACCAAGTGCCATGGCCACTTTAGAATGCTCACAATGTCAACATCGATGTAATGCTTCTCATTTTCATTTAACTATTCCTTTTATTTTCTGTACTAATTTATGTTATCCTCCACTGAATTATCATAAATATTTTGTTTTATCATAGATTATTGACTTCCTAGTTAGAGTTTTGATGTGCAAAGAGCACTATCTAGTTTTTAAATTACAAATGCTTTTGTTATGGCAGTAAGCTAATGATGTAATTGATCATAAAAATAACTCACATGTTTTTGCTATTAACTTGTTGCTTTTATTTTTTAATTTTTCGTCCTCACATATTGAAGTTTACCTATAGTTCTTGTTAGTTCACTTTTCTTGTTTATTAAATTTGAATAATTCTTTGGGAAGCATGATAGCTCATTTTAATATTGTTATTCCAACATAATTGCTAGATTAGGATCAGGACAAAAATACAATGTTGAGGGCGCCGATGATTGTTGTATAAATTGCAAGACATACCACCAGTATGTATAAATTGCACCAGACTTATTATTTTGCATCATCATTGCTGAAATTTTATAAAATGTATCTTGTAAGGACTTCCAGAAGCAATGTCTTAAAACTCATGTTCGTTTATATTTGCTAGTTTATATATGCTTTGCTCCCCACTAAATGTTCACTACCATTACAGATCATGAGAAATGCATAAAAGAGAAGGCTACACATTATGAAGAAATGACATCTAGAACTTGGTTTTGTGGAGTTGACTGCCAAGAGGTATGTTCCATTTCAAATTTAATGATTTGTCTAATCCATGTAGCATAATCTGTCGAGGAATTCATCAAAGCCTATTTATTTTGTAGACAAAATCTATGATTGTAAAAGTGGTAATTTATGAAGCTCAAAAACAAGAATGGTTGATGTAGATTCAAATAGTTATGCACATAAGCAAATTGTCTATTTGCAGTAGTTATCCTTTGTTGCTGTAGCTCCCAGCCCTCATCAAACCGTTGGCTGTTGTAACTGCTCCTCTGCTCTCAGCGACTGCCCTCATCACCAGTGTTCCTTCCGCTCCCCTCCTTTGCCCTCCATTGCTACCCCTTCCACTTCGTTCCTACACCCTCCATCATGGCTCCTTCTCGAGCCCCTCTCTTCTGCTGCCACTCCATCCTCCCCATTATTGTCTCTCCCTCAGTCTTTCAAGATGGTCAGAACTCTCTATCATGCTGCTTATAGTATTGGTACCCACTGGTACTAACTCATACTGACACTCGTATACTGTATGGTGCCGGTATTTTAACAGTCTGGACATCGACTGGTATGGGTACCAATAGAGATTTTAAATCTTGGTTAATATTATGAATTTCCACTTCTACTAGATACATTCTTTGAGGAGAGGTTGGATACCACCATTTGGAAGAAGACAACCCTGAATGTTGTGACCAGATGATCTTGTGTTGCCCTATTGGGAGCCCATCGATAGAGGTCTTCAACATCTTCCCTTTAGTTTTCCCTTCTTGAAGCTCTCATGAAAGATTAAAAGTTTTTTATCCAGACATTGACTTGTTCTTGGAAACTCAGATTATTAGGTGAAGTTACTGATAGGAACAACAGGTGACCTTAATTTCAAGGTAGGCAAAGGTGACACTAATATTGATATGACTGCATGTTTTGGTGGCTTGTAGATTGACCATCTAGTGGACCTAATAGTGCATGGTTTAGAGCCATCCTTGCTGCGCATGTCGTGGGTCTCTCTCTTATAAAGGAGAAAACTGCTGATGTATTCTTTCCCCTTAGGTAGAGTTGGATAATATATCACAAGAATTCTTGTGCATCATGAGTTAGTTTTGATATTGTTTTTCTCAGATTACTCCATACTACTGGCTCTTTGATGCCCCCTTTCTTTCTGGCATATTATTCATATTAATAATATTTTAATCTATGATTTCTTTTCTTTCTAATCAAAACATCATTTCGGTTTTCTCATTCTCTCAGGTTTACCTAGGTTTACGTTCTCTTGTGGGTGTCATGAACTGTGTTGGTGATGGGTTCTCATCAACAGTTCTTAGATGCAATCATGGTGATAAAAAATTCCAGTCTGCAGAAGAAATTGCTGTAGTCGCAGAATGCAACATGAAGTTGGCTATCGCCTTGAGTATTATGGAGGAGTGCTTTCTGCCCATGGTAGATCTAAAAACAGGAATAGACATGATTCCACATATCTTGTACAACTGGGGGTAACGTTCTCATCAGTTCATATATTTTGAGTTGAATTTTTCATGGCAGAATGCTTGAGTCACTAATTGTATATTGTGGTTTTGTTGTAAAATGTTAGTTGGCTATTTGTCAAATTTATACAAAAAAAACTACATTGTAGCTGTTCCATGATAATTTTTTTTTCCTGCTGTGTCATGGTAGCAAGCAACACTGCCCAACAAATTTTAAGTGGAGATTTGCATAGTATTTTCATTTTTGGTTTTCATATTTAATGTACTTTTAAAGTGGAACATTTTTGTTGGAAACATGCATTTCAGGTCTAAACTTCCACGCTTGAACTATAAAGGGTTCTACACTGCAGTGTTGGAAAAGAATGATGAGCTTATCTCTGTAGCATCCATCAGGTGCTTCTGACACCAAAATGTTATCATCCTTGTAACCAAAATTTATCTTTCTTAATTAATACTCGTGCAGGAAATTAAGTTCTCTAATGTGAGATGACTTTTGATGAATGTTAGCTTTGATGGTAGAGTTCTCTGATAGTTTACATTTAGTTCTCTTGTTTACAGACTAAATTTCCTGTTAACAAAGAAAAATATCTTAGAATTATTGAAGTAAGAGAATTGAAGTTCTCTACACAAAATTTAATAAACAGACTTAAAAAGTTTGATCGATGTCAACTATGCAGAGCAGCTTTGTAGCAGCCAAAAGCAGATCAGAAAGTAGGCTGTTTCTATCAGGTAAATCTAGGTTTACCAAACAATTATATAGAAATCAATTATTGTTTGGGAAAATGGAATTCAACAAATAGAGGACAAAGTGAAAACGTTGAAGATTTAGGCAATGTGGAGACCCATATTAGCAAAAGACTTTCAGCTAGGATTTGCGGCAATAAGAATGCTTCTGGTAAAATCTTTTCATCAATTTAATGTGATGAGGGACCTAGTGAAAAGTATTACTATAGAATAATTCTAAGCTCCTAAATGATATATCAGACTGAAGACAAGACTCGTTGATCAATTAAAAATTTTACTGTCACGGAACTGCATATGTTCTACTCATAAATATTAGATGTTACATATTTTATTGCTGAAGATTGTTAAATACAAAGAATTAAAAGAAACCTATTACTTTCTGTAGGATTCACAGTGTCAAGGTCGCAGAGATGCCTCTTATAGCAACTCGATCTGAGCATCGTCGCCGAGGAATGTGCAGGCGCCTTTTGGCAGCAATTGAAGAGGTATCCATTTTTATATCTAAATCGATCTAAATTATTTAGTTCTGAACTAGTGCATATTGATAATACTAAAAGAGAGAGCATACTGGTTTGTATCATTTTTCATAATTATCTGCTGTGGTTTTTTGCTTGAGGACTGTTCAATGCCTCAATGAGGCACATTCATATCTGTGGTAGGCACATCCATAACTTATGTTTAAGGTTTATTACCAAGAGTCTTCAGGCTTGCTTTCCAAGGTTTACATGGTTGCTTTTCTCCATGACTTACCTATGCTCTGTGTAGTTTGTCTTTGGGTACCTTTGGTTCACATGCTTATCGTAATGTTCTGCATTGTGCAAGGAAAACAGTGCTAGGTTTTCTTCATGGATTTTGTTTGATCCATCTAGTAGCACAAATGAAAAGTTCTCCAAAATTCTCTAATAAAATTGTCCTAGTACACTTCTGCTTGTCTTTAATTAGCAAAATTATAGGTCAGCTAATGTGGTCAGAACTAACATAAGATCTGCGCAAGGGTCTGCTTCTGTGAGTCTTGTAAGCAGCACTACTAAAATGAACCATATGCATACTACCTGCACATATGAATCACTTACATTCTTGTTCTTCTGTAATTCTTATCTTTTCTTTGGCTTAATGTTATACTATTTAAACAGTTTCTATTTTGTTTTTTATGTCTTCTGCTTGATATTAGTTGATTTTTATGCAATTTTTTAACTCTTGACTTTCTTCGAGACAGATGTTGAAATCTTTGAAGGTTGAAATGCTGGTTTTATCCGCAATTCCTACTCTAGTTGAAACCTGGACATCAGTTTTTGGGTTCAAGCAACTTGAAGATACTGAGAAGTGGCTACAAAACATTGATCTCATGTCATTTCCAGGGACAGTGTTGCTGAAAAAGAACTTATATGATGCAACAACTAAAACATCAGGTCCTTCTCCCCGCTTGATCTGTGTTTTGACATTATTTTTTTTCCTGTGACTAGTTACTCAATTTGTCCAAGCAGACTAAGAATATTTTTCTAATAATCAATCGGGATTTGGCCCATTGGTCAGTTGCTCTCTTTCTGCAATCAGCTTTCAGGTTCAAATCTTGTGGAATGTGTTTCCCAAGTGATTGAACTGGCAAGTTATATTGCTGAGGCCATGTTGGCCCTGTCTCATACATAATAATAACTATTAGTAAATGGTTTACGACAGCACGTTCTAATGTCCAAAAACTTCACATCGGCTAGCAGGACCAAAAGATGAATTTTATTCAAGCAAAGATCGATCTCAAAATTTTGGCACTTGTGATGAAAACCTGCACTCAAGTTCTCATGATACATCTAAACCGAAAGCAAACATGATTGTGTCATTAGAAGAAATGCTAGCTGTTCATTTTAGAAATATATGACCTTGTAAAACTCATTTCATGACTGCTAAACATAACCGACAAGGTAATCTTAGAAATGAAAGAATCTACAGGTCGAGTTTAAAATTCTCTAATAAAGTTGAGTTTCTAAGGCTTATGCAATATATTCTGATTCTGACTCTTTTATCTCTTCCAGCTATCAATGATGAAGTCCCAACCAGGCCGAGTTCTAGCAACCTGCAGGGAATGATGAAGGACGGAAACAGCCAGGAATGGTAATGTCGATGCCACAACAAAGCATGGTAAAGAATTTGAATATGTATGAAGCTAAAAACACTTGATCGGAAGCATTTGTGATTGTAGATGCGGAGTTTAAAGTGTTAAACAGGCTGAGGCTTCGACAGTAGTTCCGAAGGTCAGTTTCCACGGGATGCTTCCCCGAGTACATTGGTTCTGATGATTTTGCCTTAACACCAGCAATCACCTCCAGTGCGCTTGGTGGTTTGTCCCTAAGAATGGAGCCCTTTAAACTTGAGCTGGTTATATTGCCATGACATACTTTGTGCATAGGCATTGTTGTTGCAGAAAAGAAATGCATGGATCAAGAATGTGGTGATTGAATCATAAAATATAGTGTGGTAGTTTCCTTGGCAAGTTTTCAGTTAAGAAGATGGAGATCTCTTGAGAGTTTCCTGCTGGAATTATATACCAGCATGGATGAAACTAATGTGCATGACCAGAATACAGCTGAGATAACAGAGATCTTCTTTGGAGAAGCTGCAATACATGAGTGAACCAGTTGAAGGCTGCTCATACCGAAAACAGGTGTATGTGTGTATTCAATGCAAGCCTTTGGGTACTGTGGGTGTCCACAGATGACTGATATCTTCGGTCACAACTTAGTGCAAACTATCATCAGCAAAGATTTAGAGTTGACCACATCAACGCACTAATAGTTGAGATTAGACTTCATCACTTCAGAATCCCATATGCAGTGATCCCAAAGTTGGTTGGTAAGTTATGTGCTAATGTTACCACATCACATAAATGCCCATAAGACGTGAATTTTTACCCCATCCGTTCTCAAATTTGACTATCTTAAAACTCATCTCTTAACCATTTCCACCTCAAACTTGATATAAAGGCCACCCTGATTCGATGCAAGTAAAATCCAATTGTTGCCGTCCAAGAATTCTATCTGTGGCCTATTGACAAATTTTACCTACATGTTTTTGAGTTGACCAACTAATAGAATTCAAACTTAATCGAGATATTTATTGCAAGGAGAATGGGGTTAAAGAAAACTGGATTCAGTTTCATAATTTTGAAGAATTCAAACTCGTCAGATGTACATCTATCAAATTTATGTCTTAAATATATGGTTTTTCATCTCTTTTTTTTTTGGTTCTTCACTGTCGCTATGAAGGCTTCAAAATACTCGAGTGATTCTCCTTTCATTAGAAACACGATAATAATAACTCCACAAACACAAAAAAAAAGAGGCACTGCAAAATGCATGAAGATTTTAGTGAGATATCATTAACGGAACCTGTCTTGAACTTCACAATAATTAAATATAATAGACATCCATCAGTTATTTTGTGAATATTCATGGAAAATTATACAGCTAATTAATAACTTGACATTGGAACATATTGCGCATGAAATAAAACATGCAAGTAACATTGGGAAGTTTTATCTATTTTCTTCTGACACCCATCCCATTAAGATGAACATCTCATAAATTTTCTATTCATTGAGCAGATGACTCAAAATATGCTACAGACTGCGGATGTAAACTAAAAGATGATTACAAAGATTTTGCTCAATGATGGAAAATACATAAGCTAAGAATAGCGTCTGAATGAACATACAAACTGTGGGTGTCAAGGTTTCCATATTTTCATTGTACAATCTTCGCCATATGTGACCACCAAATTTCTGTGAGGGTGATGAGTTACGCCAATCACATCTTTGTCATGAACCTGCGAGCAAAGACATGGGAAAGAGTACACAAATCTATGACTAATTTGATCATCCTCATCAGTTGGAATTAGAAAATTTGACCCTTAGATATGCATGCATTTTAAAAGATGAAATGCCAGGTTAAATTCCAAGTTCCAGAAAAGTTGTGAATGATCTGGGGTAGAGTAAAAAGTTCAAAATGATTCCTGTAACTTCATGATATTTAATAATTCCTGAAGGAAACTCATCCAATTTACAAGTGAAAGACACACAAAGGGAAAGAATAGAAAGAGGAACGAAAGGTGAGAAGATCACAAGGAAACCAGTGCACCATAAATTGAAAGAAGTTACAGACAAACAATTGAAATTAAAGATGGATTTTCAGGATGGCAATAATTAGAGTTGGTCAAAAAATCATACTAAGAATAGTCATAAGAAATATACTGCCTGTATCCACTTTGATCCTCTCATTTTTCTACTCTACTTTCATTTTATGTAGACTTTGTTGACCTAACAGAGTAGGGTCGATGATTTTTAATATAAAGGGCAAGCCCCCAACATGCCAAACAGGGTCTGGCAAGGGGTCAGTATACTATTCTGTCACTTGCAGTTTTAAAAACGTAACATACTTTTCTTTCTCAGGAAAAGTGGTAGAAAATAAATTCTTTCTGAGCATATCACCAAATTCTGATGATGAAGCTCATTTTCCGCCAACAAATATGGTAGAACTTTTTACTAAAAGATGATAAAGTAAAGCAGAATTATTCTGATTCAACTTTCGTAAGAAGAGTAGAAGAGCAAGGATTGTTCTTTCTCCAATGTTTTAATCTTGTTTCCATTGTTTCAAATGCCTTGAAATTTAAGAGACGTGTATGCTTCTAACACATGCAATATAATATCCATGTATGATACTTGACTAATCTTGTCCATAACAAAAAGAAGAAATTTGTGCACAACATGAATGCTAAACCTACTAAACAGCATAGACTGACATCACTCACCTTCATCAAGTGTTCCAGCTTACCGGACTGGTGGCTGAAACAATACACATTCCTGCAGATTATTAAAACAAACCAAGACATCAAATACCAAATTAATTTCAAATATTCTATGGACTCAACAATATAGGAGCCAAGTAACAAAAAGTGAATGAAATATTACTAAGAGCATTCAACAATGCCAAATGGCAAGGCATAATGCAGTATGCAGTATTTTCATGCATCATTAGATGAGTTGATCTGAAAGAAAAGGCAACAGGCAAAGAAAAACATTCCAGAAATTTGGCATACTGCAAATACATGACAAAGGCCACTACTGTCTGTCTCAAATAAGTTTCAAGATAACCATACAACATTAAGCAGCAAAAATAGAAAAACCAACAGCTGAGATGGTTATAGGTTGCGCAAGATCTTTCATGGTTTATTTGTTTGCATATGGAGATAGCATTCATATTATCCACACATCTAGAACACTAAAACATCGTCATCCATGCATGTATCTTTGATGAATGTATATGAAACTAAAGGGATTTAAGAATATTATGTACACTAGCTGATTGCCATGCCTACAATGCCTGCAAAACACAATTGCAATGCAACTGCAAATGTGTAATAAATAATGATTGTAATTACAGCTGTTTGGTTGGTTACTATTACAATTTACAGTAGATTGCATGTGCCGCCGCAAGTGTCTCTATTGCAGGTGCTTGGTTTCTTGTAAAGCGTCCTGTTACCTGAACATACATTTGCAAACTGCTACAGTACACCCTAATTTACTTGTAGGCAAATATATCACTCGTGTACTTGCAAAGGGTAGTGCATTAGTTGTAAATGTACTCCCATGTAAAAGAGAACTTCAACCCGACCAAAGACTTGCGACCAGGCCATTTGCTGCATGGAATCTTACAGGTGGCACAGTTGCAAGTATATACATAAGTGCAAGTCTTTACATAAAATATATATATTGGTGGTGTATGCTTGTGCATCTACATGCACATCTAGCACGTTGTGTCCATATAAATATATATATATATATATATATATATATATATATATGTGTGTGTGTGTATATATATATATATGTACATGTATAAATATATGTACATGTATATATATGCACATGTATATATATACATATATATATATATATACACATGTGTATATATACATGTGTGTATATATATATAGACAAAGCTTTGCAAATTTTTTAATCGAACTACCTCATTTACAAATTTGGCCGTGTACTGATGAAAATAACATACCCAGATAAATGCCTATATAAATTCATTACATCATCTAATTCATACACATTAGTGCATAGCATATCAACATGTAATGCCTCTAAAATTAAACAATGTGCATGGATGGTCAGGCCCTAGATACATATCCACATGTATTCTCAACTACTCTACTGGTACATCAGATAAGGCAGTGCAATAGTTCAATTTAGGGGAAAAAGAGGCAATTAGATCTATTACAGAGACATGCAAATGACAAAGTACAAACAAGAAAGAATAGAAAGCAACAAAAGAATAGTTTCCCATACATGTCTTCACCAACACAGTAGATCCATTCTCCTTTTGGTGAAACACAAGCTGCAACAAAATCTCCACCTTCTCTCTTCCCAGAAGAGAAGCTTTTTACAACCTGCAAGAGCACCAATCAACTCTTCTTTAGATATATTACAAGTTAACATTCAAAAAGACTGAGCCAATGAAAATTGTAAGAAATATAGAATATCATAGACCGACAACTGTGTATGCCTGATATGCATGCATTATTGCAAATGCTTCAATGTGCTGCAGTTCCCAGCTTTTGGGTAAGTATATAACAGCATATTTGGTCAGTTGTCATATTTGTAACATGACACATTGAAAAATAATAAAATAAACTGCAACATCAGAGAGGATGGTGTTCTTGCAGGTTGTAAAATTAGAACACGGGTTTGCACCACCAATACACTTCAGTGGTATTAAAGTTTATAACAACCATTGTGCAATTGCAAGTAATATTCTATTTTGACTTCTCAGAGTTACCATTTTCATGAATGTTGATTTATTTGCTTGAATTCTCACCATAGGCATTCAAATTTTGAAAAAGTGGATGCAAATAGACACTTTGTGACCAGAAAGCTTGGTTCTATGAATTATGGGATACGGTTGCTTTTATTAAAGACCTGATTGTCTTCAGTCAAAACTTTTGGAGTCCAGGCCCTTATATCAAGTGCTCGGTGTTGGATATCTTAATTGTTTAGTAAACTTCTACGAGAAATAACTTATAAACTCTTTAATGTGCTTTGTGTGTCCACAATTTTCATATTGTATATGATCATATCCTACATTTGTAATTTATAAGTACAGTTAATAAGGCATGTGTTTATACTGCTAATTTTATATAGAATCATAAGAGTTCAAACAAAGCTTTTACCAAATTCTCAATTTCCATTTTTAGCGCTTTGCCAAAGTTTGCATAGGGCATGGAAACTCGTGCTTTCAAATTCTGTCACATATTTCTTCATTAAAGAAAGCAAAAAAAAGATTGTCACATATTTCTTTCAAATTCTTTAACACAACTTATCCAGTTCAATATGCATACAGCATTCCTAAATTTACTCATATCACATAGCAACATAAGTGAAAAATCAATTTACAAAAGATCTTAAGACATTTGCCTCTGATATGAAAGAAAGATACTTGGAATTTCATTTCTGACTAGTACGGTTCAGCAAAGAGCACACGTACCTGTCCTTGAAGAGTCATTATATATACTGATGATGTCTTATTGCAAACTATAATGTGCTCTGGATTTTTTGGAAACAAATGAACAGAGTTCACAGATGCATCACCCCCCTGAAAGTGCAGATGAACATATTACAAATTACAATCAATTAAATTTCTGGCTGAAAATTAAATACAGGATGAAAGGCAACATAAGGAAGATCTAAGAATACCCTTAATGGAGGTGGTGGCTTGAAGGTATGTAAGCAATCTGTACTCTTCACATCCCACACCTAGCCAAAAGAAAAATGATGAAATACTAGATGAGATTGCAAAAAGTAAAAAAATATGTGCATCCAAGAGTTGAAGAATAATACTTTTTGTACCTTTACAGTACAATCACTGGAGGCTGTAATAACACGGCTGCCATCGTTCGAGAAAATTGCATCATTTACATAAGATGTGTGACCTCTGAATTCTTTTAACAGCTTCCCAGACTTCAGGCCATGGATTCTACCATTGTCCAGAAACAATTTAACAAATTTTAATAATGGATAAGAAATGTAAGAAATTTTTCTGGAAGGAATAAAAGAAGCTCTGATTATAGAAGACCCCAGATCAGAAATAAAAGTATAACTTATAATCTAAGATTAGACAAAACATAGAATCTGTCACATTCACATTGGACAATAAACCCATGTTGCAGCTGAGAAAATGACTGATTAACATAATCTCACCAACCTTAGTTGAATCAAAAATACTGAGCCTATGCACAAATGTTAGCCTGACACCTGACTAGTTTAGCTCTATTAATAGAATTGCAATAGAAGACTTTGTTATATATTAATCTGTGTGGCTCTTCAAAGGATTTAGCAGCTTTACGCAGATGTGGCTAGATGATGCAACACAGCAAAAACCATGGAAAGCTTGAAGAGTAAACCCCTCAAACAAAGCCCTCAATCCTGGTTACGTTATTGTAAACATGCAATTAGATTCAGGAGCATTAATAAGACTACGCATAGAAACTTCATCCATCATAATTGAAACAAAATACAGGTAAATTCAATATTTGGTGGAATGTGATTGGAAATATGTCTCACTTTCTACTATCCTGATACCAGTAATAACTCAATCATAAATACCTTAAATCACAAAACCCATCATATTAAACCTTAGTTTCTGTCATAGGATTCAATCATATTAACCAAAGGATTGGAAATGACAAGTTATTTTTTGCAATCCCACATTCGTAATTGACAATGATTGTAAAGAGGAGAAATATAAAGAGACTCTACTGACCATCAGAAATATTTAGAGAGAAAAAGGCCGCAACTTTAGTAGATAAAGTCAACCTATTAA
The DNA here is from genome assembly GCA_024322285.1 of Musa beccarii. NCBI lineage: Eukaryota > Viridiplantae > Streptophyta > Magnoliopsida > Zingiberales > Musaceae > Musa > Musa beccarii. The sequence goes on from CM044398.1 coordinate 7,857,975, forward strand.
GGGTTATACATTCACTATCTCCAATTTCTGTACTTCTTCAGGAGCACCCTGAACGTCTTATTGTGTTTCTCTTTCCCCTACTACACAACATAGCTTCCAAACCATAGCATCGAAATAGATCTACTTATAAGAAACATCAAATATGATCAACAGTCTGAATCTTTTACAAAGAGCTCTTGACCTCCAATCAATTTCCTATATGCTGACTTTATAGTAAATGTACTAAGCAAGGGAAGCACTTGCAAGCTTGCAGCAGCCCCTAAAAGATGAAATAGCAGGAAGGATAACTTCCATATCCATAAGGAATACGCAATTAAGAATCCGAGAACTCACTATACCCTAGACCTTAAATGTCAATACAATATAGCATATACAATAAAAAAGTATAATCTATGGATGTTGCACCAATTAAAAAGCTTAGGGTCTCAAGATAATTATCAAAATGAATTTATTACAAATTTAGAAGAAATTTGATATGCACATTGCAAACTGTTCTTTTTTGCTTAACTCAAGTAACCATAAATTGAACGTTGGTATTGTGGCTCCAAGCAAATATACACAAGATTCCCTTCCTGAAGGCAACTCATGAATTTCTTGCCATTTCTTAAAGTCCTTGTCATTTCAAGGAACATTCCAACAAGCAGTTGAACAAAAAATAACATATGGTTGACTTCTTTTGCTAGAGCAAATTGGCTTCAGCTAATTGCTACTTGTCCACAGATGAAAGGGAAAAATAACTTGGAGAACTGTTTGGGAAATGATTCAAACTACTACATGATATGAACTAGTCAGAATGCACAATAGCCATAAAAAGGAATTAAATATACATGCTGACAAAACATAAGCTGATAAAGCTGTTCTGGATTTAAGAAAACCTTGCTGTCGTGTCAAAGGATGTACTCAGTAGCTGGCTACTGTCGCGAGAAAACACAAGACTCGTTACACCTTGCGAATGTGCACGCTCAAGGCGTCGCAAGCACTGACCTGTTCTAATACGCCAAACCTGAGAAAAAGAATTCATCAAATTTATCAAAAGCAACAAAAAGAAATCATACAGCAACCACAATTAAACATATGGTTGACCATTTTAAGAACCAACTGAAGAAAAACAATGAAGTCCATAAGTTAAAAGAAAGCATGTTGCAATAAGGAAAAGAAATGAAGTCACTGAACAGACAATGAAAAATTGAGAAAGAAGATGAAAAGACACAAATAAGTCAGACAATGCAACGTAGAAGTTCATTGTTGTAGCAGCTTTGTCCAAGTAACTCAATTTCTTTACTACCAGTACTACAATCATAGTTTGTGATGTTGGCCATACAAATGTGCCCAGCCTGTCATGCAAGGCCGATCTAATTTTTGCTGGTTTTTTGGTCTTACTGCCACAAATCATTCAGCTCAACTGAAGCCGCTAGATTTGATCAATTCTAACCTATTTGATATACTAAAAACAGGAGAGAAGGGAAACAGTGCACATTCACAGCATCACGATAACATGGTCCCTGTTTGGCACTTATCCTTTACAGAAGAGTCACATATACTGGAGATAATTGCTTTTCTGATTAATTGGTGTATAGAACCAAAGCTGCAACATATTTCAAGGCATAATTGAATTCAGAGAATTTGAACTTAGAATATTTTATTTGCGCAATGTAAATTTTTATAGTAGTACATTATGTAAACCCCACAACAAAAATTACAAAATTAACTAAGGATTTCTTTTTTTCAAGGATTGAAATTTTGTACCATACCGAAGTTTCGATACTTATTCGGTATGGTACGGTACGGTATACCGAACGATATATTTCGATATACCATTCGGTATATATATATAATTATAAATATTATATATATAATTATATATACATCCTTTCTCAGGCGACATCGCCTCCCTTCTCGGGCGACGTCGCATATTAAAAAAAAAAAGAAAAAAATGATGTCACCCCAGAACGTCGACAACGTCGCATATTAAAAAAAAAAAGGGAAAAAAAGCGACATCGCCCGAGAAGTCGCCTTGGCGAAGTAGCCCAAGAAGGGAGGCAACGTCGCATATTAAAAAGTAAAAAACGATCTTTTTTTTATTAAAAAAATAAAAAAAAACGATATCGAGCGGTAGCAGGCGGTCCGCGTACGGGCGGTGTCATTCGGTATTGCAGATCATACTTTTTTGTATGTCTTAAGAAATTTTTATGTTATATGCATGGTTTGAAGTATCGTATTGTACCGCTCGATACGGGCAGTACATATCAATCCTTTATCAGATTGGTATGGGCGATATATCGATATACCTTAGTGTACCATGTGTCGGTATGCTAGGTACAGCTCAGTCCATACCGTACCGACAGTTGATCGGTCCACTGGTACAGTACAGTAATCAGAACATTGGTTATATGTTAATTTGGTATAAATAAACAAATTTAACCTTTTCAAGGGATATACATTATTTCAATTTTTAAGTGGTATGTAACAATGTTTTACATTAAAATATTGTAGTGCTGCCAAAAGTCAAACAAAGGTTTTAAAAATGGTGTTCTGTTAAATTATCAGATCTAAACTAGGGGGCTTATGCATCTTTTGCAGGACTGAGTATGGTATGAGTTGGATACTGATATTGAAAAAATGATACGGATTAACAGCCTTATGTAAAAAAGAAGCTTTGCTGAAACAAATCCTATGGTTCCAAACAAAAGCCATAACATTCACATGTAAGCGTCCATTATAATAAATAAAGTTCACTTGTGGGTAAAAATCATCAAACTAAAACAAACATATAAAATATTCCACAATAAGTCCAATAGAGACAATGATTATTATACAAGAATAATTATAACGAAGATGAAAAACCAAAAGGGGAAAAGATAATTGATTTCATGCAAAAAGTAGTTCAATTGCTAGATTAGAGTTATCGTGCTAGTTTATCAACAGCAATATTAACAAAATTTTACCTAACAAGCATACAGAAGGCACGTACATGGTTGATATACTATACCTTAATTTTTCCATCCTGTGATCCAGATGCCAGCATTTCTGAATCTCGGCTAAAATCAACACAAAGTACAGCATCATCATGCATCATAAAAGCATCCTGCAGCAGGTTCATTAAGGCAGCAGTCAGCAGATACATAGAGGCACAACCTAAAATTTAATATCATGTCGTACAAAAGATAAATTGCTTATGAATACTAATGTAACATAATGTCAAAAAAGGAGAAACCAGTGTTTCATTGGGCATTAAATAAGCATTCAGGGTAAGATGCAATTAATCTGATTTATGTATTAACATAATGTCAGTTATTTCAGAAACATGACGTTGATTTATGTATCATGAATCTTAAATAAGCAAACAGGGTAAGATGCAATTAATCTGATTCAGCTTTAACAATAAATTAACTTAGTATCTATGTGATTCAAATTTATAAACCAACTCATCACCATATGAAAGATGTAACTGTATGTCACTACATCATACATGCACCAAAATGGTGCAGCACTAAAAATATTTACAAGAATGGTAAACTTCAGTTATCAACTTATTGCTGGAAAGAACTCATAAGTTATGGATGACAATGACATTTTAAAATTACTAGTAAATTTAAGCAAGACCTCTGCAAGTGCTTCCTTTTGGCCGTGCATTTTGTTTCCATTGTCAGAATCAAATACGAGTATGATTGGTACATACCACCAGGTCTTTACTGGTCCGACCAGTTGAATCAATTTTTTGTATGTAGTTAATTGATATTCCAAAATACACATAAGAATTGAACAAGACAGATTTGGTGATAACTAAACAATTAATCGTTCGATATAATGAATAATGAACATTATAGTTGGGAAAACAAAAAAGGAAATAAAAAATCGATTGATTGTCATCTTTGATTTCCTTTTATTTTCTCTTATAGAAAATTTATTTTTATTATAAAATCGTAATAGTCATCGCTCTTATCTTCCCTTAACTTTTGTGAAATTATTTCAGCTTCTAATGCCCTATTGCCCACTACCACATCTTTTACATCTTCTACATCCCTATTGCCCACTACCACATCTTCTACATCCCTCATCCTAACGACATTTATTGCACTGGGGTGATACAAAGCAGAATGTCATCATGTTCCACCATAATGATCAATACCTACTCTACCAATCTAGCCAACTCGAAGAAGACCTTGCAACAAAGAACTAATACTGAGATGGTATCCATGTAAAAGAAGTGAATAAAGATTGGGTTTAATATGAGTGTATCTTAAGTCCAATAAAAGATAGATTAAGTCTATTAATTAAGATGGGCCCCAGTTGAGTTAATATTATGGTTAGGTCTGGTCAATCATCATGAGTTCAACACTATATTTTTCTAAATTTTTCATTATTTTATTAGTACTTTTTTAAGGGGTTGTCAGACAAGTAACAAGTCGCTTTTAGTTAGGCTACAATTAGAATAATATTTTTAGCTTTTTTCTGGTAAGATGTTGGGAATGCAAATTTTAGTATGTAATCAGCTAATTATAATTCCAAAACAAGACCTAAATTAAGCACGATAGATATGACAACCATAGATCAAATCAGCTTCAACATGGCCAAATAAAAAGATCATGGTTGGGAAAAAGAAAAAGGAGGAAACAAAATCTGTTAATTATAATCTTTCCTCTCTCTTCTTAGAAAAAGAGGAATGATTTTCCTAGCTGTGACAATTCAGCAGCAGCTTACTCACATCAGCCTGATACTGCAGATCCTTCTTAAGCTTCCCACTGATATAATCCCAAACCTGAACAAAATGCATAAGAAAAGATTCAGTTGTCCACAATGCCATAGCAACAGAAACTGAAGAATCAAGAAGATGCTTACCTCAATAAAGCCATCAACCGAGCATGAAACTAAGAATTGACCATCAGGTGAAAATCGAGCACATTCTGGGTGACTTTTCTTTCCGAACTGCAATGAACCAGTTGATTGTTTCGTAGCTATCCAGAATAATTTCTTAAACATTCAAAAAGGAAAGTCTGCATATAGCCTTGCCATGAAAATATAGATGATCTCTATTAAAAGTTTACAGTGAAAGGTAAGGGGTGGCCAGGCAAGAACCATCACATTGGTCCCAGTATTAAAAAAAACAAAAAAAAGAGAGCATGGCATATGAAACAAATTCATGCACACACTAGACAAGATAAGGTCAATTTCAATCTTAGAATCAAAGTAATAGAATTAAATGGGAACAAGATTATGTCCAACATATCTGCTATTGTTAAATGATTTTTATATATGCTATTTTATATATATACATATCTAGATGAACACAAGATATACATAGAAGAAATACACAGAGGGTTTATTATTCTCACAAAGATCCATGCCAACTCTGTCCCATCCTAGTGTCCAGGAACTGTTAACTAGAATAACTAACTTTGGATGGTTGTCTGTAAAAAGAGCCCTCAGGACTTTGACAAAGTATGCACCTTGTTGAAATGTGTACCTAGGTGACTAGAGTTTCCTTATTACCAACAAGCATGTGTGTCAGAATAACATATACCAATATCTCATGATAGATATATATTTTGTTCTCTCCCTATATATAGAGAGGCATAAATTAAATGGACAAGTTAAAAAAGCAAGATGCTTTTCTTCAAAATGAACTTTAAATAATAAGTACGAGTTATTATTGACTCAGCAGTAGAAGGTTTTTCTACCTTTGCTTTCACCAATTTGTATTTCTTTACATATGTCCATATCTATATAGTTAAAAGTTCAAAAATGGTAACAAAAACATGCAGAGTGGATCAAATAATTGCAACACATCAAATGGCTTTAAGAAAACTGTTCTGTACCAATCAAAAAATATCAGTCAAGCGTGCTGCATGAAGCATTTGATCATATCTTTACCAATGAAATGGTTCAAATTATACCTTTATTGGGTGTGCCAGGGTTGTCGGATACATGTCATCTTCATCTTGCTTCATTGCAGCAGTTCCACGGAACAAGTCAAATTGAGTGCCCGCAGGCAACAATCCTGAGAAATAGAAAAGGAAAACATATGCTTCAGCCATGGGAGTGAAATTACTAATTGCCAATAAGGTTTAGACTATTTCAAGTAAAATTCAAAGTTTTACCTTGGTGTTGCTGCCACTTCAGAGCCTGACCAATCAATGCCATCAATCGTGATGGTGGAACAACAGAAACTTCAGCAGCAAGAGCTGAAATGCAAATTCCAAAAGAGAAATTTAGTGGACATGATCCAAGAATTCATAGGATATACAACCACCAACATCATAGATGGTGAGAACTGTCATAACAAATCTAAACAAAAGCCAATCTAAGAGATAAATGATAAACAAAAAAACCTAACAAAGTGGTTCTAACAGAACAGATTGTAGAAAATTAATCCATGAGAAAATAACACCAAAATATATAGGACAGGTAGCTAAGAACTCAAAATGAAACCTTGAGCAATTTGTGCACGGCGCTTCTCCTTGGTCGACTCTTGATATGCCTGTCAAAAGGCAGAAAGAGTGCATAATTAAAAATAGAATAACCAAATGAAGTTTATAGGGTATCAATTTCTGCAAACAAAATGAGTAATAAAGTAAATAAATATTTATATTGTAAAAGAATAATCATCAAGACAAATTGTAAGAGGATACTGTTATAGAGGAAGCTCAAGAGCATTACAGAAGATTTTAAGTAGGATATGGGATTTGAAATTCATTGATTCTTGGGCAGGAAAATTTAAATATATCACTAGAACTGCCATGGCAACTCAGCTTGGTTTCATTAAATACACAATTAACTCATCCATTCATGGATAAAGCTTCAACTCTTTGCCAATACAATCTTCCAAGCAACTTCAACAAGTTGCCACCATGGTTTTACTCTTGTGGTTGGCAATTTGATTGTCTGCATGAACCTGTGCAAAATTACACCAGTTCAATTTTTCTTTTTCTTTTTCTTTTTTTTTTTTGTTTCTCATGCTCCATTGGCAAATCCACTGTCTCATGTGGGCTTTAAGTGATTGTAGTGACATGAGCACACATGGGTTATCTCAGTGCAAATGGGATGCACTCCTAGCTCAGGGAGATTGATGATGAACGCTCTAATGCAAACATCTGGCTGTACAATTTGGCTCTATTAACAGCGCTAAAATTTTTCTCCTCTTTTATTTGTGGGAACCCTGGAAAAGAATTTGCACCGTGGCAGCTTACAAGTTACAAGGTCCTCTTGTAACCTTCTGGCACATTGCTATGACATCTATGTTGATCCATTAATCGATGCACTTAGGACATTTCCTTAGCATACTAATCATGTGCTAATTTCCTGATGGCACTTTTTACAGTACCAAATCAGGAATCCATCATAGACTTGAATTTTTCATACCATATTCTACTATAAAATTGGCCGCATACTAACCACCATCCCCTTTATTAACCAAAAAGTACCTCCATGGTCCACTGTTATAATCTTGTTCAGGATGTGATTTATAACTTTTCCATACCCTCCAACCAGTTTACTAGGTAAGAAAATAATTATAATAAATTTCCTGGATAATTTCCTCGCCTTTTTTTTCTTTTTGCAGAAGTAAAAACTTAATATGCACACAAGAAAGTAGCTTAAGAAGCAAAAGATAGTACACAATAGCATTATAAAGGGTTCCCACACATAAGATGCTCATCAAAGAAACAAATGATAGAAATCATTGCAAATCATAAATAGATAATATATGCAAACCTCATTGGGATCAAAGTATGTTCGGACTAAGAGATGCTCTAGACGTAAGTATCTCTCAGGTTGCTCTTGTTTCATTACTCCCATAACCTGAGTTTGTCTAAGAATGGCACGTGCAGTGTCCAACTCCCGAAGCTCAATCATTTCCAGAACAATCTGCCACAGAAGATGACTAAATGTAAGAGCCACTCTCACAAACAAAATCAACTATTTCAAATATTAGAAGATTATAGCATACATAAAGAATTCCAAACTGATAAATAAAAATGGATGATATAATCAGCTTGAGACTTCAATGTGCAAACAAAAAAAAAAAATCAATGGAAAACAAATGAGGAATTTGAGTAAGTAAACAAGAAATTTGAAGAATTCCACAAATAATAATCCCATCAAAGTTGGCCAAATCAAACGAAAAAAATTAACTTTAGGTGTATAATCAAACAGATATTTGATCAAGAGAAAAAAAATAATGTTTAAAACAATCTCAGTGCTACTCTGTTTACAAGTCAATGACAAAAGTCAAGAATTTATTATTTATTTAATATTGAAAGCAATGATGTAAAAAAGCAGACAGAAAGACAAAAAAAAACAGAAAAATCAGTAAGAAAGAAACACATATATACATATAGATTTTAGGATACAAACCTGTTCATAGAGGTCCTCCAATTTCTTTCTAGGAAGCTTAAGTTGTGCCACTTGAGGCAAAATTGCATCCCACCTTCCACTATTAATATCTGCAACAAATGTTTCAAGGCTGTCCACTGTATTTAACGAGACTTGGCACTCACTCTGCAATGTCTGGAAGGTTTGGTGTAATGAATTTTCTTTGCAAAACTGTAGAACTATTTTGATTACACTGCAAAAGCAAAAGTAAACTGATTGTAAATTCAGACACTTCAAACATTTAACAAGTTTCTTCTTTCTGCAAAAGTTGAAACAGGAACACGAGGGAAATAAGTCTTGGTAGCAATCCCCTAACTTTAGTAAAAGAGCACAGCACCAAAGCACTGTTATGAATGATATATTCCCTTCTAAGCTTCGTCGATATCCATTACCCAAAGATTAAATCACAATGCAGTTTACTCAAAGAAATTCTGAGAACAAGTTTCCGTCTTAGGTTTTCATTGTATGCTAACACGATTTGTTTTCCTGAACCATCTCAATATCCTCAAGGGGCTCTCAGCAAGCTTGTTTAATATGAATTCTAGATTATTCTACTCATAAGTTCATCCCAGCAGTATGATAAATTCATTCTCTATCCCAAATAAAACCACATACCACCCCCACCCACTTGCAGACCTCTCCTACCATCATAGTTCACCAACTTCTGTGATGGTAAGAGTGACAGAAGCGGTATCTTACACCCAAAACATAAACTAAGGTCGCATTTTTCACTTCCCTATAGCAGCACAGTGCAGGAGGCTGCCAGCAGCACAAAGCATGGGAGGGTCAATGTATGCAGTCATACCCCTACTAGCAGAGAAGGAGCCCTGATTACTTAGGTTGTAAATCCTAGGTTTTTCTCCAAATTCTATGTCTGTGGCGAAAAATAAATAGATAAATCCTTTTTAACCAAATACAACTTTCCCTAACTCTTCACACAATGTGGCATGGTCAAAATCAGTAGTTCTAATACATACCGAATAAAACAATCATTAGCAACTGAGAGCGGAGCCGAGGAGTCTGTTAAAATTCATAAAAGAAGAAAAAAGGAGGAGAACTTACTCCCGCGCTTCGATTTCCAGGGTCGACATGGTCGAAGTCGAAAGGAGAGAACTGGCCTCAAACGATCAAAACTTTAGTCGGACTCAGAACAAACGAAAAAGGCACAGAATCCAGATAAGTCCTAGCTCGAACAGCTCGTGTTCGGCCCGTTAGATGTTCGACGAGCTCTTAAACCGCAACGCATTGTCGTGGAATCCAGTTGCACTCTTTTATCGCTCCCCGGGGACAGCAAACGTGGAACAGCAGCTGCAAAAGGGCAGACGAGTAGGCAGCGAAAGTGGAGGAAGATGGGGGTGGAGCAATGGCAGAGTAGAGCCGCGTCGGTCGACGAGCAGCAGAGGAGAGCCCGGAGAACGACGGTACGAGAATGGTGCGAGGGAATCGGCCAAAGCCGGGGAAGAAGATTTAGGGTTTCAATTTTTAGCTGCTGCTTTAAAATGTTTCGACCCCAACTTACCCAAACGTGCCAGCTACGTCAAATCGAACGGTTAAGTGCAAACGAATCAACAATTGGATCTAAATCAACGGTCGGATTTAATGGAATCCTTCGGAACATGGTCGAACCAAACCAGGTTCACGTTCGGACACAAAACTCGCGTCAGCATTCGATTTGAATTCGAGTCGATGCCCAAATGTCACGTGTCTGCAAGCATCATGGTCCTTTTGTGCGTGCTCCATCCAAGGTCACGTGATTTACACGTGCAAGTAAATGGAGATAAAAGCAATTTTCCTCTACCCATTTATCCATCTTATCGGAGACCAAAAGAATTTTTTTCTTTTTCGTTTTTAGGTTTGGAACATTTTTTTATTATTTAAGTTTAAATAGATCGATTACAATGAGATGATTTTCTAGATGTGGTTTGGGTTCAAGTTCGAATTGAGTTCAAGCATCGAATTTAAATAGTACTATAAAAAGATTTTTAAATAAATCCTCATAAAAAACAACATGCATATATTTTATGATAAATGCATCATAAGAAACAAAAATTATATCTGAAAATAAACAGAGAGAGTATATTTTAGTATTAATAAAAATGATTTCATTGTCAAAGAATAGATACTTTGTGCCTGGTCCATATAGGTTTTCATTACTCAGCCTTCATTTAGTAATTATTTAGTAGTAATAACAAAAAGATAGATGAGTTCTTCAATTCTAATTAAAAGAGTGGATCAATCTGAGATTGATACCAAAGTTGATAAAACTCAAAATAAGGTGGAAAATGTGGTTGAAAACAATAACATGTAAATTGGTCAAACAATAATAATTTGGAAGTTCATTTTGATAGTTTGGTTCTTTTTTTTCTTAGCTGCTCAAATTTATGTATATTTGTGCTAATAAGAAGGTTTGCTTTTCTTTTTTCCTGTTGCCTTAGGATCTGTATGACTTCACAATCAATGATGAAGAAGTTGATCGAGATTGAGATGGCATTGGCTTGGATAAGTTCATATCAAGCCTTTGATTGAGAGGGTGATATGTAACAAGGTTAATTACTAATATAAAAAGAATTATGTGAAGTTGGGTTCTTTGGAATCCCAAAAATTAGAAACACTATTAATCCTTGCACACTGGGCAAAGGTATAAGCATTCTTATTTCGGATTTCTATACAGAAATCCCTACCTCATAACACTTACATTATTAGCATGCAATAAGCAATCATTTTAGAGACTTCACATTTGTTGTAAGGAGTCCGTTCTTATCCATAAATTATTATTGTAGCAACCAGTTCGAATTATTATTTGAAATCCAGATTGAATAGCTTTCTTTGAAGAACTTAATGAACTTGTAAACTCTGGCATCCCGCATAAATGATGTTCCCTTCTGGATCCTTTAAGATAAGACCTGGACCTTCATGCATATGAGAGGAGACAAAGGAAGCATTGGCATTGGTGTTCTAGAGAAAAATGATAGGCTATAGGTTTATGGGTAAACTCATATAGATATATTTGTGGAGTGAGTCCCTAAGAACCAAATGTTTCACACCAATTATTGAAGTCAAAGATTTCTACCATAATGATTCTATATGGGTAGAATGATTGTGAAGGTAGCGATCATTCTGATGTTTTCAAATTATTATTAATGAGCTAGCAATGAGGGTAAATAATTTATTATTAAAGTTTTTGCCAAGATCGTGATCCTTAGTGATCCAACACCCAAATGAACCAATTGTTAAAGGAAGAAAATTGATACTTTAATTTACGTTGAACTAGCGAGAGCGATGGTGGACGTCGAAAAAAAAAGTATGCCGGAGACGATCAATATCGTTATGACAAACAATGTGTTGAGAGAGAAAATAATTGCAAAGTTCAAAGTTTACCCATAAGAGTTTTGAAAGAAAAGTTTGGATTCTATGAGTCTTCTTAAGTTTCCACAATGCTGTCCAACTAGCTCATTTGTCATTTAAGTAAAGTCTGCCTAAAATAATAATATCAAGAGGATGGGGAGACCATATCCATGGTTCATCATCATCAGCTGTGAGAGGAACATGGATATATCTAATCAATTCAACAAGGAAAGAATGGAACAAAATTTGAAACATTCGAAAGATTCCAATCCTGTTCCATAAGCTCAAAGACTTTTTCAAAATTTGTCATATTAAACATATTTATAAATGTGGGTCATTTTATCTAGATGAGTGTTGGTAATTCAACATCCATTCCAAGTGTTGATATATGTGGTGGATCCAACAAAACCATCATTGCTTATGGAAAGTATTTTTCCATAAGCAAGAGGAGTGATAAGATTTAAGATTCCAAGGATTAACTTGACTGTATATGAACTTAATCCAAAGGTAAGACTCTTTTAGCAAGCAAGTTTGTCATTATGTAAAAACTAAAGAAATGTGAATTGACATTAAGACAATGTAAGAGGATGAAATTAGTACCAAAATTTTTATGATAAAATTTTTAACTTGAGGGAGTAGATTTTTTTGAGAATCTTAAACTTTATTCAATACTCTATCAATTTTCTAATTCTAAGACCTTTTTGAGATTCTCTCAAAGGATACAAAGGATAATACGAGATAACTCATGGACCCCGAGATCCCTATTTTTTTTTAAAAAAATAAATGATTGATTTAGATCTATTAACACTAAAGTTAGAAATTGAGGAGAAAAGATCAATGATAGCATCATCCACAAACATAAGATAGGATACTTAAACATCTTTAATATTAAATGGAGTGATTTTATTTTTGACAATAGGATCACCAAGAATAGAGATGAGGACTTGTTCAATGATGATAAATGTGTACGAAGAAATCGGGTCATCTTGTTGAATACCTATATTCCCATCGAACCAAGAGGAGGATGAGAATAAACAAGCCTTAATTCAACCGCTAAATGGAGGTGGAAAGTTCATAAGTTTGAAAATCTATGAAAAAAATATCATGAAGGATTCAATCGTAAGTTTTTTTTTTAAGATCGAGTTTAAGAATAAGGAGGGAGTTGTTAGTATGTGAGTTTTATCGTGAAATAGGTAAGCTCGTTAATAACAATAATGTTATCGTGAATTTTATGACTTTAGATGAAAGCAGATTGATTCTAACTAATAATATGATAACTCTCAAAGAAAGAATCATTGTGAGAATTTTATAAATAATATTTTAAAGGACGATAGGTCAGTAATCAGTAAGTTGATGTTTTGTTAATTGGATGACTTAATAGGAGATATCATTCGACACTTAAAATTGAATATTGCAAGATATGATGCAAAGCTTAGATATGTTGCATGTTCCAAAAGTGAAAGCTACTCTATTGTAGTGGCATTTTTATTGTTTTAGCTGGATATATGTTGTGAGTGTATCCAATATTTTTATTCAATACTGTGAAGATTTATGCATTAGAAAGGTAGAGTGTGATCTTATTCCAAAAGTATCTCAGTCCCACTTTTCAAAAAGAAAAAAATAAAGCGAAGACTAAATAGCAAGCAAGTATAAGTACTAGAAAACTTTTATTTCTTTAATTTTTTTTTTGGTAAAGATATTTTTTTCCTTGAAAGCAGTTGTCCCATTATTTTCCTTGCAGCAAGACAATCTCATAAAATGTTTTATTATATCTGAAAAGAAAAAAATATATCTACATGCAATCACACACATTAGTACTCACAAAATCTTCCAAGATATCAAGTGGTACACACATTAGATCCTTGATCAAATGTGTGGGACAACCTTTTTAATATCTTGAGCATTGTGAACGAGAAAAAGCAAAAGTTTTCATGATCTTTTGTCTCCTTTGAAAAAAAAAACGAAAGGAAAGAATCAAATTATGCAACAAAGAAAGTTCAACGTATCCATTGTGATCAGAAGGCTAGAATGTACGAGGAGCATCTAATTGCCCCTTGGTGGATTGCTTTCAAGTCCTTTTATGGTAAATATCTCACGTATAAGGGTTTGGTTTTCATTATCAATCACAAAAAGCAAAAGTTCTCATGATCTTTTTTACTCCTTTAACAAGAAAAATCAAGGGTCAAAGTCCCAAGCCTTATTATAAGCAATTATTGATGTATAGTAATTCTATTGAGATAAGAAGTTTAGAATGTACTATGAATGTTCGAGTCCATAGTTGAATATCCTACTTGCAAGCATTTTGTTATAATTATAAATAAAAAATAAATATCTAAAATATTAATATGATGATAGTGTACTAGACCTATTATCAATACTCGATAATTCAAAATCTCGAACAATAAATTATATATATATAATATTAATATGATGGCGATGTATGTTATCCACTTACTAAATCTTGTCCAATAAAAATTTCATATAAAACATTGGTCCAGTGTTGATATATCTGATATACATTATACATTAGTTTTATGTCTTTTATTTCATACAATGTGCTATGTTCGGCCTTAATACGATTCTCTAATATAACTGAGTTTGTGGAGCTAAGTTACAAGATTTATTGAACATTGATGGCCAAAAATGTTATTAACTTTAATCATTAGAAAATAACTTAGCCAATAATTTTCTCAAAGTCAAGGTCAAAAAATCTTCCTTCTTGCAAAAGAGGTGAAGAGGGTTCTTTTTTCTGCTTTTTTTTTTTTTGTCAATTCTTCTTCTTTTCTTTTTATAAGTTGAAGTTGAATACTACAATAACAAATATCTTTCAATTAAATGCCCCACCCACTACTTGCCCTTGCTAATTTCTAACTTGAGAGTTAATTAACACAGACAGAAAGTATTTGATCTCATACTGTCAAAATCTAAGTTTATATCTGCCATGACTGAGGAAGCTCCAATTATGTATGCCACTTCCTTCAATCTGAAAGATAAGCATTCATGTCAAAAATGATGCAACCGAAGGGATTCTGGAAATATGAGTCACGTTGCATGTTTTCATGTTGCTGGTTAAAGGCTGGGAAACAATAAGGCAGCCCATGCTTGCCTGCTGAAGCTTTGGTGCACATTTGCATGTTGAAGGCGTCATGTCATTGTACAGGCAAAGAGCACCACTGCTTTGTGATGCTTTGCTCCCCATTTTTGAGTGAGGAGCATCCAAAGTATTACCATGAGTGATGTCCACCCAATAAATGGATCATAGCTGGCCTTTTGTGATCTCATATATGAACGATATCTTTTGGATAAATATGTGATCTTTTTCCCTTAAGAAAGACAATTAAAATGAAGAAGAGAACCTAAATATCTAAGAAACAACATCAAAATGGAAACATTGTATGCTTGCTCATCAGGTCATCAAGCAACTCACACATGTAAAGGAATGCTGTATGGTGCTGCCATTATATTACATGGTTGCAAGCAACATGCATTATTAGATGCTTAGCTAAACCGGCATTTCCTTTTCTTTCTTAGAATAAATAAGGCAATTAAGGTAACTTGTAGGGTTCTTGTGGCCATTATGAAATGTTGGCGCAAACTCAAAAGGATGATAAAGATGATATGACAACCATTATTGTACTAGGCATCATCGAGTGGGTGATCTGAAAGCATCTTGAAGATGATATCTATCTATCTCATGGTTGAAAGAAACGACATATTGTTCTCCTTTTACATCCTGGTGCTTAATCTTATGTTTGTCCAAATTTGTGATCCTTCTTAAAGCTTCCATTTCTGTGTGTCTTAGTTTGGCATGCCATCTTAAAAATTCTTGCTCAAAGTACTGTCTACTATTGCGTCTAATCATGAATGATAACTGATATATATATATATATATATATATATATATATATATATATATATATAGAGAGAGAGAGAGAGAGAGAGAGAGAGAGAGAGAGAGAGAGAGAGAGAGAGATTGGCTAATCTCCATGGGATTGTGTTTTGTGTTGGCTTATGTGGGGTCGTATGAATTTAACCCTCAAGTGTTGTGTCAGAAGAAAAAGGTGGACCATGAAAATGGCAGAGACAGAAGCGACTTGTCAAAGAGAGGTAGATTACTTCCTCCAATCCCATGCTCGAGTGACTTCAATCAATGCGCACACAATTCCTGGCTAACGTTTCTACCTAGTGCAGTTTTCACTGGACAAGCAACCTTGTCTTGCAATGGCAGCAAGCACGGCGACGGACTTCAATGGGGACCTAAACTCGATGAAACGACAAGCATGCCGCCGTCCCCGCGCCACTCTTCTCTCGTCC
Organism: Musa beccarii; assembly: GCA_024322285.1. Taxonomy (NCBI): domain Eukaryota; kingdom Viridiplantae; phylum Streptophyta; class Magnoliopsida; order Zingiberales; family Musaceae; genus Musa; species Musa beccarii. Next base: position 7,874,004 of record CM044398.1, read on the forward strand.
AGACACGGCGACATTGCTTCGACAACTCTCTTTACCTCGGACGACGTGCATGCATGCCTGCCGTCCTTTTCAGCTCCACTGTCACTGCATCCACCACCGTCTTCCTTCCACGGCTCTTCTCGGTCTCAAAAGACGGACGTGTCCGAGTCTTCATCTAAGCAAGGCGAGAGTGTGGAGTGTGGGAGTTGTTGGGCGAGATGTGACTCCTCCTCCTCGTGGTGAGCCTCGCTCGCAGTTTCCTAGGGCATCCACCGTCTCACCGCGAGTTAGTGGGCATGATGGGTGAGTGAGTTGGTTCCATCTCAACTTCGTCGCCGTGGGGCGAAACTATACATGGCGTGCATGCCACACGTGGAGGCTCACACTGCGCTCCGTGACACCAGCAGCCATTTGATACCTTTTAGGTTCTTTATTTTTAGGCCAAATCTGATGCAACATCCATTAGCTTGACAACCCATTTGAGGAGATCTTGACCAACTCTTATTAATTGTTTCCTTTTCCACAGTGAGTGGGCAAATGGAGACCATCCTTCGACACACGTCCCTCCGTCCTCCTTATCTCGTTCCTACACGTTCAAGTCGTACCATCTTTTCCCGGTTCTTCCGAGGGCTTCCGACGAGGCACGTCACGCCCACCATACGAGAGGATTGCATGGGGGCCTGAAGCGGCCATGCTCTTTCACGGAGGTTAGTTGGCCATTAGAGGAAGGAGTGGCGTTTCTTCATCCACTAGCAGAAGCCGTTCTCTTCTTTCTTTCTTTCTGCACTAAAGCATAAGGTGGGCTGTTGCAGTCCATCTAATTAGGAAGCCTCATATTCTATGCCCACTGCGCTGGCAAAAGAAGACTGCGACATATATATATATATATATATATATATATATATATATATATATATATATATATATATATATATATATATATCTATATCTATATCTATCTATTTGAATTCAACAAAAGCACACATTTGCAATCAAAATAGGACAGATGGTTGCGTTGTATCCGTAAAAGTTTGAATCCAATTTGGTCGATATTGGATAGTAGTACAATTTATACATGGTCGATTCCAACATTTGTAGTAGGCATTTATAGCAACATGCGACTAAGCTTTTCAAAATTATCTCCGGAAAAATAAAGATGAAAATGTTTGGATTCAGGGGAATTTATAGGCATCTTCTTTTTTAGATAATGTCTTCTTAGATGACACTAACCAGAAGCCAAAAATGTTATGCATTCTTTTACCTTCTTTCTTTCTTTCTTTCCTTAAAAGAACAACAGTTCTACGGGAGAATAGAGAAGAAAGAGATAAGAATTAAACGAAGAAATAGAGAAGATGCAAAATAATAAATATGATAAGTCAACTTGTAATGCTGTAGCCTTCCATGCTCATTTCCTCTTGATTACAGGTATTGTAGGACTAAATCTAAGGCTTATATCATCATAAAGAATACCTTACATTAAATCTAAATTAATTTACGAGATGTCAAGTTTATTTTCCAATAGAGGTATCAAAAATCAAATTATTACGGCCAAGTTTTAGAAAGACATTACTACCAAGGCCTTCATCAAACTCCATTCATTCCACTGTTCTTTGGCAAAATAATGTTGGACGAAATGTTGTTTTTTTGTTTGCCTCTTTGCAGCTTCCAAAACTCTCCTCTTCCTTGGCTGCCAAGTCTCTTAACTCTTCTCTTTCTTGGAAGCAACACAGTCAAGTCGGGAAAGAGCCATTTCCAAGTCAGACGACACAGGCACGATATTGCTCGAATGTTGCAAGGGAATTCTAGACATTTTCCTATGATATTTAGATTATTCGCAAAAGTGTTCTTGTGATGGTTATTGAATCACATATCTGATGCATTTGGCAGAAGCACTATTCCTCCTAAACTTGGCGTCCTCTTCTTACTCCTCTCTGATGGGATTAGCAAGTCATTTTAGATCCTTTAATTGATAACAAATAAATTCGGGGATAAGAAATTCAAGCTTGGAAAGACCTTTGCTTGAAAAGGATTACCTTAAAATTAAGGGTCTGTTGCTCTATAAATACTTTTATCTATAAATACTTCGAATGCTCCAAAGACTTTCTTATAATAGATCAAGAGAGTTCGATGAAAAATTCTAGAGTATACAAGAGACTTATTTTTGGATCTATATTATTCTTTTGGTATCAGGATCTTTCTTGCCCAATAGGACCTCTCCATGGATCATGCAGAGAACTCTCCTTTTCTCCGGTCCTTTTTGTTTAAGCCACTAATGTTTTGTCCCCCCTCTTTTCTCTTGGGGAGATCAACGTTCTATTGCATTTCATATCTAGTGAATATTTCTGCTAAAATGTAAGTGGACACATTAGCACTGCTTGTGGACTCTACTTATCTTTAATAATTGATTTTGTGGAAGCCCAAAAGTAGAGGAGTCACACCAAGTCAACCATTCACTATGGTCGATCCCAACAAGTTTATTTTTTTACTTGAGACTTCTATAGGGTTGCTGACATCTACCGACAATCGCTAGCTAGAGAGGTCTGAAATGGACATGTAAGGTTAGAGAAATCCTAGGAGTATGACATGTGTTATGCAGACATTTCTTTCAAGTGCAGGAGTCGACAAGGTTTTCAAGGCAGGACAGGATGATGGTAGCCATGGAGAGTGCACAGGCACTATCGAGACCCACATGCCCCGTGTCTCTCGCAGCCAAGAAATGTCAGGACTTCAATGAGTGTCACCATGAGATACCTGGATAAGTCTCTGCAGGTCCTCTACATTCATTGACCATTCATCATTCGTTCAATAATGCTTGTTGACCGGGCGCAGCTAAGCTGGTCCTTTCGATACATCTCCATGTGCTGTAGTGGTCAACTACGGCTTGGTATTATTATTTTTCGGCAGGGAATTGGACCAGCACGAAGACATCAAATCGTGAAGTATTTTGGCACTTAATGCAAGGGTGGATGTATCGCGTATCACAAGCCTCGTGTTCGAGGAATCACTCTCCGATGAAGAACGCGGGATCCGTTAACTACGTTGCATGCGCCATGCACGTACGCAGGATATAGTATACGTACTTTTTAGAGTGGCAAGCCTACATTTCATTCATCATCATATATCATCGTGACGTGTATGAGCTAGCACGCATGACCTACAAGGAGCACTCACGTAAAGGCAAGTAGCGACCTGTAACCTGTTCCCCCGTCGAGAGATCTGCTCGAGGTGGGGCGGTGCCCGATCGATTTAGTGCACCCAAACTCCACCGTTGCCTCACTCGTGGAGCACGAGGAATGGTCATCGGCCATCAAACAACACCTAAGGGCTTATCATCTCAGCTTTCAAGGCTCATCAACATCTCACCCCTGTTTACGCGTCATCATAAGTTCACGGACGAGAACATACTTAGCACCTCAACAACACGAAAACTATAACCATCTAGCAAAAGCGATTCTCGCGTCAGTGGCCAAGAAGATGAGAGGTACATGCACTCTTTTGCAAGGAAAATGCTAATTGGGAGGGCGGACGATGCGTGGGGGTTAACATCATTGATAACATTTTTATGGAGTTGATGTTTCGGCAGATGAATGCTTGCATTGGATTATGATGTCCGAGTGCCATGCGTGCTGCACAACTTGTGGATGCTTTTTGACAAAAGCACAGAGAGAGGCCGAACAGTCAAAATTTAGAGACATATATCATGTTCTTCCTTTGAAATTATTTCTCAAATGGTTCATCTAAACTGCGTATAGTATGTAACATACTATATATGATGACTTATAAATTATCTTGCTTAAATGTGATACGTTTATTGATTAAAGCAAATCAACAATGATATGAATAAAAGTAGATGAACTATTAGATTGTCAAAATAAGCATATTTCCTAATGTTAGATATGGTAATGAATGAAGGTCAACATTACTATATCATTTATCTATGGAGATATATCGCTTCTTAAAGTAAAGAAGGTCAACTTTTTTTTTCTTGTTTAAACATACTATTAAATAGATCATGAAATTATTGTTTTGTCCTCTGCTTAAAGTATTATAATAAAGTGCGGATGACTAAGTCAAATTCAGTTACTATTGACGTGGATTTCCAATGAATTGACATGACATAGTACCAATATTATAACTACACAATTTTGGCATATCAATGGCATGACAAAGGCACATGATGGTAGTCAAAGTTTGGTCACTATGTGACATATGACTATCTTAATCACCGCATGGCTACGTGTCATTGCTATTTGACTCACATGTGGTCGTCACATCATCACCATATTCTTTGTTGTCCCCATGGCAACTATTTAATCCTTTTAAGTTGTACGACCCATTCAATCTGGTTAGGGAACGCCTTGGAGACAAACACAAATACTCTTGATGAAAAGACTAATCTCGTTTTCTTGTGCTCTCGAAGCGCTTGCAACACCTGATTCGATATATCTTGTTCGGTTCTTTGCATCTTATTTGGTTTACTGTAGGGTTTTTGACTGGAACTATGCAATGCCACACACATGGAAGAGTTGTGTGAAGCTTCGAACTTTGTCCGATAACTCATCTGGTTAGCTTTCTTGCTGGGCCATTCATGCTCAGTCAAACGTAGCAACACCGGAGCAATAAATGAGATGTGTTTGATTTCAGAGCACAGGCATCACAAATCACTTCCCAGCATCATCTTTTTCTGCAGGATTGCCCTGCCGAGACTTGCAGCCTGAGGTGACACCTTTGACTATATGGTGTGCAGCGATGGTTATGATCAATCCAAATTCATTTTCTTTAAGGAAAGTTGGGTTGTCCCATCTGACCTAATCAGCAATGCTTCAACCTGCGGTAAGCACGGTGCCACGCAGATGTTTAAAAGTCCGCGTTGGCTGCTTCTCCGTTTCTCCTAAAACGAAGGTTTCTTGTCAGTCATCATGCAGGAATGGTGATGCTCTCTTCTTCCCCTCATGCTTCCTTCGATCCCACGGTTTTTACACGAGAAATGACCGTGGGCATTCGTTTCTTGTGTCGTTCGACCTCCATGAGACAGCAGTGGTGGCAGAATTTGGTGTTGCGGATCGTTGACCTTCACTGCACGTCTTCCGAAGTAATTCCTCACTTCCGAAGCAGACAGTTATTGCGAGCTTGTCCTACGTCAAACAGCCATAAAAATCTTTCTACATCAGGGCCATGGTGACGTTGTCATTATATCTACATGACGATCGAAGATGGCACAAATGCTCGTGCCTCGCCTAGGTATCCGAACATACATTGGAACTGACTCTCTTTCCCGCGGGATCCAACCGCATTCAATTGATACGAGGCTGATGTCTTCCAGGGAGGAGGAGGAGGAGGAGAAGACAAGGGTTTCTGCGGTAGATTGTGTGTTAGGAACCAACGCATCCCAAAGCCCTTGTTCCATATTCCTTGCTGTTTTAGGAAGGAAAATTTAGGGTTCTTGCGGAGCAATGCTAATGCCCCTTCTCATGCAAATATTCTACGCAAGTGGGTGGGTGGCACCTTTTTCTGACGTGGCCTAATGAGAAGCTGCCGTGTAAATGATGTGGCCCTTCTCATGAGATTAGACGTGAAGGTGGGAGAGTCGTTCAAGGTTAGGTTTAAGGATTTCCAATGACCTTTGCAACTGTTTCAGCATCCCACAAAGATGTTCCAGGTGGGATATATATGATCATCCTCGAAGAACATTATACCGTCTTCTTCCTTTGCGCAGATGCTGAAAACACTGTTGCATTGGAACAATTAAGATAATAGCGTGCTAAGGCTCAGCAAAAAAGTTGCAATTATTAGAGAAGGTATTGGAGTCCAAAGAGAGACCAGTGGGACAATTTAACCGGTATGGTAATGGTATCTTGTGCCTGCTCTGGTTCTCAGGCTTGTTTGCTGCACAGATATGTCTGTCTGAAAGATGTGATGTGGTGGCCGAGCCAAAAGGAGGCACCACTTTTTGGATATTCCTGTAGGAGCGCCCTAAGAGCAAGCAAGCATCGATGCCATCGAAGGCACACTGACACCTTCGCCTCCACAGTAACTACATCCAATGGCATATCTCCAGCTCTCGGCCATGGAATTGGCAACTGTCCGGCTTCAACTCATCCGTCACCCAACCTCGCTCTCCTTTCCAACAGCTAGCTGTGCCTTTAGGCAAGTCCATGGCTTTTCTCCCCTCCTTTAGACACCGCCTTAACATGGCACAGATCTCAGGTGGAGCAAACGTAGATCCTCCTAGCCGAAGAGGACAAGGGACAACCAAATGCCTCTTTTGGAGACCACTTGAGCTCAAACCGTCCTCATGATCCAAACAATGACACTTAGCATCCAAATGCATGCACCAGGCGTCCGTTACTCCTTCGCAGATGCTGAGAGCACAGAGGAAAAGAAGGGAGAGCGAGAGAGAGAGAGAGAGAGAGAGAGAGAGAGAGAGAGAGAGAGAGAGAGAGAGAGAGAGATGTGTCGTGATAGCTGTCTTCCTTCTCCGGACAGCATCTTTTTCTTGAAGCGACTGTTGGAGTCATATTTCAGATTTTTTTTTTCATTTAAGACCCCTCAAAATCTCTTATTGACCAAAATACCTCCAAAATTCACCAGCCCGTTGGAGCTAATTTCTGTGATTATATATGATCTGGAGATAGAAATAATTGAAATCCGATTTATTACTGTAATGTCAATTTTATGTGATTTGAAGTGCAAATATTTGGTAGCGGATATCAATCGTGGTCGGACAACGTTAGCAATGATATCATCTGCTTTGAATTTGAACCGGCCAAGGTCCGGTTGGGCCGGCGTGGGGGGTCCGGAACCGGTTCGGTGGGTTAATGATGGCTCGTAAGGGCCTTAAGTGGATATAAACATCCGAGGTAGGGGCTTTTATGGAAATATACCATTTTCTTTCCTTTTTCTTGTTGATGGGGGCCAGCTGGCCTTCCTGATTCTCTCACATCTCGCCACGTACCGCTCACCTCTGGTTATCGCCCTTTGACGACGTGGACTCCACCACCCACACTTCCCTACTTATATACCTCCCCGTCTCGCCCAACCCGCAGCTCCGTGGACTCGTCACTGCTCCTCCCACCACCGCTACCGGCTTCTTCGCGACCCGTGACCCCCCCTCTCTCTCTCTCTCGCTCTCGCAACAGTGTGCCAGGCTACAGGAACGAGATGCCTTCCGATCGTGACCTAGAGGCTGGTAGTCATGATGATACCAATGGAGGAGTTGCCACCGCAAGAGTGAACTCCATCACCTCGTCCGCTCCTTGCTTCCCCTTCACTCTTAAAGTACTACTTCTCTGTCATTCATCTGTCCTCACTTCGACGCCTTCCGACGTGATCCGCTAACGGAGAAGTCGATGCCTAATATTCTTTTGTCATGCGTGTAGTTTATTGATGTTTCCTACCGCGTCAAGCTCGATCCGATGTCGGGTTCCAGAGGTGATGGAATCAGGCGCATCCTCCACTCCGCTGGAAGTTCCTCCGCAGCTCCTGAAGAGAGAGTTATCCTCAATGGCATCAGCGGCATGGTGTCGCCGGGTGAGATGCTCGCCATCCTCGGCCCCTCCGGCAGCGGGAAGTCCACTCTGCTCAGCATCCTCGCGGGCCGACTGCAAGGAAAACACACCGGCACCGTGCTCGCCAACGGCCACCGGCTCGCGAAGTCCGTCCTGCGACGGACCGGCTTCGTGACGCAGGACGACGTGCTCTACCCGCATTTGACCGTGCGAGAGACGCTGGTGTTCTGCGCCATGCTCCGGCTGCCGAGGACGGTGGCGAAGGCGGATAAGGTAGCCGCCGCCGAGGCGGTGATAGCGGAGCTGGGGCTGTCCAAGTGTGCTGACACCTCGGTGGGCGGGCCGTTCGTGCGGGGGATCTCCGGCGGGGAGCGGAAGCGGGTGTGCATCGGGCACGAGATGCTGGTGAACCCGAGCCTGTTGCTGCTCGACGAGCCGACGTCGGGGCTGGACTCGACGGCGGCGAGCCGGCTGGTGGCGACTCTGGGCGGGCTCGCGCGGCAAGGCAGGACGGTGGTGACGTCGGTGCACCAGCCGGCGAGCCGGGTGTACCAGATGTTCGATTCGGTGCTGCTGCTCTCGGAGGGCAGCTGCTTGTACTTCGGCAAGGCCAGGGACGCCATGGACTATTTTGGCTCTGTTGGCTTTGCTCCAAAGTTCCATGTCAACCCCGCTGACTTCATGCTGGATTTGGCCAATGGTCAGTATATCTACTCCAATTCCCTTCATGTTTTTACGCTTATGCATCGATCTTTAGTATATTTCTTTTGGAAGATCTCATGCCTCTTAACAGATGAAACTCCAAGACATGCTAAATGAACTAAATCAACATCCTGTGTTCTTCCAGGAAGCAAAGATCAAACAGTCAGTAATATATATATATAAAAAGGGTGTTTAGGTGTTTGATTATTTCCGGCAGATTCCTGTCTACATAAACCTTTTTAGCTAAATAAACACAAAACAAGAACAGAAAAAATCTCAAAACCATGCAACACGCAAGTCAAAATCCCTTAAAATTTCCGACTTTGATGAGTTTTGCCATTTGGAGTAGAGAAAGGTGGGAATTATATTAGTGAAGGAAATCAGAATAATAGGTGTATGATGACATACAGATCCATCCGCTCATGCTTTGTGCTTGGCATCTACAATTCCGAAAGATGTGGTTCTTATTCTCCTCTCTTTACTCTTTAGACTTTGTTTTGAGAGGTACGTGCACGAGTAGCGAGTCAAAGAGCAGTGATACCCTGTGTGTGGGTGTTAGATTTGGTTTGGTATCTGCTGCTTTTGGTAGCTACCTCATGTAGAGTGTGTGGCATGGGCAATGCCAATGGCTGATGCAGAGACCTGGCTGCTGTGTGTTGGTGCATAACCAAGCTAAGGTAAACAAACCGGAGGAATTGTTGTTGAGATGCTGCGATGAGATTGTTTAGGATCACAGGTATAAAGCCGGTGTACTTGTTCCTCCATTGCCTCGCTTTGGGCACCCAATAAACTAGAGAAGAGCATTGTTTCCTCGGGTCACAAAGCCCTCTCCGTGACGCTAAATCTAATTAGGGGAGTGTGATGTGTTTTACTTATCCAAAAGCTAATATCTTTGAATGCTTTGGTTGGATGGCTGTGCTTCATGACCACTCAGAGGACACCGGGTGGAGGTAGTGGGGGAATAAATGGATGATATCAATAAGTAGGAGTAGTACACTTTGTCTGGTTGAGGCAGATGATAGTGTCTTTGGGTCTACTTTATCTCTTTTTTTGGCTTCCTTTTTGCAAGGAATTGACCCAACTTTTTGGCCCCTCCTTCTCCATCTAAAAACTGGATGTGAGATGTACCCTTGTGAAAATGATTAGTAATAAATGTGTTCTTATCCTTGCAAGCCGAGACACTAATATCTCTGACCCATCTTTAGTTATTGGCTAGTAAAGTAAAGAAGCAATCTTTGAAAGTAATCATTTAAAATTATGATTTCTGCCAAAATATTGAGAGAGAAAATTTATAAGAATAAAGTTTTTGGCCACTGAGAGCTTCTTATGTTGAAAACCAGTCAGGTTAGGAACCAGCTTTAATTAGATGTTCTGTCGACTGAGCCCCCCACTCGAAGCTTTGAGCTTTCTCTTGCGAAGTGGCTGCATGCTTATTTAACTCAATGGCATTACCACAATGATCATTTAATAACTCGATGGCATTTCTGTTGTTGGTGTTCCACATATCTTCTGCATCATTGTTCACTTGATCATTCTTTGGCATATAGAAAGAGGAGCCGAGAAAAGTGGGGTTGGAAACCAGAAACCAAGTTGTGTGCTGCATCCCTGAAAGTGTAATGGACCACCTGGACCACCCACACCACCATCACCAGGAAACAACCTAGGCCAACCAGTTCTGCTTTTCCATGTGTGTTCTTTTGATTTGGACCTTGATGATTCCCAAGTTTCCTCGGCTCGAACTTGATGAAGAACCATGTAAGGTCAAAGTTTGCATCTTAAACCCTCACCGGATGTGGTGGTGGTGGTTCTTGTTGCAGGGGTCACTCAGACAGACTACCAGGGTGATGCGGAGAAGTCAGCTGTGAAGCAGTCTCTGATCTCATCTTACAACAGAGTGTTGGCACCAAAGGTGAGGGCAGGATTGACTGCTGCTGTCCCCGGAAATGCCACTCACGCAGGTAGGAATTGTTTGATGCTTGAATCGAATGTCGCATCACAGTGTGTAGTCGATCGAGAAGAGGTTGTGATGTGAAGCAGTTTTGGGCACTTGATGAAGCAGGTAAGGATGTCTGTGTTGAGAGAGGGAGGAAGGAGCAGAGGAGCATCAGCTGGCGCAGCCAGTTCTCCATCCTCCTCCAGAGAAGCCTCAAGGAGAGGCGGCACGAGTCCTTCAACTCCCTCCGAGTCTTCCAGGTCATGGCGGCCGCAGTCCTCTCGGGGTCCATGTGGTGGCACTCCAGCGTCCACGACGTTCAAGACCGGCTCGGCCTCCTCTTCTTCATCACCATCTTCTGGGGCGTCTTCGCCTCCTTCAACGCCGTGTTCACGTTCCCGCAGGAGCGAGCCATCTTCATCAAGGAGCGGTCGTCCGGCATGTACAGCTTGTCGTCCTACTTCATGGCGAGAATGGCGGGCGACCTGCCGATGGAACTCATCCTCCCCACCCTCTTCACCCTGATACTGTACTGGATGGCTGGGCTGAGAACAGAGCCAGGGGCGTTCCTGCTCACGCTCGCGGTGCTCCTGGGGTACGTGCTGGTGGCGCAGGGCCTCGGGCTGGTTCTCGGCGCCGCAATCATGGACGCGAAGCAGGCTTCCACCATCGCCACCGTCACCATGCTCGCCTTCCTGCTCACCGGGGGATTCTACGTGCAGATCATACCGAGCTGCCTGGCGTGGTTGAAGTACATCTCCTTCACCTTCTACTGCTACAGGCTTCTCATCATCATTCAGTACGGCGGCGGCCAAATGGATTACCTGCTCGCTTCGTCGCATCACAGGAACACAAGCGGCACGCCGGTGTGCGTCGCAGCGCTGCTCGCCATGTTCGTAGGGTACAGGGTCTTGGCGTACATGGCTCTCAGGCGCACCAAGGCATGAGCAGAGCAGCGATGACGTGTGCCCGTGGCTTACCTACTACAATAAGGAAGACGAAGTCGGGGCTAGGGAACGCAGAAGCTAAGTCATGGGAGCGAGCAAAAGTGTATAGTCGTCGTGGAAACTGGGAGTGCCTAGGAAGCTAACAACAAGCAGAGATGGATTCGAATGCTTGGTGAATAGGGAATGCCGTCTGTGGTGCTTGTGCACTGTAAGGAAGCAGAAAGGTGCTTCTCCTTCGTGTCACGAGGATGAACGCCAACATGATGAGCCAAATAAAATGATTGTTCTTGTTTGATATCGTTGCCTTTCTCGGTTGGAATCAGCCATCAAGGAAATTATTCGTTTCGAGAATCATATCTGATCTTACAGTCATCATCTTATCATGAACATTAATGTTTGAGACACGCTTTATGAGAGCTTTTAATTGCATCCATCGGTGCGAGGGAAGGCAGAAGAACAAAAGGGTGCAGACTGGAAAGCCTTTATTCGTTCCCAAATCAGCTGCATGGATCCTCGCTATTTGAAGAACAAAGTGATGCACTATTACTTATCGTGCCAGGCGCACAATGAGCATATGCATGTAGGCAAGTCTCTTGTTGCAGAGAACATTGCATCCAGAAAAGAAGATAATGCGAGGAATAATGTCTGCTCATCTCATGTTTTGCATCGGCAAACAGTAGGGTTATTCACAACGCTAAGAGAACACACACCCTTTATTCCACCAAATTGTCTTCCGCAGATTGCATGATCACCGATTCAGTGACTGTTTGAAAGGGTTAGACAGCACCAGTGGTTTCTCCTTTATTCGCATGACATCGATAGAAAAGAATGGTTGGAAGAAAATGATTGCTTGACATTGAGCCATTTGTGCCACGCTACGACAAGAATGTAAAGGTCGGCATACGAACTGTGGAGTCATTTTCTGCTGAGCTTCTTATTTCTAAAGCATGATGTCAATGGGTTTTGGATATATATGTGAGGTCAGAAAGCAGCAATGGGATGAGAATTTTTTTAAAAAAAATGGAAATGAAAATGTTGAAAAGTGTAAAAAAAGATGGCAGAGAGCGAATGATACGGTTTGGGATTATAGCTAAGGACGTAGAAAAAAAGAGAAATGGACTTTTTCTCTTGGAGAGAGTCAGGGAAAATTTCAAAGAACAAATGATAACTCTTTAGGATTAGTCAGTTGCAATACTACTACTACTACAATTTAAGTCTCCACAGCTAATTCTAGCCTACCAACTGAAACCCAGAGTCCATGAACCATCAGAAAGCATTTGTAAGTTGATTGAGATCTTGACATCTACACCTTTCCTTGATTCTAATGTACAATAGAATAACAGATATGACTTGGTATAATCTCAAGCCAACCAAACAGAACTAATTTGATCTTGACACGATCTTTTTATGTGACTGCTTGAGTCGACGATATACGACTTTTTATGAACAGCCGCAGCAAATACAACAAACTGAACTATGATTTTTTTTATGGATTCTAGAAACTAAGCAAAACATATTGCCATCCAAGGAGTGTTTCAAGCGTGCAAGAGAGTTGTTTCTTCAGTCTCCAGTAAAAAGGTCTTCGGTCCTAACAAAAAGCACCTAAAGCCTGGCCATAATACATATATCTAAGTTAGCAAAGAAATGAAGCTTCAGGAAAAATGCCAACTAAATTTCTTAAAGGAGAGAAATCACCTTAGGAAGGAAAATGAACAAGAAGTTAAGATCTCAAATTACAATAATCACCTTTAGCTGCTAGTACGCAATCAACAGATTCCTATGAGGACCCAAATATCCCCTTACAACACTCGGAATCTCTGATAACCCAGCTCAGCTACTTGATACATCTGATGTGATCGCCTAATTACGTAAGATGGTTTGGTCAAACATAGGTAGTAGAGTATGTTTGCTCAAATATAATTAAAATATACTGATTAATGGTGTTGGTGCTTCCAACATCATACACAGAAAAACCCAGCTGAAGCCTTCCAAAGTAGGATGTTAATGCAGCTCTTCTTTCGAATAAATGGTACATGCAAAATCAAATGGCAATCTAAGATCAAGCATACATAACAGCTTGTGTTGAAACATGTTAAGGTTGCTCAGTTCAGGCTGTTCAGCTAGCTACAAAGAGGATTGCACGAATTAATGTTTTAATATGGGGAAAAATAATGAAAAAAATCTAATCATCTAATGATGAGCAACTGCTCAACAACAACAACAACAACAACAATAAAATCGTAAGTCTCAACTATTTAAGGTCGGTTACATAGATATTTTGTCGCCATTGAGAACTGTAAAAAGTCATATGCCTAGTTAAGTTCAAAATATTTAAATATGTATTTATAGTTTCTATTAAAGTCTTTTTAGGTCTTCCATTATCTCTTCTCGTGGCACTGACATTAATCATTTCACTTCTTCTAACTAATCGCATCCAAGGGTCTCCTAAGTATATGCCCGTATCATCTTAAATGATTTTATCTTATTTTATCCTCTATCGAAGTGACACCTGGTTGTTCACAAATAAAAATATTTCTTTTCCTATCTTTCCTAGTAACTCCACGCATCCATCTCAATATTTTCATCTCGACAACAAAAACATTTTGCATACGTTGTTTCTTAATTTCCCAACACTCAAATCTTTAAAGCATTCTTGATCTCACAACTGTTATATAAAATCTTTTCTTTAATCTCAAAAGTATCCGATGATTACACGGCACCCATTGCTATTTTAATCATCCTATTTTTACTCTATAATCTATAAATAATATCTTCATCAATCTCTAAATCTTGTTAAATAATTGATCTAGGATACTCAAGGCTCTTACTTAAAAGAACTTTTTCTCCATCGAACTTAACCATATTTTCTTATCTATTCCTAAAATTACTAAGATTGCATCTCATATATTCAGTTTTAGTCCTACTCTCAACTAGGAAATTATCAATTTCTCAGAAAGGAGCAAATCTAAAATAACATGGACAAAAAATGTTAGTGAAAACATATAAGAATTAAGGTGCAGGTTGAAAGTTCATTACACAAGTTGAGAATCTACATTCTTTATAATAGAAATGTTGAGAATATGTTAAATAATTCAAAGCTTCTAGAGTCGAAGAAGGCAGATGCATCACACATTTTAAAATAATAAATTAACTGCAGTTCATGAAGCAGAAGCTTAGAAGCAGCATTTATATAGAGATAAGATTAGCTTACCTTCAAGAGGTAATTTTTCGTAAATCTAGTTCAATTGCTGCTCTTCCTTCTGGTTCTTAATTTCACAGCATCTTTTAAACTCTTTGGGCCTTTAGTGTGCTGTCTCACGGCTGGAGCTCCTAAGACTCCGGTGCTAGAACTAGAAGCACTTGTGGAATGCTCAACACTATATTCAACTGTCATCTCATTGTTTGTAACAACATTGTATTCCTTAACTTTAGTTGAAGGACCTGTACAATAATATTATTCAGCATGAAAACATGATAGACATCTTCAGAAGAAAAAAATCAAAAGCAGGGGGAACGCAAGATAAAATCTCTTCCAAAAGTCAAATGCCTAGGATGATTGGTCTTGTTCAGCTCTTCTTTACTAGACGTTGCCACAAGCTGTCACATGCTATGCATGTGTCTAAATCCTATTGGCTAAAATCTGCAGCACTGAATTCTCACCAGTGCTTTGCAACAGTGTCCTCACCGCTAAAAACATTTTTAATACCAAAAAGTGTATATTATCATGTCAGACAACATAATTACTACTGTACATTAATATCCTAATAAAAATTTATCATTTCGCTGAAACAAAAACTTTATCAAGGCAAAATTTTTTTTTTCAGAAAACATGTTAAATCAAATTTTCATCGTTGCATCAATGCACAATGGTGGAGCAAACATAGGAAGCTGTATCTTGGTTCACATAGCTGAAACAAAAACTTAATCAAGGGAAACAAAATTTTCAGGAAACATGCTAAATCAAATTTTCATCATTGCATAAAGGCATAATGGAGGAGCGAACATAGCAAGCTGCAACTTGATTTCACAATAACTCATTTAACTGGAATAACTTTGATGCTTATGGATGGTTTGTGACAACCAGGTATTTGTTGGTTTACAATAGTGATTATGTTATATGGATATTTGGAGGATAAACACAATCTGGCAAACTTTAAGTGTATACATGCCCAAAAAATTTGATGTATAGATATCTTGGGGTTCAGATAAAAAATATGGGAAAAAAGGGTTGCGATTTCAACCAGTCATCAAGGTATATTACCTGCCTCACGCCTTACTGGGACCACAAAAAAAATCATAAAATCCATCTCAAGAGGTAGGACAATAGGGGGAAAAGTATTCAAATACTGCTAGAAAAAGAAATGGGTGTAATTTTGCTCTCCCATAAACTTTTTGTGATGCTTGCCAACTGGGTCATATAATATTCAAAAGACTATTGTTTTGCGTCAGTGAACAACTGCAAATCTTTATTATGGATTTTCAAAAGACTATTTTTCTTTAAGAATGTTTTCTTGAAGCCCAAAGCGACTAGTTATCTTATTTTTCCCCCTCTTGGGTTTTCCTTCAGCTTCAAATCTCCCTCTTCCCACCAGTCTTCTAGAACTGGGCCAACTGATTGAACGAGTTAACCTGCGCATCTGTGTCACAGAACCTTATTTCTAGCCAAATCTCACACTCTTAAAATTCAGCTGATCTTGATCAAGATCACATTCAACCCAAGAAAACACTGAAACAATCATAATAATAACTGCCTACTATCACAGACTTAAGATGAGTAAGAATCAGCTAGGATGTTTATGAATGACAAAATTCTGATAAATTACATACACAATATTTATATTTTTGTATTCTGAGGGTATTCCTACCTTTTTGTAGTCAGAGAGCAAGGTAACAGTTGATAGCATCCCTACAAAATAAATTGTATGTATTCCTAAGAGGATCACTAACCATATGTAGTCAAGTGATGTAACCACCAAGAGGACCCCTACCTTTATGTAATAGCATATTATGTTCGACTACCTGACACACAAATATAAAAGTATCTAAAAGATTCAATTATATGATCAATAAATCATGTCTTCTGGGACTCAAATTATTGATCATCAAGTTCAAAATGTTTAGCTTCAATTTTAGAATTAACGAATCATACATCCCAAGAGGCATACAACAATGCACAATACATATTTCATAGTTTTTCTCTGTCTTTATACTAGATTAGAATGCTTCATCAGTTTCTGAATATTACAGATTTTTAGTTATTCTTATTTTTCTCATTTTTACATTTTTAATTTTATTGAATTTCTAATACATATTATAAATCTCACCAAACTGAAATCTCACTGTCATCCACATCACCTAATCTGGATCTTGATACAATTCTTCAAAAATCTACTCTTGATCCTGTTTTCAATTTTTTAAGCATTCACAAACAAGACTAGATTAAATGCATAGATAAGAAAACAATATTGACAAATGTGATTCAAAAGTTTAAACCTTGTTCGTGAAAAGGTAAATACATTGCTAACTAAAATTTACTAGTCGTAAGGGGCAAATATCTCTGATGCTTGGAGTGTTGTGTACTATTTAATGGCTAGCTGACCAGAACCATCTTTGGACTCACATAATTGGCAGAAAAAATAGCTGGATATAAATACAACCAGGGGAAACAAAATGATGCAGAGAACAAGCATGTCCTAAAAGATCCAAGTTATACCTGGTAAAGTTGGAAAGCTTGTAGCCAAACGTGAAGAAATCCCCCTTGAATATGGATCCCTAAAATTGGAATAGATAATTCTTCACATGATGAATACAACTAAAATAAAGTTTAAGATTCAACACTGGAATGGATAGTGATATAACAAAAGAAACACAATTATACAGAAAACTTACCAATTTGCAGGACCACGAACAAATGCATGAGTATATCTTCCTTGGCTAATGCTCTCGTGCTTTGTTCTTGTGTCAACTGCCAGCGCATCACCTTGATTAGAGCTTTCTAATTCATCCAATGGCATATATGCTAGATGCTCTATTAAGTTCTCAACTTGTTTCTCCTTCATGATGACATCAGAAAGACTAACTTGGTTTGCCACTTCTACTAAATAATGGTTATCCTTCTGTGATGCTCTCTCAGTGTTGTATATTTCTACCTGAAAATCCAGTAGAACAATTTTATACAACTGCCAGAGAGTTGGCTAACATAAAATAAAAAAGTTCTCTGAGATCAATGACAAGTTACTAGGTCATATGTGTTGTATGGTCTCACAGAAATATACATCAAATACTCCAAAAATCCTTTAAGGGAAGTTATTGTGGACAATTAATCCAAGAATTAGACTCGGACAACAAAAAAATGTTCCACCATTGGGTTCAGGAATTTGGTCGGGATAATAAATTTTGCTATTGTTGTTGCACAATAATTTTTTTAATTGATAGTCACAGGTCTACTGTTAGATAATAAGATAATCAGCAAAAAATTCCTTTATTAATTTATATTGAGCTATCCAATGCTCCATATAAGAAAAACAGTTGTATTATGTACTTGAGCCCCCTCACATGGTGGCCCCTTTGGTTATGCAAAAAAAATTTTCTAGCAGGATTTGCATTTTTGAAAGTTCGAGTTTTAGCAAGAATACTTCACTCCGACAATTATATATAAGAAAGCATGCAAGACCAAGAGGCATATTGATAAATCATTATCTTATTTACAAAAATTAATCGTTACTTATCTTTGTTGAGCATTGTGAATCATTATCTTACTTAAAAACTAATCTTTACTTTAGTTATCTTTGTTAAGCATTGGTTTAATCCATAGTTAATAGCTTTGGGTATAACTCTCTCCCATGAAGTAGATAATCAAAAAGAGCACCAGTAATTGATATATGTTAGAAGAGGATCATTACATGAACAAAACACACCACTATACATATAACTTAGCAGTACAATCAACCCAAAAAAGAAGGAACATCTCATATGCAAATCATGGTTCATTCAATCATAATATCAGAAAGAAGCTAGATATGCTATTAAATCCAATAACCATTTTTTAGTTATCATACAGAAATAGAAATATTATGATGATACAAGAGATAAAATTAGAAATACAAGCCCATATGTACATACTGACTAAAACTACTCCACAAGAGCTAAACAAACAAGCAAACACAAAAGAGAGGATCTTGTCAGACTCACTGCATGCTTTATTTTACTTGTAAAATCAGCAACTTTCGCAGAAGCAATTTGTAAACACTGCATTATTATGCTTGACGTGACACCCACTCCTCCAGCCTTCTGAACAGCACATATGTCACCATTTGAGTTCAGTGTAAAAGTCATCCTGCCACCCATCACCATCTCTTCCTTATGTGTTGGATCAATCACCTAGAGAACATAATATTCCAGATCAGTTGGCACGAACTAGAAAAATCTAGTTCATTACCTCTAGCAAAAAATTTAAGAAATTGATTTTGAACGTACTCTTCATCATACCATGATGTTACCCTCACCAAAAACTGCAAAAGTTACTGCAATAGGAAGATGATGGATTATTAGAGGCAATGGTTCCCTAACCTGAAAAAATATGAGATATAAATAATGATATATTTGCATTTTTGCTAAAATAGGCATTCTGGTTTTGAAGCTTAGCTAGTGAAATAAAGCTAAACAAGAAAATTTAAGATAATTTAGACATACAGCTTATGGTAGCCAAATATGGCAAAGTACTTATGAATTTTACATTGAGGTGATAAGATTTGACTTGACCTCAGAATCATGCATTATGAGCTCCTGTCCGTCATCACCTCCTAATGTGCAATCAGGCCTCCAAAACGTCAAGAGGGCAGCCAAAGCGGCAATATTAGCAGCATCAATGAGATTTCTAATGATTAGAAACAGACAATCAGCATTTGAAAGATGAATATTGCTTAAAAGAATATTATTTAGAAACTACAACTCCTTTTCATACCCTCCATTATCAACAATGTGAAGATCCACACGTATGGACCATACTGATTTCCCTACAACAACACATAGCGATTCCATATCCATAGCCCTGCTTTCCCTGTAATATAACTTTATTTTAAGTAGATTGTAGTTTGTCCATAATTTGAATTGAAAATGATTCCATTATTTTTATGCCCAATATCAAGCCCACTAGTGTGAAATCATGTATGTATCTTTAGCATGTTGGAGCATCAATATGCACCAGTAAATTACAACAAAACTCACCGAAGTCCACGATCTATAACACGGCCAAGTTCAACAGCAAATTCTCCAGGGCGTCCTGCCTCAAAAGATGGATCAGCCATTGGTGAAAATTCAGTAAAAATTGAGAGAGTCCCTTCATTTGGCCTATCTCGATAAGGTTGCACCAGCTGAGAAGTCACATAGCTCATCACACGTGTCTGACCTAGTTGCACTTCTGATAAACCCTGTTCTCTGCAGGTAAAACTAAGTCCTGACTAATGACTTTCGAAAGTTAGTCATTAAATGATGCACATACAGTGTTAAAAGTGAATACAAGGACACAAAACTTATATCTCTCATAGGAAAATCAACAGTTAAGCAATCACATAGGAACTTACAGTAGGCAGGTACAAATGACAGTAGATGCTACCTTTGGAATAACAGATAATGTGTCAGTTAAAGACTGATATACAAGTGTACATAAATGTCGTATAAACACATCAGAAACCAGAAGATGTAGATAACACAAATCAAGAATATGCAAAAGTGACAAGAAAAAGGTGCAGCAAGACAACTAAGAAAATTAAGAATGAAATAACCATGTATATATCTCCAGCAAGACAACTAGCTATTAGTAAATTCCAACCAAAAACTTCAACAAAAAAAATAATAATAAAATAAAATAAAAAGAACACAAAACACTAAAAGGAAGGAAGCAAGTGAAAATTTTCCTTTCTCACTTGTTCTTGTAAGACGCACCAAATCATTTTCAGTTACAATTTTTTTTCCTTCTTGAGGAACGGAAGGGAAGGTTACTTTGGCAGCCCCAATCCACCAACAAATCAACAAGGACAGTATTCAAATAGGGTTCTCACCTCACCTACAATTATAAACATGCTTTCTCTCCGGTGGGTAAAATACTTGGAGGCAACCAAGAAGAGTTACACAATCATCGTAGGAAACTAAGCTAAGCACGGGCATAGTAAGTCTCATACTATTTCGATGGTATTCTAAATGTAAAATAGTTCCTTTTGAACAAAGATGTGATCACACAAGATTTAGTATCTATTAATTCTTAGGCACTTAAAATGAAGAATAGACACAGTTCAATAAAGTTCTTCAGGACTTAGGACGAACCATATCTTAAACGGTGAATCTGACACGAACGTAAAAAGAACCAAAGGTAGGCGACAAAGAAACGGGGATTCTCCCTTATAATGACATTAATACTTTGGAGACTCCGTTTCCATTATTGTGATCAGACCACATATGGATCTTTACCTTCTTAAAACTGGCAAAAGCGAGGAGCTATGTATGAATCTCCAAGAAAAAAGAACAAAAATTAGAGCAGGGTAGAGTGGCGAAAGAAACACATGCCTCCCGAACTTAATGGTCAAATCACGGTAATCGAAGGGGCGGCGGCCGTCAACTCGGAGGTCGGAAGCGAGCACGTTCTCTATGAACTTCTTCTCGTTATTAGTCATCCGCCAAGTATTTGCTAATCTCTGCTCCATCTATTCCGCCTCACTTGAAATCTTCAAAAAGAGTGGGGAGAAGAAGAAAAAGAGGGGGAATAGGTTTGAGATCCAGAAAAATTCTCCACGAAATACTTAAAACCCTAAAAAAACGGAGGGGATGGACGAACAGAGTGAAGAGAGAGGGAAACAAGAACGTCAATGTAAGCGACAAAGCGTTCTTGGTGTCGGAGGCTTTGTTTCGAGCCATATTAACTAGTAAGCAAAGCAACCAACATCGGGCCTCCAGGAAATAAAGAGAGTACCCAATTTCGGTGTTGTTTTCTTGGAATCGGTAATATATATTTTTTGGTATTAGACTCAACCCGAATCGGTTTAAATCAGATGTGGATACATTTAATATATTTTAAAATAAAAAAAAAATCCAATTTAGATTCTAATACCTAAAATTAAAGTAGTGAATGCCCTAATCATTATCAATTATAATATAAGGAATGATAATAGGATGGATTTTTTCCGACACCGACTTATTTCGAACATTCTAAATCAGGCTTAGTATCCTTCAATTCGGTTCGATGACGGCGGCTTGCAATAACGTAATGTATGATCTTAAGAAATAAGATTGCTTGGACAAAACAGCATGAAGTGTCTCATTGGGCATAACTTTGTTGAATTCTTGTATAATTAAATCTATAAGAAGATGGAGAGTAAAAAGAAACGATTGGCCACGTATCAAGTAGTGTTCGGTTATTATAAATGATACTACTGAGCGTTTAAAAAAAATAAAAACCACATATACATGTAACAATAAAAAATAATTCAAAAACTATATATGCCATTTTTCCTCATAGTGTATGCACGGAAAAGAAATTTGATGTGATATGATACAATGTGGAACTCAGAACACCTTAATGATGGATTAAGCGACCTATAGCAGAAGAATACATCTAGAGACAATAAGCTGTAAGAACCATCGACGTTATTGAGGAATAGCCAAACAAAACCATTCCGAGAACAGATTCACTTGTATAAACATCTCATGGATAGATAACTAGTAGTATATCAGTTAGCAAAATACATCAAAACTAACGATAGATACAACAAAGGAAAAGACTTCATACTACCTACACAATTTTTGGTAGATTGCCATGAAAATAATCATATAAATATAGAACATGTTACATATTTATGTACCCCCTAGTTGGGCGACAAACATGGTTTCTCTTCCTGGCATGTTCTTCATTGTGTTGTTGGGTACGACAGAGATGGCCATACCAGCAGTTATCCCTGTTCGACGCATCAGGTGGGAGAAGCTGAACAGTGGACCATCAAAGAAAAGCACGACAGACAATATTAGTATTCATCAACTTCATAATCTATTATTCATCTGAGAGCAGATAACACCCAATAATAGAATTAAACAAGAAATGTTTCATCAAACATTGAGTGGACCGAATCACTTCTGAAATTTCTCATTGGTGAGTCACTCCACCTGGATAGCTTTTTCCAAACTCTAATGGCAATTAAGATGTTGCACATAAACACTTCTGTAAACAGGAACATATCTGAATACTGGACAGTGTACTACCAGATTGTTGAATAACAATAGGTATCTCGCACTTAGTCACAGATTATCAAAATAAAATATCTTCCAGGCCAGTGTATCTACCATTATTTTTATCATAAGACAGAGTTGAAAGTGCATTGTAATATACTATACATTTAAAACATTATACCTTTTTTTAGTGGAATAAATTCTGATCCCAACATGATCAATTCTGTTTCTTAGAAAAATGGTAAATACTAGAAACTTTTTCATAAATTTGATGAGTCCATTTTTAATTTAATGTAAACATGAAAGTGGCCTACCTTAATTACTCTGATCAAATACAATTATGAATGGATCAAGAATATAAACCTTTTGATGAGATTCAAAAATAATGAAATTGGATATAACTGATCAAGCCCTATCAAATTGCAGCCATACTGAAATACTTATGCAAAAGAATTAGTGAATATTGATTTCAAAGGGGATTTTTGATCAAAAGCTTTTAACAGAATTGCATGAATCTTTGCAGTATTAATATCTTGCACAAACATATTTATGGGTATGTGTTTAAATATAAGCATCTGATTCTGAGTAGGCATGTGTTTTGGAGAATTCATGTTTCTTTGGTTGCTTTCTAATGCAAACAAGAACTTAGAAAGGATGGTGAATACTCTTTATCATGCAACTAATCTTATTTTGAACTGGCCCTTTTAACTTCTCGTCACTGCAGAAGCATGCAGATATAAATTCAGCAGCACATACATAAAATCCATGCCAATAAGCACATGTCTACAAGCTATACGTGAATGCCTAACACTTCAAAGTGCCATAAAAATCTAATAGAATTTGTCAAAAAGCACTTACATGACTAGGCAATGACACGCGAAACCAGTATAACAGGTAATCAACCAATTTGTTATAACAATCACTGCATCCATTTGAAACGAATAATTAACAAAATATTTTCATAAAGATGAACACTGACACAATTTTAAACCAAAAGGATGATTTAGAAGTCAAACATACAACCTAATGGCAACCAACCGTTCAACATATGACAAGTTACGAGTTGCAAAAGCTAATGAAAAGCTCACCTCTAGTTATTAACAAAAACAATCTCAGTTCACTATGTCACCAAAAGACCTAAAATAAACACACCTAATGCCATGGGATAAACAGTTACTTGTACTCTATGAAAGAATGAGCATTCTAAATCATATTAAAATAGCAGAAAGTATGTAAAATTGACGAGGCCTGCAAACAAAGAAACGTTTAATGTAGGGGTGCATATGATCATGCCAACAAGTTTCCTTCAGAAGAATTAGATTATGGCAGATTCATCCCAAGCTCAGCTTGTAAGAATCAGGCCTGACAGAAAATTGACTACAAAAGCTTACGGCATCATAAAATATTATTTTATTATTATATAGACGTGCCTAGTATTCTCAATCTAATGTATGCTGCTGCCAACTTGTCCTGCACACCTGTATGCAGCATCACTACCTAGCCATTGTCCCCGACTGACATGACATAAAAGGTCTGCAACCCACTCAGTTGCTATTAACCATGCTGCAAATCTCTGAAGATCTCCTTTCTCGTCTTAATGTATCAAGCCTAAATAGTTCACTTCTTCAGTCAATTGACCACTATGAGCGATTTGATATTGAGAATTTGAGATACTGAATTTCTATTTTTTCAGATTCTGAACTTCTTGATTTTCAATGTGGAGCAACCCTGTTCATCTGTAAAGTAACTTGAGGGTCATGGCAAATTTTAGAAGTAGCCCATTAGTAACCTCATCATCTCACCCTTAAATGTCAAACATACTATAAATACCCCTCGAACATGTTTCCTGTCCCTTCAAATCCCTTGCTAATGAAAAAGACCCTTGAAACAAGTCTGGGTCAAAGCAGAATGTAAATATGCCAATAATCATTCGAACTATTTTCTCAAACAGAATTCAGTTTGAGCAGAGAATGAAGAGCTAAAAACATAGACTGAGCTCATATGGAACACATTTAACTGTTTCATCCAGGTTTAACATAAAACTAACAACTGTTTCCATATAGTAACATAAACAAAAAAAACTATATTTAGATTGTTTAAAAGTGTATTATATTGATTAAGTAGCATTATATTGATTAAGTAGCATGACTAAAAGTTTGAGGCAATGTATTTCATCAGGCGAAAAACGAATTGGAAGAAGGCCCTATTAAGCCGTCAATCTTCAATAAATCTGCGATCACAAAAAAAATGACATCTCTTGATATCACTAACTTAAGGTCCTATGAGATAGCCATCAATCTTCAATAAATCTCCAATCTCATAAAAAAGACATCTCTTGATATCACTTGTTAGTCAAACTGGCTACTTGCTTTATTGCCAAAGTACAGCCAAGGTTAAAAAAAAAAGAGTCCCATGTGGTGTAAGTCTGCAAGTACTAAAAAATGCTTGATGTTACGCAGCTGGGCCTTTCATTTTTTGACTTGTATTCAAATCCCTCTACTGACCTCTGTTCACCACCAATCACCTCTCTTAAGATTTCTTTGATCAAGGTTCAGGCAATACAGTTCCCCGCTTCTGGCACCTCTTTTCACAAGTAGAAAGAGAATTATCCACTCATACTCTTGGTTTCTTAGTAAACACAAAAATGATCTCATTGTATGATTGCATTGTAAAAGATAATCAAGCATGACAATCTTCGCAGCACCCAACAAGAATTCAAATGAAATTTGTACTAAAGGTTAGATTCTTAGGTACCCTACACCATCAATCCCTGATTGGCAGGATCTGTGTGCATGCAGAAAGATCGTGACCAATATACGATCTATCAACATAGGCAGGACTTCAGAATTCAGAATCTGATACACTCTCCCTGTGTGTCTAATATGCATGGATTATCCATAACTAAGCTATGCTTCTATCTTGAAAGCAGATACAATGGTCATTGACTCCATTGAGATTTCTTGACCTACTGAATATAGTGCACATAAGATATAAGACTCATTACATGCAAAGAACATACTAGGCATTGTCGGAGGTAATGTGAATAGGAACATGTTTTGATAATGCAGTTATTCCAGAGTGCGGGATTACTTATGTAATTTCTCATGCAAGATCTCCCAAGGGGGAAAAAAAAGAGAGCTGGCAAATTTGCACCTGCCTATATAGTCCTTACCCAGGATGCTCATGTACAATAGTAAAAATCTAGTAAAGAAACAAACAGATTCTGACAGCACAGTTTAAAAACACATCTACCAGTTCAAGTACCTAATACTGCCGCATTTAGCCAAGTTTCCATCTTTAAAACGCATAATCAGGAATAAATTTTCACTCTCGGAATTCACAGAATCAAAAGAGATGGTGTTTGAATCTTCCAAATCAATAAAAGAAAGGGGTAAAAAATTGAAACTATGTAATGCTTTATGTATCACACCGTGTGAAACTTACTTGCAAAGGTGTGTCATGGGAGTGATCATCTCCACATGATTCAATTGCAAGTTTGTTCTATCTGCACAAGAAGAAACACATATAGATGCTAGTTTATAGAAGTAATAACCATGAAACTAAAAGAACTATTTGAAACAGTTATTTCAGGATTTATAAAAAACCTTGTTTCTTTTAAAAATTTATCACACTAGAATTGCTTGAATGATGACAATGCCCAGTAGTGAAAACGTGTATACTAGAAGTTATAAGGAAAACCTATAAACAATCATAGGTTATGTGCTATGTAGGAGAGGAACCAAACATTTGGATCTTATTACCATGGACAAAATCGGCCTACAACATCACATACTACACTAAAATAAAAAAACTTATATTTGAAGTTTTACATTGGAGGCCACCACCCATAATTCTAACCAATGTGGTTAAGACATCTGATGTTGATGCAGTGATGCCAAGTTAAAAGAAAGCAATGAACAACTGAAGAATCTAAAGAAGCCCCTCTCCACTGCCCAAGACCACATAAAGCAAATTTATGACTAGCGACATAGGAAAGAAATTTTAATAGGAGATTGGATGCAATGATACTCTGACTCCCCAAAAACGAGTAAGCTACTTGAAAGATATTGTATGCTTTATAAGCTACAGCAATTATTCCGTAGTTCTATGGACCAAACGTTGTCATTTCGCCTAGACCGGCTCATACCAGTCAGTATTTACTAGTCCAGACATGCATTGCTCCTTCCTTACATATAAAAAAAAAAAAGAATAGAGCAAAGGAAAAGACAAACATGTAATGCCCATTTACCATGCAAATGGAACATTACCAATTTCTTTATTGTCAAACTTTATGATCCAATCTGAGATGACAGCCTGCAGTGTCGTCCCTGTTCGCTGTATACACCTTTCTGTGACCTTAAATAACAATTTTTCACATAATAAGAGCGGAGTTACTATAAGGACAGTAGTATGAATACTGCAAAGAAAGATGGCATTAGAATGTCTTCAGACATCTCTTTCAAATTGATTATTCTGGTGAACCAAATCTGGAATTCTTGAAATTGTACGCTCTGAGGCCTGCAAAAAAAACAAAATTTGAAAAGATCAGCATACGGACAAAGAATTTGGAACTAGACCAAGCTGCAAAAAAATGCCAAAAAACATCTTCTGCAAATAATCTACACTTGTTGGTGTCATCACCAACTATTTACATGGATAGAGTTTCAGAGAACCAAGTCAATAACTGGATGCACAAATCAGGAAAATGTGCCACCCTTCATAAGAATGATACTATCATCCAAACTCCTCGTAAAGAGCTAATAACAACCAACTTATTATCAAGAAAATGGAAACTAAATATATTTTTAATAAGTAGAATCATTACTCCTTATGGTGAAGCAACAAGTTCCAATCATATCATCAATGGTGGTGTTTGACAAAAGGATTTTGAATCAATGAGAACCTAACCATTTCATATGAGCTAAAAGTTTTTTCTATGCTCGTAATATTTAACAAACTTTTCTATCTCATCTTTCTATTCTATAAAAATCTTATGAGCCAATTTAACAAATGATAGTATGATACTCCCAAAATGAAGCGCAACATAAAACCACTAAATGAAAACAGAGACAGAAAGTCAATAGAAATTTAGCATAGAAGCAGATGCAAATTTGTAGAGTATTTAAGATGTCTGAGATAAGTAATGCCATTACAAAAGGAAAACAGGGTGCCATTAATGTTAGCGTTGTACACAAAGCTAGAAGATTTTGTGATTGTCGGTAACTTGACAGTCCACCCGCTCCTAAGATTTCTTGCTGAGGAACTAGATATTGTTTACTGCATGTTTACTAGCTGTCCTAATCAGTGAAATTGGTCAACATAATATAGCTTAATATAAATGAACCACAGGAACTTGAATGGGCTGTGTCACCCAATACAAACTGTACAAAGATATCAGCAAGGCAAGAGACTACGCCATATACCTTACATGTTATGTCAGCTCATAGTAACTGGCAAGAACTACAGATGGCAATAACATTGGAACAGAAAATAGGGGTGTATGTGCACCATTCAACAAACTTTAGTTACAATTTTTCTTGGTGTCTCTTTATAGAAAGTTGGATCATGTAGCAAAATAAGACAGTCTACCAAGAAAACCAAAGAGCTACAAGAATCACATGTCAACCAAATAATAATTAGTGTATAGCAATATAAATAGAACATAATCTGACTTGAGTAAATATAATTGCTTATGCAGTAAGTTGTCCAAAATTTATAAACAAAGGGTGTCAAAAATATAAATTTCCAGATAGTAGTAATGTATCACATAAATGAATCTCAATATTTGCCTATTTCAGATAGAAAAGATGGTGAATAAACTCAAATTAAAATTGAATAATATGATGCAAATGCAATAAAGACACAGTCATACAAGGAGAGATAACAACGAGAGAACTATGAATAGGAAAGAAACAAACAGAGAAATGATGGAAGCATGAATACAGGTTTGAATGTTTCATGATGGCAAATCATGTTGAATTCCCTTGCATCTACACCTTGAGCAGTCCAGTAAGCGCCACAGAATGCTCTATCGCATCCCAAGCCTGCAAGAAAGTTGGTTTAACACTAACAAAATGCACACTGAGAATGTGGTAAAGATAATCAAGGAAAAATATGAAAAAAATGATTTAAAAACTTAGTGGCCATTATTATTAACATATTATGGAAGAATTGCATGATGTCAAACTGGACACGGATATAATTGTTCGTTTCCCTAAAATTAAGCATACCATGTACTGTAAGTATCAAAATAAGAAGCTTATTGACAAGTGTGGTTTAAAGTTTAATTACATGAACTGAAGCAAAGAACAACCAGAGATAAAATGATTAAGGTACAAAGTCAGACAAGGACATGGAAGCATGAGATATTTGACTCATATAACTAGCTTAATTTATATGCCTATAAGCAAATCACTAGTTGTTTTACTTTTAAGATTTCCAAGTACTATATATGAATTCAAATTAAATATGAATCAACATGATCATCTCCATGAACACTTAGCATACTCTATATGTAAATCTTGAGATAAAAGACACAGATATTAACTGAAAATATTTATTTAAACTGAAGAATGAAATTGAAACAATGATGGAGAATGAAACAAATGAGAGCAGGAAAATTTTGTAATGGTTAGAAACTTAACATATTACTCATTTCGTGTAATATCAGTAATTCAGTATTTAACATCAGTCTAACGAGCACCGTAGAGTGGATACTTTCCCACCTACTGAGTAATATAAATGTAAAAAAAATCAAGAAATTATATTTTAAATAATAAATAGGTGAATGAATTATGCCTCCCTTTTAATATTGAGAAATCTATACGCCGGTAACTGGTGCATTGCATATATAGGAATCAGCCCTGCAATTTCAGGCAGAGTGATTATGCATGTAGATCGGTTTTGCAGAAATAGAAAATAGAACAAAAAGTCAATAAATTGTAGACCAAAATATACTGAAACTTCTCTTTTGATCCATGCTAAAATACAAAGCAATAAGATGATAGTTGCACTTACATTTTTGTGGTACAACAGAATCAGATCTAAAAGGCATCATTCCACCACATCCTTGACAGTGCAAGTGAGTGGTAGTTCTGTTGCATCTAAATCCACCAAGTTCATTTCCTGTTCAAAGTTTTAAATCAACAATATGGCGTCCTCATGAGAAAAGAATCAATAATTTTCAGCAGTTACTTTCAAATTTAAGATGGAAAAAAAAAGTGAATGATCCAAGTTTGCACAACAGGGTGCAGACCATAGAAAAGTTTTTCAAAGACCTAATTTAAATGCATCAGTGCAAGAACAATTAATTTAATTGCCCAATAATTTTAGTAAGTATCTCACAACTTGTCACTTAATATTAACAGATTTTTCAGATCTTTTTCCATACAATCAGAAATTTCAAAATATTAAATACCAGGCCTGTGAGGTTTAGTAGTATTTTGTATAAAAAATTCCTAAAATTTTCTTAAACATGATATTGATCTGTTTCTCACAGGGGAATCAAACTAAGAACTGCTAAATTATATAGAGAAAATACCAGGTATAACCTATAACAATAAGCCACACAAACGCTTCATTAGAGTAGATAAGTTGGTAAATTACCACATTGAGGACATGGAAGCGCCATTTCATTGCTGTCATCATTAGAAAGTGAGTGTGGCCTCTTTCTAGATGTGTGCATGCCCACAACCTGCAGCAAGTAATGCACTGAGGCATCAGATACCAGTCAAATAAACAACAGTTTCATGATCTCAACATTTTAGCTATAGAACACATGCACAATGTTGCAATCCACTCAACATTTTGGCACAGGAAGCATATACATGAAGAAGCTCAGAGGCCTAAAAAGTTGTGAATCATAATGATTAATAAGTATGTTTCATAGGTAATCTGCACCAACAATAAGAATGCCGGCAACCAGGTGTCAAAGAAACTATTTCCTCTTCCTGATGTAAATGCACAAGAAGCTTAACAAATATCAAATATTAATTGTGGAAGGCGCAAACTAACCCGTATCATGTTTCTATGATTTTGACTGATCATTTTTATGTCTTTTATGAGTCATGCCTTGTACACATATATTTGAGTCACTAACTGCATTATCACCAAATGTTTGGGAATACAATTCATCTCATATTGGATATCTCTTCTTTTTCAAAAAAAAAAAAAAACAAGTACAATGATGCCAAGACTAAAATTTCTATTTGAATTTAAAGGATACAATAGCTTGAAACAGATACATTTCAATAAGAAACTATAGCTAAGCAACAAATAATAACTTAAATATATAGAATAATTTTCTCTCAGCAAAAGATTCTTAAATGATCTTTCCTCAGTGAAAATAGAGTCTTTTGATGTAATTATATATACAGAAGGTTCTCTGTCTCCACCATAACAATTTTGCAGAATGAAAAAAGAAAAGAGTTAGCTGGTAGTCTAGCTTGTCCACTAACTAGGAAATTATACACTCTTGAGCAATATGAATCAGAACTCAGAAAGAAAGTATCACTAAACATTCTATAATTTTTATAAGCAAATATTGCCTTACAAATAAAAACTAAAGAATAGAGGACTTACAATATTAGACTTAATTGAAGCATAAGTATTCAATAAAGCAATTTCTTCATCGGAACGCTTTAGAGAAGAAAATGTTTGCAAGACAGCCTACAAAATGAGATTAAAAATCAGCTTAGTCAGTACAAAAAGAACAATCAGAACTTCAAAGCAAAAAAATGGAGAGGGAAAATAGAAACAAACAGACCAACATGAAGCAACAAACCCAAAGAGCTATCTGATGACATCTTTGAAAAATACATACAACTTTGTTCATTTTTATCTTGATACACACACAAAAAAAAGGTCAGATAGTAAATTCAACCAAAATAGATCTTTAATAGAAAAAAGTACAATGAAGTAAATATAGACATTTTATCTTGATACTCATGTCCCAATAAAGTAAATCATACTGTTGGTTGCAAAGACGGGATATCTTTTCAAACTAAAAGTTGAAAATTTAGAACCATAAAAGCTTGAAATCCCTGTGAGTGGGATCCAGGTCCTCCCTTTCTCACTTGGGAAACCTTGGAAGAAGATGAAATTATATGAACAGCAGAAGTTGTGGACAAGAACTTGCCGCAGATTGTCCCCATGATCACACATGGTAAAGTAAAAATACGAAGTAAGAAAGAAAATAAAATAGATGCAAGAAAAGTTTTGGAGTTACTTCATTGTTAACTCCAGAAAGACATCTTTCACCCTCTTTCCAAATTCCCATCTAGCACTACATGTGATTCCATCTGACTCTCATCTGTTAAATGAAGGGAAATCCAAAAGGTTGGAGACAATACGAATGAATAGATTCATAGAGACTAAGAGCTATGTTTTTTCATTTGGAGGAACACTTGTAGACAACGCAGTAGTAGTTAGTTGCTGCCAAATTATTTCCTGTTCTTTGGAACAAGACTAGCAGCCACAATCACAACATTAAGGCTTTGATGCCTTCAACACCATTAAGAGCTAAAACAACAAATGGCCTCTGATTCTTTTTATAACAAATGGAACGGGTATTTAAGGACACAATCATTTTCCAAATGAAACAATACAATAATGTGGCCTTTAGGGTACAATTGTTTCAACAAACCAACTGTTTACCCACATACTCCCAGATCAATTTAAAAACCCATCTAAAGAAGTTAACAAAAGGAAACTGACATGCATAAAAGACACTAAAATATGGTATCATGCACCAAAATGGTACCTACAAGGGACCATCTGTGTGGGCTATCATGCACCAAAATGGTATGTTCATGCAAAATGGCAGTGTTCCTAGATTAATCATAGTGAAAGCCATGACTATCTGGACTTTATGTACAGACATGACTAGGGGAAATGATGACACTTACATAGTTATAGACTTGAAAATAAGGATTCAACTAGAATATACAACTCAACGGCCAACTATTAATAACTTATGCTTAAGTATTTCAGAACACGTGATAGGATGTACCTCAACTTTGAACTAGTAGGTAGATCTTGTTGCATGCAGGTGCAAATTCATTTTATTTTTTTATCTTAGATGATAGAGGCATGTTGTAATACGAGCATGCATATACAACAGAGACATTATTTTTTGAACTGGGATTCAACCTAGCCCTTGCAAGTAGACCAGAAATATCTTGCAAATTTCTGGAGCATATTCTGGCTCACAAAGAAAGAATACATCACTTAATATGAAAATGCCACAAGCAAGTGTGATGTGCATTCACTTCATTGTTAATTTAACAATGAAAAAAGGAACAGATAGCTAATGACTGAGGAGAATAGAAATAAAAGTGAAAAAGATGGTGGAAAAAACAACCTCTTCAATATTATGCAAAAAATGATTTCTTCCAACTGAAAATACAACTGCTCTGCATTGTGGACATACGACACTTTGTGCTCTATTGTTGAACTTGGTAGATGACCTTCTTAACCATTCTGAGAAGCACCCATTACTGTATGAAAGAAGGGAAGTTCTAAATGAAGAATCCAAAAGCATGCTCATATAAGAAAGGCATATATCACAAAAAATTACCAGAAGTTATGGAGACAAGGAGCAACTGTCACAACATCATGCCATATGTTTAAGCATATGCTGCATTTTGCATGCTCGACATCTAATGATATCTAGCATATAGAAAACTAGCAATATCAACCAGTATAAAGAAAACAAAGAACATAATATACATTAAATGACACAAGGTAAAAAGAAGAGACCTCTATTATTTTTTCATTGTTCCTGTGAGAAGGCATTGCTTCAAAAATATAGGTCAAGCATACTGATGCGTAGAACCAGCACAAGAAGAAAAAAAAAGTTAGCTTAAAATGCAATGCCAAGAAAATAACTAATTATGTACAAGTTGCAAGAGCCTTAATTTATATTTTCCTATTTTTTCAGATAGTCTGCACAAGCCAAAAAGACTGTCTAATTTAGAAACCTATTTCTTTGAGACCACAGTTAAAAAGGACATTTAAAATTGAGAAACCATGACATCATAAACAAATAGACAATTTTAAGACATGACAAACTCATAACACGTAAGAGTAATGAAGTGTGGAGTTAAATGAACAGGCACTGAGTAAAAGAAAAACATAATAGTCAAGGCAAAAATCTAACCTTCTCTATCAGGTCCTGAAGTGATTTTACTGCCACTTATAATGTTGACTGTTTCTTCTCCAACAACTTTCCCATCAATGATGATTACATTTGAACTTGATCCAAAAAGGCAGCAAAAAGGCAAAACAATAACAACTTTAGCTAAAGAGATGTAGGCTTTACAGATAAGAAGCAACCAGTGGTAAATCATCATACAAGACACTACATAAACATTGCTTATATAACGGTGAGAATTTCTTATCAAAGCAGCTCAGTGTTGGTGAAATATTCTTATCAAAAAGGGTTATGAACAACTACAACAAGCAGCTCAGCGTCCCAACTACTTATGGTTAGTTACATTTGGCTACATGAATCTTTTACTGCCACTAAGCTTTGTAGGAGACAATATCCCTATTTAAGTCAAAAGCATTATAATCTTTCTTATTGATTCTCATAAAGTTTCTCTCCCTTGTCTTTTCTAACACCATTAATCATGATCAACTCATCTCATTCAACCAAGGCATCTAAAGTCACCTACAAACATGTTAATACCATCTTGGATGAATTATCAACATTTTATCATTTATTGAGGCTACACCTAATTATTCACAAATGAAATAATTCTTATTCTATCTTTTGTAATAACAACCCACACATCTATCTTGACATTCTAATCTCAACCACAATGAGTTTTTGGAGATGCTTTTTAACTGCTGAAGACTTTATATATAAAGCATGTTTGGCCTTCCAATTGTCACATAAATGTTCCTTTTTATCTAACAGGCATACAATGATCAAAAGTCACTCTTCTCTATGAACAATACCTTTGTCAACTTCTCCTACATATTTGATAGATTTGAGATACTCAAAACTTTTACTTGAAGAAACTTATCAATCTATCGTAACTACATTTTAAGCTTTTCTTTGAATATTGCCAAAAATTGGACTCGGCACATTCAATCTTAGTCCTACTTATTATAAAACCTTTCATTTCTAAGGTTTGCCTCCACAACTCAAAATCTAAAATTAATCTCAACTGAACTTTAATCAAACTGTACAATATCATCAATAAAAAAATAACCATGCTCCATTTTGTATATGGTTGATAAGTTCATTCATTAGAAAAAGAAAATGACTTAAATTTGATCTTTGATGTAACCCTATCTGTTACAACTCAACAGAGTTGAAATAGTGTTTAACATGGATTTCAACTCCAAATATCATTCTATGATGGCAAAAAGAGTATTTTCAATGATGTGGCTCAAACAAAGATATATAATTGTAAACTAATTTGATGTTGATGTGGTTTCAGTGTAACAAACTAATATAGAAGTCATTTGGTACCCTTGAATCATCGAAGAAAATTGTTTGGATCGCCAAAAACCATAGCCAGGAAAGATAAAGTTAAGAAAATGTGCAGAGCTGGAAACAAGACGTATCTCTTTCAAAAGGAAAAGCCAGTACTTCCACCTATAATAATTATCCAAATTTGATCCTTAGCCAGGAGAACTCCTACAATTCCAAAAATGCTCTTGCCAAGAAAGGCACTCCTTACTCGGAGTGTGGTCTGACACACCTTATCACCGGTTTAAAACAAAATGATAAGCAAGGAAAGACGTCTTACAACCCGAGCATCAACAAACCACTGCCGAAAGTTCAAGATTTCAGACATCGAATTACAAACCTCAAGTTTCTAATCGTCGCCGAATCTTTGTCCGGATTCCACTTTATCTCGCACCATGGATGCTTCTCAATCGACGAGCTCGTCATCTCCGAACATATGACGGCCTCCCGCGATCTTATCTCGATCGGGGGATACGTGGAATCAGTGGGCACTGCACCGCAGCAAACAATCAACACCCATCGGAGGTCGAACCACAAGCAGAAGAAACCAATGAAAGATCTTCTTGCAAGAAGATGAAACATGCGGTAAACCCTAAAGCATCGTTGCAGATGGAGAGAAGGAAGGAATACCTAGTTTGGCCCAGACGTCGGAGTCTTCTTTGCTGCGAGAAGATTCGGCCGGCTCCATTGTTGGATTATCGGATGGAGAACAAACGGCCGCCTCTTATAACCAGAAAACGGAGGCGGTGAACGGGAGAGGCTTCTTCCGAGGGAAGACTTGCAACAGACACCCTAACCACTCACCGCTTCGAATCGCGCCAGTCGTGTTCGAGCTCTTTATTATTTTTCGGCAGTATATTAAGAATTAATTAGAAAATATAATGGGCGAATACCCGAAAAAAATTCTTACTATTTTTTTTTTTTTACTGGACGCTCCTATTTTTTTAAAAAAAATATTACTCCTGTTATCTTGTCTCTACCCTAAAAAAAATATTACTCCTGTTATCTTGTCTCTACCCAACCCAACATATCGGCTATTGTCTCTATCATCATCCTCAATAAAATTTAATAGTTTATGATAACAATAATCACTCAGGAGAGATTTTTCTTATGTTAAAAACAATCTTATATATCGCATTGAAAAAGCTATCGACATCTGTCGGGGTGATCTCATCTGATATGGTAAAGGATTACTTATAATGTGTTACAGCTCGGTGAACTAAAACTTGGATTAATTTATAAAGGTCGATCTGAGCTTAACTATGTTAGGTTAGTACTTCAACCTCAACCAAATTAATAGTTTGTTGTCGCATCAAATTGGGTTGTGATATATTTAGAGGGTTATTCCATATGATCGATTTGAAAACTATCAGGGGAAGTAATGATGGAATGATAGAAACGACAATGATAATAGATTGGATGAAAAAAAAGAGACAAAATTATCTTTTCATATAATTAAGGGTGTTGTTTCAAAATTTTTTAAGATAGAAATGCTTTATCATAAATTTTAAAAAGTAGAGGATTATTTTATCTAGTTAGTTTTTTTAGCAAGTGTCACATGATCGATCTAATGGAGCCGAGTCGATGTCCTCATTAGTACTTTAGCCTTGTAGAGTCCAATTTCACATGAAGTATCAAATGAATAGGATTAGATTGTCAATGTTATATTTTTATAGTTATAATAAATCGGTTAAGATCTAATGATATCCTAATTGGATTATAATTAAGGTTATTGATCAATAGAAAGAAAGTTTATCACGATACCTTAATAGATATTTTGATGAGAAAAACCTAATAATCTTTTAAAGATATTTTACTCTCATATATATATATATATATATATATATATATATATATATATATATATATATATATATATATATAAGCAGAATCTTCTTAGGAATCCTAAAAATAGAAAAAGAGGAGATGAAAAGTCTAATTTATAGAGATTTCTTCTCTCGCCTTTGATAAATCCGTACTCCATCAATTATAATTCTTTATTAATAACTTACGCAAATCATAAGGTGTGTTGCTTCACAACATCCGAGGTACTTTATTGATTATCATATTAAAAGGTATGCACCTTATTTTTTTATTTATAATACTTGATTTCAATTCTAAAATTAAATTTGTCTATAATAATTTTATTTCTTATAATTGATATTAAAATCATATAATTGAAATTTAAATTATCGTAGATCGTTAAAGAAACTAAATCTATGTATTCGATCTATTTTTGATTTATTTATGCATTAGGTTTATTTTAATTATATCAAATTATTATTTTTATTCCAACCATGTGGCACTTGCATGATGTGATCCATGTCGCTTGGTAGGCTCAAAGCTTCATATGCATCATTTAAGTACTTGGATTATTCCTAAGTCTTGCTATCCATTTGTTC
Source organism: Musa beccarii (assembly GCA_024322285.1). Taxonomy (NCBI): domain Eukaryota; kingdom Viridiplantae; phylum Streptophyta; class Magnoliopsida; order Zingiberales; family Musaceae; genus Musa; species Musa beccarii. The sequence continues at coordinate 7,911,170 of CM044398.1, forward strand.
GCTTGCTTACAAGCATTATAATACAGGTGGAACTATATTGGATAGCGTGCTACTCGTTTTGATTGGTGGAACATACCGTCGTAACAACACAGTGAGGGGTGATGATTCGCCTTGGTTAGTGGACTTACCATAGACAGTAGCTGCACCGGTGTGCTGGGGATGGAGGAGCAAGGAAACGATAAAAATAAAATACTACGATGCAATTAAGAGAGAATGCTTTCAATCAAGAAAACCGATGTAGTATTAAACAAGAGGAAAGACATAAAACACTTACAAGATTTTTTCAAATGCACACCTTCTTGCTTCATGAACCATGATCCTATTTATAGGATCTAATAGTAACTATCTCACTCCATTATACAACCTATGATTGAGTTAGATATAAGAACTACCTTATAACTTCTAGATCATGGGTCACTTCTTAGAACATGCCTACAACTATATAGAATATGACAACTACCTAGATAACTTCTATGAATTAATTCTCAACACTCCCCCTTGATTTATAGTTTCATACACCAATTTGAGATATAAAATAAATATACTTCTGAACTGGAAGCGACTTGGTGAGTATATCCGTAACTTATTCATTTGTGCCACAATACTTCATCGCTATGGCTCCACTTGTTACAAGATCCCGGATGAAATAATAGCGTATCTCTATATGCTTCGATCTTTCATGAATGTTGGATTCTTCGTCATTACAATTGTAGTTTTATTGTCACAAAATATTTTCGTTGCTTCCTTTTGTTCTTAATGAAGATCTTTAAGAAGTCTTCTAAACCATATTGCTTGACAAGCTGCTGATGTTGCAGCTACATATTTTGCTTTCGAAGTCGATAATGTAGTTGTTGCTTGCTTCTTTAAAGTCCGAGATATAGCACCTAATCCGAGGCTAAAAATATTGCCTGAAGAACTTTTATTATCATCCAAATCTCCTGCCCAATTACTATCAATGAAACCAAATAATTTATATTTAAAATTATGAGAATACCAAATGCCATAATCGTTAGTTCCTGCAATATAACATAAAATTCTTTTAATAGCTTCGAGATGATGCTTACTGGAGCTATGCATAAACCTTGATACTACACCAATAAAAAGGATAATATCTGGTCGAGTACGAGTTAGATAAATCAAACCTCCAACCAAACTTCTGTAGTATCATGCATTTGTCAAATATGTACCATCTTCAAGTTTTAGTTTCTCATTTATATTCATAGGCGTTGTTGTAACTTTGCAATTAATCATGTTAGAATTTTTGAGTAGATCCATTGTATACTTTCTTTATGAAATAAAAATTTCACCTGATCCTTGCTTTACCTCCAACCCAAGAAAAATAGTACAATAGACTTAGATCTGATATTTCAAACTTATTCATTATAAATTTTTTAAATTTTATCATAAAAAATTAGATGAATTCATATATATAATATCATCAACATAAAGGCAAACCATTAGAATATTATATTCACCTTCCTTCTTTAGATAAAGAGTAGGTTTATTGCTCCTCTTAAATCTATTTTAATAAAAATAATAATTAATTTTACTATATCATGCTCTTGGAGCTTGTTTATGCTAGTCATATGTGCCATGCAAACTAATCATATGAGTGATGACACTTGTGACTTGATATGCACTCTTTCTCTTTGTTTATTATTAGACGTTTTATCACCTTATCTTGCATGTTACATATATTGTGATGTCCTTGGATCTGTGCAATGGGAATCGAATCGTGATGAAATCACGATAATGAGACCGATTCACATTTAAACACAGACCCTAAACTATCCTGGTCATAGGTTACTCGAGAAGGATATCGAGATAATTGGATAGACTAGTGTGTTGTATACCCGTCCATATGATGGAGGTTGCTGGTCTCATAGCTACTCGTGTGGGGACACTAAGGGTACAGTGCAGATGGTCATTGGGGAATGAGTTCACTGATTGATCCGCCTATAGAATGCTGGATGGTTATTGATACCTCATGTTAGACAACGATTCCGTAGTCCCAGTAGTGTATCTGGTCCTTAGACTTGAGACACCAAGGATGTCCTGTATGAGTACTCCACTCTTTGATACCGAACTTATAGGTTTGGAAAGTTTCAGATCTAGTACAGTCGGTTATTAGGAGTGATAGCCAACCTTACGAAGGCTATTGAATGTCAATAGAGGATCATCCACTCTCAGTATCATGAGAGGAATATCTCATGTATTCTTGCTCGAACAAATCCTTGATCAAGGTTATTCGGATTGAGAGAGAAAGAGTTCTCCGAGAGAATCCGACAAGAGCAAGACTCGAGAAGAGACCGTATGGGCATGACAGCACCATGTCTGGTATAGGATCTCTAGAATATTAGATGGATAAGAGACTATAGATACATGATAACTGAGGACAGATAGGTCTAAAAGATTGGATTCCCTTGTATCGTCTGGGGGCTGCGGCGTAGTGGCCTAGTACGTCCGCAGTCGATGAGTTAGGTGAATTATTATAGAGATAATAATTCACTAAGTCAGAAGGAGTTATGACAAGTATGACTTATGGCCAGTTCAATATTGGGCTAAGAGGGTCACACACATATGGTAGGTGTTACGACGAGTAGAGGTTCAGATATAAGATATCCACTGTACTCCACAACTTATTTGATATCCATTAAGCCCCTAAATTATTGGATCCTAAAATGAGATCCAATAATTACAAATAAGAGATTATTGGATAGAGACCTACTAATCCAAGAGGCTTGGGTAATTGGATGAAAATCCAATACTCAATAGGGCAAGATCCATTAGAGTTTACAAGGGGCCTCTATAAATAGGAGGGAACCAAAGCTCTATAGGCTAAGAGTTCTCTTGGTAGCCACCTCCTGTTCTCTTCTCCCCAGAGAAGTGCATCATCGTAATCCCTGCCGTGTGGATACCGTTAGAGAGGAGGATGCTTGACCTCCTTCATCCTTCCTACAGATCTGTAGGGATTTAGGGATATACGATCTCCCTAGGTACTTTCTTTTACACATGTAGTTTTCGCGGATTTATTTTTGATACACCAATCTTCGCACGACAATGAAAACTTTCTACGAAAAATCTAAGGTGTTTTTGTTTTTATTCTTCTGTTGCGTATGAGATGCCGCCCCCTATAGATTTCCTAATAGTTTAAGCCCATAAAGAGCTTTCTTTAGTTTATATACATTTTATTTATGTCCTTTAACCAAAAAACCTTTAACAAAAACTTCTTCATGTAAATCTTCATTTAAAAACATAGATTTAACATCAAATTAATAAACAGACTAACTCAAGTGAGCAGCTAAAGCCAAGAAAGTTCTCACGGTTTCGAATCTAGCAACTAGAGAAAAAGTATCATCAAAATCAACATCTTGTTGTTGCGAATATCCTTTTGCTACAAGCTGAGCCTTATGTTTTTGGATACTTTCATCTATATTATATTTTATTTTGAACACCCATTTCAATCCAATAACTTTCTTTTTATTCGGTAGATCCATTAGCTCTCAAGTTTCATTCTTCTAAATTGACTTGATTTCCACCTTTATTGTTTTTCGCCATTTCTCTTTTTTAACTTCTTCCTCAAAAGTTATATGATATAAAATAAATAAAACAAATATTGAATCATAAATTTCTGTTAGTGATTTGAATTTTCCTAGAGGGGTTTCATCTGAGGAATCAGAATTTGAACTGCTACTTGTAATATCCATCATTTTTGAAAATTTTTGTAAGGACTTGTTTGTAATGTAAGGACCAAATTATAAATATAAAAATTATTTAATAATCTTTTAGTACTAAATATTTTTATATTGAAAGTTTAGTGCTAGGGACCAAAATATAAATATTAATAATTGAATATGATTTATGAAAGATTTATATTCAGTTTAAAAAAAGAAAGAAAAAAAATAGAACATATATATCCTTACCTAACCAAAGGAGGGTGCCACTTGTGATTGTTCTATGTATGACACATAGTTTTCCATCATGCATGCTTGTCACCTATCCTTGCATTAGTCAAAACTTAAGCAAATAGATGTGAAGTTAATGAAAACTTAACCAAGAGGTGAGAAACTTGCTGCAAGCTGCAACGTAGACTTGAGAAGAGAAGGAGAAAGAATTGAAGGAGAAGAAGAAAATTTTGACTTGGCTTAAGGTTTTGCATCAATTCCCCCACATTTGGAATCAAAATTTTTCTAAGTATTCTACTCTTTTTATTGCAATTCTAATCTTTGCTTTTGCCTTGGATATGATTTGAATTATTCTAGCCTTGAAATCTGATATCTCTATTGTTTGGAATATAAATGTTTGAATCTAGAAAATTATCAAGATTCTGACCCTTCTACTTTGTTTCAGCTATAAATCCCTATATAGATTTCCAATTTAGGCAAAACTTATTTGATCTAAATATAGAATTATAAACCTTTCTTTTGATAGCTTACTTGTATGATTTGGAGTAAATTTTCATATCCAAACATCAAATTGAATCAGCTCTATGGAATCTATAAAACAGAAACTATATGTTTTGACCTTTTGATACTAAACTACCTATAACTCTTTATTAGAAACTTTGATTTATACGAAACTTACTTTGTTAGAGACTAGACTTATAGATCCTTCTTTTGATACCTAGATTGAAATGTTTGGAGTCTCAATGACTGCCTAGAATTCTGTTAAATCTGATTATATAGTTTCTGAAAATAGAGATTTTGTTCCCTAACTCTTGGTTACCAAATTATTTGTAACTCCTTGTTAGAAACTCTTAATTATATGAAACTTATTTTACCTGAAAGTAGATTGATTTATCTTTCCAATGATATCTTTCTTGAGTAATTTGGAGTATAATTGATTATCCAAATAATTTATGCAATATACTTTTCCAATTTTGCTAGAATCAAGTTCTTTTGTTGATGTTGTCTATACACGTTTCATCCTATTGGAAACTGATTTAAGCTAAATTCTTCTTCAGTTGAGCTTTATATTAGTCTTTTGTAATTCTTGTATTATTCATCTTGAAATTGTTTATATACCTGAAATCTATTATGTAATATTCAAGTTTACATTACCTTATTTCGTAAAGGCACACGCATATTTTATTGTTTTGCATGTGCTTCCGATATGTACCAATGTTATTGTTCATACTATCCTTTTGTACTCTGGTATCTTGTGGGATGATTTGAACTTTTGCTATAAATAATAAATAGTATGTGATGAGAGCCCCGCGATTACTCTGTTAGCCCCAATGACTTCACTCAGACGTGGGTGGATGAAGCTCCCAAACGTATAAGACTTATCTTTGGTAGTCATCTAGAAATAGATAAACCATATTATGTATGTGATCCCACAGCACCCTCTGTGTTATTGATATGATATCCAAAGCTTTGGTTATGTGCTTCTATATGTGCTTTGGATAAGAATGAAATGAATGTGACACCAAATATAACATTCGAGCTTCTGTTTCTTATTTGTTATATTACTATGCTCTGAAATATTTCATATGCTATTGATATTATTCTGAAATATTTTATTTATTATTGATATGCTCCGAAATATCCTGTGTTATTAATACATTTCGAAATGTCCTAAGTGCCATTGATATGCTCTGAAATATCCTGTGCATCATTGATATACTCTGTAATATCCTATGTGTCATTTGATATGCTCCAAAATATTATTTACGTCATCTGATAAGTTCCAATTATTCTTTACTCCATTTGTTATGAACCAAATATATTTTGAATGAAATAACATTTGCGATTCTGTATCTAATGAGCTTATATTAATGAATTCTTGTATCTCGGCCTTGTATTTTGATATCAAGTTTGTTTGAAACTATCATCTTTGTTCTAGATATATTTACCACTTGCTAAAATTTATAGCTTACTCCGTTGCTATATAATCCTTTTTTATGTTAGCTTATCGCTCACTTAGATATTTAAATTGAGCTAAGACAGTGGAAAACTATTCAGATTGTGACAAGTCATTGTGGATTATTATGTTATGGTTTTATAAATATATTTTGTATAAAATAAAATGTTGTCGATGAATTTAAATTGATATATTATGTAAAAGCTTTTAAAGACCTTGCATGGTTGGAATTTTGGAATGTTGAGTTCAAGGTATGATGATATGAATTTATAGTAAATGATTAGAGTTTTGATTGTATAAATTGTTATGCTTAAGGACTTATAAGTGTGGTTAATATTTTGTTAAGTTGGTTTAGATTTTCATAATTATTTGAGTGATGGGATGTATGATTATAAACTGCATAGGTGTTATGGATATGAATGATATTTGAATATTTTTCTGTATCCTCAAATGTTAGTTTGGATCCTAGATTTGTATTGATGTTGAATCATAATATTATCGACCTAAGACAGGGTCACATCTCCTGAACAAGATTAAAATTTGAGAGGCGTGACAAAGGTGGCATCAAAGCATGGTTTGAGGATCACAAAGATATTGATATGTTTGATATGTAAAATATATTGAGGTTTAGTAAATTATATAGAGTTTGATGTCTTTAGAAATCTAGGATGCTGAGGACATCTAATCCTTTTACTTCATCTCCTAAGTAATTGAGTTGGATGAAAGGGTTGATTGGGGACATCAAATTAGATTGGATTGGGAATAGAATAATTTAAGGAGCTTAGTCTTTTATTCTGTGGTGAAACTAATCAATTGGTGGCAGAATGATTGTTGATGCTAAGGGAGAAGATATTTGATGTATTATATTATTCTGATAAATTAGAAGATTTCTTTTGCCACTTCTATGTTTAAAGGAGAGACTAAGTACTAGTGAAAAACCATAAAAATAAGTTTTGGAGATCAGGAGTAGGAATAACAAGGACAAGTTTATCAACAAAAAGAATAGAGGAAATGAATCAGAATATAATAATAAGAGGGTCAATACATCTAGATTTGGAAATGGAAGGAACTACAAAGGACTTAATCCTATGCAAAATGTGGTTTAAATCCTGGAACAAGTTTGTGTTTTCAAGTGACTAGAGTCTGTTATCTTGTGGGAAGTTGAATCATAAATTAAAAGACTGCATTTTGAACAAGACGAAAGAGTCATTGCCTCCCAAATCATCAGCCTATGCTAGAGTGCATGCTATTCTTAAATATGATTTTAGAGCTTCTAAATCAGTGGTCGAAGGTATTATTCATGTTTTTGATAGAATGTCAAAATTTCGTTTGACCATGGTTCCAATCTCTATTCTGCTTCGTAATATTTTTCTTATCACTTGGGCATTCAACCTAGACCACTGGATCATATGATATATGTAACTATGATTGTTATCCATGGACAACAAACTTAATCTGGTCATCTTGTTTGATTTCTATTAGAGAACATGAACTTCTTACTGATTTGGTTCTCCTAGAGATTTGGAGTTTTGATATTATACTTGGCATGGATTAATTATCTTCTTATCATGCTAATATAAATTATTATGCAAAATGATCGCTTTTTGCATATGAGATTAGCTCATCTTTTATTTTGAGAGTATTAGGCATGATTTACCTTTTTTGCTTGATATCAGGCATGATTTTCCTTATTTTATACAAAAGGACAATTTTTGTTATCCTAAATGTGTAAAGGAGCAAATCAGATCAAGAAACTAATCCAGATGAAATTTTGATAGTTAAAGAGTTTCTTGATGTATTCTAAGATGATTTGCTCGGATTACCTCCAAATCAAGAGAGTAAATTTACTTTTGATTTGATCCTTGAGACAATCCTTTATATCTAAGCCTCTGTATAGAATGACACTACTCGAGTTAGTAGAAATAAAGAAGCAACTACAAGGATTGTTAGATAAGAGTTTTATTTGGCTTAGTGTTTTACTATAAGGTACTCCGATGTTATTAGTTAAGGAGAAGAAATGAAATATTGAGGTTTTGTATTGATTATAGACTATTGAATCAGGTAAAAAAAGAGAAAAAAAGAGAGAGAGAGAGAGAGAGAGAGAGAGGAATATGCATCCTCTACCTGAAATTGATGACTTGTTTGGAAAATTGCAAGATGCATAAGTATTTTCCAAGATTGATCTAAGATTAGGTTACTATCAATTGAAGATCAAGGAGGATAATGAAGAGATCCGCATTTAGTATACTGAGGAATGAAGTAGAAAAAAGATTGAAGCTGAATTTTTAAATTTTAGATGATGGCTTATTAAGATTTGGGGATTGAATATGTGTTCCAAATGACCCTGATATCAAGAACTAAATCTTGAAAGAAGGTCACAATTCAAAGTACACATTGCATCCTGGTAGCACTAAAATGTATAAAGATCTCCAAAGTCAGTATTGGTGGGAAAGCATGAAGATGGAGATTGTAATATATGTTTCAAGGTATTTAACATTTCAGCAAATCAAAGCAGAATACTAGAAACCTGAAGGTTTGTTATAACCCTTATATATTCCTAAATGGAAATGAGAATGCATTACTTTGGACTTTGTTTCAGGACTACCCAAAACCTCTAGAAAGTATGATGCTATTTGGGTCATTTAGGTTAACCAAATCTGCACATTTCTTGCTAATCAATATGACTTATTCTCTTAATAGGCTTGGAGATTTATATGTTGATGAAATAGTAAGACTTCATGGTGTTCCGAAGGAGATCATCTCTAACAGAGACTCCAGATTTCTTTCTAGATTGTGGAGAAGATTACAAGATTCTTTGGGCACCAAAGTAAAGTTTAGCACTGTCTAATCACCCTTAGACTAATGGTCAATCTGAAAGAATAATTCAAATACTTGAGGATTTGCTTAGAACCTATGTCATAGATTGGAGAGATGAATGAGATAAAGATATTTCTCTTATTGAGTTTACTTACAATAATAGTTACCATTTGAGCATTCAGATGGCTCCTTATGAAGCATTGTATGGGTGAAAGTACAGAACACCTATATGTTGAGAGGAAGTTGGTGATAGAAAGTTGTTAGCACTAGATAAAGTACAAGAGACTACTGAAAAGATTCAAGTTATAAGAAAAAGACTAAAGACTACCTAGAGTCACCAAAAGAGCTATACTGACAATAGAAAATGAGATATCAAGTTCCAAGTAGGGGATTTTGTATTCCTAAAGGTCTCCCCTTCCAAAAGCGTTATAAGATTTGGGAAGAAAGGAAAGTTAAACCCAAGGTTTATTGGGCCATTTGAGATTCTTGAAAGAATTAGTTCTGTCGCTTACAAAATTGCCTTGCCACTATCGTTGTCATATCCATGATATATTTCATGTTTTAATGCTCAAAAAATATATACCTGATCTCTCTCATGTCATTGAGTATGAGCCGATTATGATTGAGAAAGACTTATCTTATAAGGAAGAGCCAACTCGAATCATTGATAAGAAAGAGAAGATCTTAAGAAATAGATTCATTACTCTAGTTAAAGTAATTTGGAAGCATCATTCTATAGATGAAACGACCTATGAGCTAGAGAAAGAAATGAAGAAAGTTTATCCTCATCTTATCACTGAAAAAGGTATGACTAATTTAGAGGAATAAATTTTCTTTTAAGGAGGGGAGAGTGTAATATTCCTCATTTTTAAAAATTTTTGTAATGACTTGTTTGTACTGTAAGGACTAAATTGTAAATATAAGAATTATTTAATAATCCTTTAGTACTAAATATTTTTATATTAAAAGTTTAGTACTAGAGACCAAAATATGAATATTAATAATTGGATATGATTTATGAAAGATTTATATTCAGTTAAAAAAAAGAAAGAAAGAAAGAAAAAAATGGAGGACGTGTCCTTACCTAACTAAAGGAGGGTGTCACTTGTGGTTGTTCTATGTATGACATATAGTTTTCCATCATGTATGCTTGTCACCTATCTTTGCATTAGCTAAAACTTAAACAAATAGATAAGAAGTTAAGGAAAACTTAACCAAGAGGTGGGAAACTTGCTGCAAGCTACAATGTAGACTTGAGAAGAGAAGGAGAAGAAGAAAATTTTGACTTGGCTTAAGGTTTTGCATCAATTCCCCCACATTTGGAAATCAAAATTTTTTCTAAGGCAAATGTTCCACTCTGTCTAATTTTTCTAAGGCAAGTGTTCCACTCTTTCTATTACAATTCTAATCTTTACTTTTGCCTTGGATATAAAAATTTTGAATTGTTCTAGTCTTAAAATATGATATCTCTATTGTTTGGAATGTAAATGTTTGAATCTAAAAAATTATCAAGATTCTGACCCTTTTACTTTGTTTCGACTATAAATCCCTATACAGATTTTTAATTTAGGCAAAACTTATTTGATCTGAATATCGACTTGTAAAGCTTTCTTTTAACAACTTACTTGTATGATTTGGAGTAAATTTTTGTAGCCAAACATCAAATTGAATCAGCTCTATGGAATTTGTTAAACAAAGACAACATGTTTTGACCTTTTGACACTAAACTACCTATAACTCTCTATTGGAACTCTGATTTATACGAAACTTATTTTGTTAGAAATTAGACTTATAGATCTTTCTTTTGATACTTAGATTGAAAGGTTTTGAGTTAAAATGACTGCCCAGAATTCTGTTGAATCCAATTCTATAGTTTCTGAAAATAGAGATTTTGTTTCCTAACTCTTGGTTACCAAATCATATGTAACTCATTGTTAGAAACTTCTAATTGTATGAAACTTATTTTACCTAAACGTAGATTGATTTAGCTTTCCAATGATATCTTTCTTGAGTAATTTAGAGCATAACTAATTATCCAAATAATTCATGCAATGTACCTTTCCAATTTTGCAAGAATCAAGTTCTTTTATTGATGTTGTCTATACATGTTTCATCTTATTGGAAACTGATTTAAGCTAAATTCTTCTTTAGTTGAGCTTTATATTAGTCCTTTGCAATTCTTGTATTATTCATCCTAAAATTATTTATATACCTGAAATCTTTTATGTAATATTCAGGTTTGCATTACTTTATTTCGTAAAAGCACACGCATATTTTGTTGTTCCGCATGTGCTTCCGATATGTGCCAATATTATTGTTTATACTACTTTTTTGTACTCTGGTGTCTTGTGGGATGATTTGGACCTTTGTTAGAAATGGTAAATGGTATGTGATAAGAGACCTGCGATTGTTCTGTCGGCCCTAATGACTTCACTCAGACTTGGGTGGATGGAGCTCCTAAACGTGGGAGATTTATGTTTGATGGTCATCTAGAAATGGATAAATCATATTATATATGTGATCACACAGCGTCCTCTATGTTATTGATATGATATCCAAAGCTTTGATTATGTGCTTCTATATATGCTTTGGATAAGAATGAAATGAATGTGATGCCAAATATGACATTCGAGATTCTGTTTCTTATTTGTTATATTGCTATGCTATGAAATATTTCATATGCTATTGATATTATTCTGAAATGTTTCATTTGTTATTGATATGCTTTAAAACATTTCGTATGCTATTGATATGCTTTAAAATATTCTATGTGCCATTGACATGCTTCAAAATGTCCTAAGTGCCATTGATATGCTCTGAAATGTCCTGTGCATCATTGATATGCTCCGTAATATCCTATGTATCATTTGATATGCTCCAAAATACTATTTACATCATCTGATAAGTTCCAATTACTCTTTATTCCATTTGTTATGAATTAAATATGTTTTGAATGAAATGACATTTGCGATTCTGTATCTAATGAGCTTATATCCATGAATTCTTGTATCTCGATCTTGTATTTTGATATCAAGTTTGTTTGAAACTATCATCTTTATTCTAGATATATTTGCTACTTGCTAAGCTTTGCAGCTCACTCCGTTGCTATATAACCCCTTTTTAGGTTAGTTTATCGCTTAATGAGATGTTTAAATTGAGCTAAGGTAGTGGAAAAATATTTAGATTGTAGCAAGTCATTGTGGATTGTTATGTTATGGTTTTATAAATGTATTTTATATGAAATGAAATGTTATCGATGAATCTGAATTGATGTATTATATAAAAGCTTTTAAAGACCTTGCATGGTTGGAATTTTGGAATGTTGAGTTGAGGGTATGATGATATGAATTTATGGTAAATGGTTGGAGTTTTGATTGTATAAATTGTTATGCTTGAGGACTTATAAGTTTGATTAATATTTTGTTAAGTTAGTTTAGTTTTTCATAATTGTTTGAGTGATGGAATGTATGATTATAAACTGAGTGATGGACTTATAAGTTATGGATATGAATGATATCTGATTGTTTCTTTGTATCCTCAAATATTAATTTGGATCTTGGATTTGTATTGATGTTGAATCATAATGTTATCGACCTAAGACAGGGTCACACTTCCTGGTCAAGATTAAAATTCGGATGGCATGACACTACTGGGTGAGGTTGACGATGAACTTATTGGAGCAGGATCTGTTACTTGATTCTGTAGAGTGTCTAGTTCTGCTGGAATCTGAGTTTGTGTTTCACCTTCTTTGGACTCCCAATTCCAACTTGCCTTTTCATCAAACACAATATTTTTGTTAATAATAACTTTGTCGCTAACAGGTTTATATAATCGATATGCTTTGGATTATAAGGAATAATTAATTAAGATATATTTTTTAAAATTTTCATCAAGCTTGTGGTGATTTTGTGAATTTACCAAAGCATAAGCAATACAACAAAAAAAATTTTAGATGACTTACACTTGGTTTTATACTATACCAAGCATCAAAAGGAGTTCGATTCATAATAGCTTTTGTTGGTGAAATATTTAATAAATAAACTACTATTGCAACTACTTCTGCCTAAAACTGATTTGGAATGTGCTTTCCTTTAAGCAAACTTTTTGCCATTTCAATAATAGTTTGATTTTTATGTTCAGCTACAATATTTTGTTTTGGTGTATATGGTACTGTCAATTCCCTGCGAATATCATTTTCTTCACAAAAAGAATTAAACTCATTAGATAAAAATTCACCACCTCTATCTGTTCGAAGTGTCTTTATGCATCTACCATTTTGTCTTTCTACAAGTGCCTTGAATTTTTAAAAATTATCAAATGTTTCAGATTTCGATTCCAGAAAATATACCCAACTCATGCGATTATAATCATCAGTAAATAATAAAAAATATCGACTACCATCAAATGATTTTGCATTCATAAGCCCACATGAGTCAGCATGAATTAATTCAAGACAATAAGATGCTCTCCATGCTTTTCCAATAGGAAATGATTTTTTACTTTGTTTGTCATAAATACATCATTCATATACATTAAGTGTATGAATTTTGGACAATCCAAAAATCATTTCTTTTTGTTTTAACAGTCTTATGCCCTTAATGTTAAGGTGTCCATATCTTAAATGTCATAAATTAGACTCATTCTTTTGAGTTGCAACAAGAGCATGCTTTTCAATATTTGAAACATCAAGTGGAAATATCTCGTTTTGCGTCATGTAAACATTTACCATAATCAAACCAGATTTTTTTATCTTTAATAGTGCATGAACCATCATCAAATATAACTAAGTATCCATCGTATATCAATTGTCTAACACTCAACAAGTTATGTGATAAACTAGGAACAATGAAAACATTATCAAGGTGTTTTACCTTTCATTTGACTTGTCTTCACCTTAATTGTTCTTTTTCCTTTAACTTGGATTTGCTTGTTATCTCAAAATCTAACATTCAATTTGTGAGTTTCATCAATTTCTCTAAATATTGATCTTATGCATGACATACGATTAGAACATCCACTATCTATAAACCAAATATCATTTGAGATATCAATACCTTATGAATGAGTCATAAACAATATACTATTTTCTTCATTTTTCTCCATATAGCTTGTTTGCTTTTCTCTTTTCCAGCAATCTATTTTCATGTGACCAAACTTTTTACAATAATGATATTGAATTCTACTCTTGTAGTTTTTTTGTTCATCATGCCCATCAAAGTATCCTCTTCCTCTTTCTCTTCCATTTCCTCTACCACGAAATCCTCTTTTGCCACGTCCTCTTCCTGTTGAATTTTTATCTTCATTTGAAGTAAAAAACTCCTCCTTAACCTGAAATATTTTTTCTTCACTTTTCTCAAGTGACCTGTTCAATCTTGCTTCATGTGCTTGCAAGGAACCCATTAGTTCATCAAATAAAAATATAGATAAATTTTTTGTCTCTTCAATTGTGGCAACAACATGATCAAATTTTGGAGTTAAAATTCTCAAAACTTTTGCAATAATTATATGATAATGAAGATGTTCACCATAAGATTTCATTGACTAATAATTTCAGTCACTCGAGAAAGAAAATCTTGTATCGATTCATTACTTTTCATGAACAAAATTTCAAACTCATGATGAAGAGATTGAAGTTTTATCGTAATCACCCTTGATGAGCCTTGAAATTCATTTTGAAGTATCAACTAAGCTTGTTTTGAGGTTATCGCTACTGTAATTCTTAAGAAGATTGTCTCATGTATAACCTGTTGAATGAAGAACAATGCCTTTGAGTCATTCTTTCTATTCTCCCTCAGCCTAGTTTCTTTATCTAGATCTTCATATCTATTATCTATTAAGTCCCAAAGATCTTGAGACTTGAATAGAGTCTTCATCTTGATACTCCAAAATTCATAGCATTTGCTCGAGAAGATGGGAATAAGGAGTTGAGACATGGAATTACTATTGAAAGCCATAACGCCTAGTTCAGATTGAAACACTGATACCACAAATGTTAGGGATGAAGGAGCAAGGAAACAATAAAAACTGAATACTACGATGCAATCAAGAGAGAATGCTTTCAATCAAGAAAATCGATATAGTATTAAACAAGGGGAAAGACATAGAACACTTATAAGATTTTTTCAAATGCACACATTCTTGTTTCATAAACCATGGTCCTATTTATAGGACCTAATGGTAATTATCTCACTCCATCATACAACCCGTGATTGAGTTAGGTGTAGGAACTATCCTGTAACTTCTAGATCATGAGTCACTTTTTAGAACATGTCTATAACTATCTAGAATATGATAACTATCTAAATAACTACTATGAATCAATTCTTAACACGATGGTAATTTTGTTGTATGCAACGATGACTGTTATGTGCGGCAGCCCAATAGTGGTGGTGGCCTATTGTGGTCATCGACCCTGCCATAAGTAGCGACGACTCTGCCATAAGTAGCGACGACTGCACGAGTTGACAATGCCGCTGTGTTGATGATTGGAGCAGAAGGGGAACTCTATGCAACTATTGTTGAGGTGCTGCAGTACCTTTGGTGCACACAATTGAATGGCCGACACTAGGTTCTTCGGCGATGCATAGCAATCGTCAAAAGGTTGGACAATGGTGTTGCCGGAAAGATGCGGGGGTGCAACTGCTTTGGTGAGGATGGCTATCGTAGGAGTTGGTCGTGGTTGAGTGTTGTGTCCTCAAGCACGAGTTGCGACCAGCAATGCTAAGGGTTGTGAGGTGGTGCAATGCATGCGAGCGGCGAACATCGATGCATGGTCGACAACACAGACAATGATCGTGGAGTTGGTCGTGGTAGGGCACTAGTCTTGATCGGTGATGACAAAAGCAATGCATGATGATGGTACAACGATGCTAACACAAGGGTATGATTAAGGATTATGTTAGGTTTGGCATAGCAATGGCACACAACTGTGTGATGTTGGGATGCTGGCCACTGGATTGGTAGGAAGTCATGCATGATAGAGGTGGCTATGAAAAGGAGTCATGCGACGACGTTGGCCACACAATAAGGAATCGACATCGGGGAGAAAGTCGTGGTATCACGTGCAGTTGAGTGATTAAGCGTAAACCCTAATTTTTACCCCCAAAATTGGTTAAACTCAATTTTGATCGACTCTCACCCCATTCAATTTTGGTCAATTTTTAATTTGGTCAAATCCTATTTTAACTTGGTCAAATATGCACAATTTGGTTTTTGACAAATTTTGACCGATCTCATCAAATGTTTGATCAAAAGTTTAATTTTAATATTTCTCTTTTTGATTTTGACTTAGTTTTAATCGAGCCCCACCTGATCAAAATTCAATTTTGACTTAGTCAATTTTAAACTTTGACCCATCCTAAATTACGACTAGAGCCCAATTTAGACCTAGTTTGGATAAAATTTAGTCTTTTGATTGATTTTGACCCTTGTCAATCTTTATTTGATCGAACCTTAATTTTGATCAATTTTGACATTAGTCAACTATAATTTTGATTATCCTAATTAGGCTAATGTTTGACCCAAATTAATGAGTCTAATTATGGGCTTGTCTAATTAAATAGGGGTTATTTGGCTTAAATTAGGGTTTCATATAGAATTAAAAAATTATAAATCATAGATTTTTTTTATAGCTCTTTCATATGACATATAAGTGAAATTTTTATTACTTGTGATTCTTAAATTCAAATTGTTATTTTTTGAATATTTATGTAGTTATTCATATGCATATGTTTAAAAGGTATGAAATAATGTTTGTTTTAATGTAAAGTCATGATTTTTATTTTATCATGATTATTGTTATCATATAAAATTTATAATTCTAATTAAAGTTTATATTCAATAATTAATATTATCATTTTTATTGAATAACTTTTACATAATTAGAATAATAAAAATTTAGTGAATATTATTTGTAACTTATATCCCTAAGTCTTATTTGACTACTAGTTGTCAAAATGACCTAGGATGATAGAGTTATAAGATATGAATTATAATAAATATTTTATCATTTATAGAATATTTTAAATTATATTTTGTTGTATTGATCTTGAAATCGCTAAAGTGGTCTTGACTAATAAAATTATAAAATTATATTATAGAATTAGTTTTAAATAGTATTAAAAAATAATATTCATAATGATACATATAATTAAGAAATGAGATAGGATGATACTATTTTAGACATCTTTATAGTTTGTTATTTTATATCCAAAATAGTATACTATTATTCCACAAGAATAATATTTTATGTATAATTTTGAGTGAATATTAGTTATATCAA
Source organism: Musa beccarii (assembly GCA_024322285.1). Classification (NCBI taxonomy): domain Eukaryota; kingdom Viridiplantae; phylum Streptophyta; class Magnoliopsida; order Zingiberales; family Musaceae; genus Musa; species Musa beccarii. The sequence continues at coordinate 7,928,130 of CM044398.1, forward strand.
TATTTCACCCAAAGATAAAATATGGATAATATTGATAGTTCATCATATTTTAAAAAGTTAAAATATTATTATTGTATTATTACAATAGTACTTCTCATTATATTATTGTGCTTCAAATGCCTCTATATTTTTTAGATTAAATTATTACAAATAGCTGAGTATGTGTCATCTATATTAAGAGTTATATTGACCTTATTTGTTGAAAGGATCATAAACTTAACTACTGAAAATTCTGTGAGATAAATAATTAAAATAAATAATTAAAAAAGGTCCACTAAGCATAATTTTAATAATTACTAATAATATTTGAAGTTCATTATAGTATATAATTAGCGTATTAAAATATTTAAATATTGATTTAAATTTACTAATAAGTTATTTATTGGTATCTTAATAGAAGAATTTACTATACCTCAATATTCTTACATTCGAGGAATTATAAAATATATTCTCTTTATTGATGACAATGCTGCTAAGCTCAAAATATTTGTCATGTTGAGTCTTATCACATGCATTTTATTTTTAATTCTTGTTTGACATTTAAAATCCACTATAATATAATTAAAGGAATAGTGAAACTTAAATTGAGCTAGTATGTGTATTTAGAAAAAAAATTAAGATTAAAATAAAAAAGACTTGTTATATACTGACTATTATTTAAGGAGTGAATAACAATAAAATAAAATTGAAGCATAATCCACTAAATAAATCGGTGAGTTTGGAAATGCTATACAAACTTATAGAGGAAATGTCTTCATAATAAAGTGGTACGGTAATTAAAGTTATATAAAGAAGGATTATAAGGTTTGATATGAAAGAAAATATATAAACCTGACTTTTATATATTTCGAATCAAACATTACATAGGTCCCATTTATTATTTGATGGATTGTCTTTCAGGCTTCAACTTATATTACAAATAATTTACAACGATTAATTTTAACATAAAATAAAAATTATAAAAAATTTATCGTTATGGAATTATCTTTAAAGTGAAAATGATAGTAGTAGTTACTTATATCACCTATGCTTAGACAACTTATTTGATGTATCTTGATGATATATATTATATTTTTATAATTCTAGAATTTTATTTTATTTTATCTAAAATTGTTAGAATATTATTTTGTTTTGGTGATGGTAAACTCAATATATTTATCATTCAATTAAAATTGGTTATAAAATTATTATGATATTATTTTCTTTTGATGATGGTAAGCTCAATATATTTATTATTTAATTAAAGTTGATTATGACATTATATATGATTATTTGCAAATAATTAATATGAATTTTGAGCTTGAAATAATCTTGCAATCAAATATTGGCATGACATATAGTTTTGTAAATTCCTTAAGAGTATACTTACATATGTGCACTACTCCATGTTTCCTACTTTATGAAGAGATAGATATATTATTACATTTACAGATGATCTATCAAAATTAGACTATATATATATAATTCATATAATGCCTTAGGCTATTAACATCTTTTTATGTATATAAATGAAGTTGAATGATAATTAAATATAAATATTAAGATTATCAAATTCGATAGGGGTAATAAATTTTATGATAGATATGATGGGCTCAATCATAATTCTGGTTCTTTTGCTAGATATTTAGAAAAACTAGGTATTCAATATGCTTTATCAAATTTGGTATAATAGAAAAAAGATTATTGAAAGATAAAATTGTAGTCTTATAGATATAATAAGGAGCATCAAAGTTATTTTTTTATACCTAAATAAATATGAGATAAAGTATATCTTGAATATGATTCCTATAAGTTATATAAATTCTTTTTGAGTTATGAACTAGTAGAAAACCTAATTAAGATATTTATATATTTGAGATTGTTTTGCAGAAATAAGAGTCTTTAATTCACATGAAAAGAAATTAGACTCAATGATTATTTTTAGATATTTTATTATTTATTAAAAAATAAAATAATATAAATTTTATTATCCTAATTATAGCATGAGGACAATTGAATTTAGTAATATAATATTATTAAAAAATAATATATTAGTGGGAGTAAACATTTTACAATTTAATCTTGATATTGAGGAGATATAGGTTGATACTTTTTTATCATTTTATATTTAAGAAGTTGTTGTTCTCTAAATCACTAAATAACTTAATTAAAATGAATAATAAAATAACATTAATGAACTCTCGCATAATGTTGATATCGTTGTTGATGACTTATATAATAATTACAATTTATAATTTTCAAAAAAATTTAAAGGGAAAAGAGATATATCATTTTTTATAATTATGTGACATATCGGTAAAAATTAAATTATGATACAAGAATAAAAAATACTTCTTCATTGTTTTCATAAGTTTTGGAAGGTAATGATTTTGAAAAAAAAATATAATGAAATAAAAAAAGAGTTAAAATCAATAAACGAAAATGATGTATGAAAACTCATTTAATTGTCTAATAATTATAAAAAAGTCTTTAAGACTAAATGTAATGTAAACGATAATGTCGAAAAACATAAAGTCAGACTTATGATAAAGATTTTTTTAAATAAAATATTAGTTATTATGAGATATTTTCTAAAATTTAGTCAAAGCGAATGTTTTTTTAAAATTGGCGTAGAAAAGAGTTAATCAAAAGAACAAATGAAAGAAAATATTTCTTATACTATGCAATTGGAAGTCTATTATATATTTCAATCTATTCCAAACCAAATATTAATTTTGTAGTTAGAATACGGGGTAGGTTCTAGAATTAACCAAAAATAAAATATTAAAAAGCTGTAAAGAATAAAAATAAGATATTTATAAGGAATGAAATACTATATGCTCACACATAAGAAATTAGATCATCTTAAAATAATAATATTTTTATATATTGATTTTATAAATTACTTTGATAGTAGGAAGTCTATTTTATAATTTATATTTATATTAACTAGAGTGATAATTTATAAAAATAAAATAATACAAAAATATATTACTGATAGTAGAAGTTGATTTTGTGGTGCTTTGAGACCACTAATCAAGCTTTATTCCTATAAAATTTTATCTTAGGATTTAGTGTACTCAAACTTACTATAAATTATTAAAGTACTAAAAAATATTTTGTGATATACTATAGTAGCTTTCTTCTTTAAGAATAATAAATACTATAGCGGTTCTAAGTATATTGACATAAATTATCTGGTAGTTAAAGAAAATATCTAAAAACAACTAATGTCAGTTAAGAATCTGAGTTTTACTGTATTGATTGCTAATCTATTTACTAAGGATTTACAATCTAAAGTATATAAGAGAATATGTTCTTATGATTGAGTTTGTTATTAACTCATAAAAGATACGGTGATGTATACTTGAGCAGACATTATAATTAATATTTTTATTTATATAATTAAAGTTATTTATTTTTGTTATCTATTTATATTTATATATGCATATATTATAACTAAATATGATAAAATAATTATCTTGATAAGATAAATTATATGAGTTATTTTGGACTACATTATGAAAGACTAATAATGTTATAATACATAGAATAAATAGAGTGATATACAACATGATGATATACAACATTATAACTTGTATAGTTAATTAGACTTAATAGAGTATTATTATATTTATTGGTCTTATTGATCTATTTTTAAATTCATGTGTGTCTAAAAGCTTTTCCAAATTTAAATTCTAATTGGGAAAAATTATTTTTAAATAAATTTTATTTCATTATTTTGATTATTAATCATTTTGTATCTTATCAATTAATAAACCAAGTAAAAAAATATTATATTTTATGACCCTAATTAATTGATTAAAATATACTAAGATTCTAATTGAATTCTAATTAATGTTACGGACCAATAGAAAGAAATTTTATGTATGTTATTATATATTAGAAGATGATTTTGATGAAGAATCTTTCCTTACATATCATATCATCACATAAACCTTTTTTTTTTGTGTGCATAATTTGATAAGTTTCTACCCATTAATTATAATGGTCTTAAATAAGAAGAGACGATGAGAGTCTAATTCTTTCTTATGCATATTATCATGGTGCATTGCTTCATGACACTCGAGGTATTCTGTTTATTATCATGTTTAAAGATATAATATATTTCATCTTTTTTTTTTTTTACAAAACTTGATTTCAGTTTTGGCATTAAATTTTTTACATAATAATTTTATTTCTTATAAATTAAAATAATATATCGACTAGATGGAGATGATATATTAATCGTGACCAATGTGTCATATCTCCCTTATCAACTTAAGGAGGAGAATTTGCAAATTAATAGTAAGTCATAATTCATTAAAACTCTCAAGTAAAATAAGATTAACAATTTTGGAGTATTACAATCTTATTTATTTAAAATCTCTACTTATCACACAGTAAGCAAAGATGCGAAACCACGATTTTAAGAATTAATTAGGTGATCATAAATTAAATTCAAAGTCTTTAAGTTGTTAGGAAAAAAGTTTTGGTACTTCATATTTCAATTATACAACAGAATAACGATTCGCAAGTCTAACGTAAAGAAATGAAGGGGATTCAATAAATGATTAAGCAAAAACTGCATCAAGACTTATTAGACTCAAACTCATTCGATACTTAGATTTGAAAGATTTGAGAGTCGATAATGTGTGGTGTTCTTGTATTAGATCAAGGACTCGTATGGGTCCTTTTGTGACAAGCTTATATAGAGAATTAATTTACGTCGTTATTTAGTTGTGAAAACATGAGCTGAACTGTTCGATGTTACTATTATTAGCACAATAACACGTGGAAACATGTGGGGATGGATAAGATCTTTGTTGGCCCTGCCACAAACTCTGAATCTTATATCCATCATCATATTTACTCAAAAGTATTACACACTAATCGAGTAACCTAAATCCTCGATCGATAACACGGAATAGATAGACACTATGACTCATCATACCTTTGTCACAATATCTAAACCTCGTCTCTCTCTGATATCATCGGAGTTTTACCGACTGCCATATTTTTCACGTCTGATATCACTTGAGATACACTTCCGAAAAGGAGCATTCACAGAGTAGGATCGAGCTACTATAATTCATCGCCCATTGGAAGTCTATCTCAGATATAATATAAGATTCATTGAATTGGAGCATTACAATCTTATCACACACCGTTATAATCTGCCAAATTCGAAGCACCACTCTCGGATAAGGGTTTCGCCGTTCTCCGTATTCACCACCACGATCTCACGTGGCGGTGGACGGCGTCTCACTCTGGTCGCGTCGACTTCCACGTCCCATCGCCTCGGTGTTCGTGCTTCCACACCAGCAGCGAACCGCGGCCGTTCGATTAAGTCGACGCGAGATCAATGACGGCGCCTTCGCTGGGTGCTATTGACTGACTTCTCCCGTGTCAGCGTTTGACCGTTTCATGAGATGTGGGTCGCGGTCAACGATTCTCTTCACTTCCAAACGAAGAATGACCCGTCGCGTACCTTGCTGGTAATTGGACGGAAGGCATGGGTCTCACGTGGAGCCCGCGAGGCGACCGGTAACAGCCACCAACCTTGCGTGTGGCACCGGATAATCCAACAGCGGACTGCGTGGAGTCACCGGCTGCAGCCGGTGGCGTCCCTGAGTACCAGGAAGAGGGAGCGCAACGGACACTGACTTGCCATTTCGGTCTTCGACCATATAAGGGACACCGTCCGCCCGCCCGAATCTCCATCTCTATTCGATCACCAGGGTTGGGTTCGTGATCCCTCTCATCCTCGAAGTCATGTAATATTTTCTTTTTCCCACATTTCTTTTAGGTTGTTTGGTTTCTGTCCTCGCTCCCTTCATTTTAGACTATTACGGTGCTTATTCTTGGTTATTTTGTTGGTTTTAGATCGATTATAGCTATTATTTCGCTTCCGTTCTATGAAATGTAGCACCTTTTGAGTCTGAATGTTGATTGCTGATTCAGTCGATAAGGATTTGGCTCGAGAATGGTTGAAGCAGTGGACGGGGCGCACGAGGCGGTTGTCTGGAAGGTGGAGCCGCACTCCTCCGTTGCGGAGGCGGACGACTTCGACCGCTCGTCGTGGCAGCTCGATCGGCCGAGGTTTAAGATCGAGCGGAGGCTGTCGTTCGAGGAACGGTCCTTCAGCGATCTCTCCATCACCGGTAATCTCAGGCCGGTCGACAGTTGCGGCAGCATGCACTCCTTTGGCGCAGTGCCCACGCCGACCTCGCCGGCTTGGAGCCCGTTCGAGCTGCCTCCGATGGTCAATGAGGCATGGGATGCCCTTAGGAAGTCCGTCGTCTTCTTCCGGGGACAGCCGGTGGGGACCGTAGCCGCCGTCGATCACGCCTCGGGGGAAGTCCTCAACTACGACCAGGTACACCCAATGAAGACACAACTGTTCGACCTGATACCTCTGCAATAGTTGAGCCTTTTGATGTGTGGTTTGGGCCCTTGGATCAGGTGTTTGTCCGTGACTTTGTGCCAAGTGCTCTGGCTTTTCTAATGACCGGTGAGCATGAGATCGTTAAGAACTTTCTCTTGAAGACAATTCACCTTCAAAGTTTGGAAAAGAAGATAGATCAATTCAAGCTTGGGGAAGGGGTGATGCCAGCGAGCTTCAAGGTGAACAATAATCCAACCAGGAAAACTGAAACTCTAATGGCGGATTTTGGTGAGAGTGCGATAGGGAGGGTTGCACCCGTGGACTCCGGTTTTTGGTGGATCATTCTTCTCCGTGCCTACACAAAATCTACTGGTGACCTATCCTTATCGGAAACCCCTGAATGCCAAAACGGGATGAGGCTTATCTTATCGTTATGCCTTTCCGAGGGGTTCGACACGTTTCCCACCTTGCTTTGTGCCGACGGATGCTCCATGATTGATCGTAGAATGGTAAGTCTGTCGACATCTTGTTCCTAATCTGCAGTTCTCTTCCTTCTATAATGATTGTGCGTGTGTGGTGCAAACTAAATTTCCAGGGTGTTTATGGCTACCCCATTGAAATCCAAGCTCTGTTCTTCATGGCACTGAGATGTGCTCTATCGATGCTTAAATCTGATGCGAAAGGCAAGGAGTTCATGGAGAGAATAATGAAGCGCTTGCATGCCTTAGGTTTCCACATGCGACGTTACTTTTGGCTTGACTTCCAACAGTTGAACGATATATATCGCTACAAGACCGAAGAATACTCCCACACGGCAGTAAACAAGTTCAACGTCATTCCTGATTCGATCCCGGACTGGATATTTGATTTCATGCCTTGCCGTGGTGGCTACTTCGTCGGCAACGTGAGCCCTGCAAGAATGGACTTCCGATGGTTTGCTCTGGGTAATTGCATTGCCATACTGTCTTCGCTTGCTACACCAGAGCAGTCAGATGCAATAATGGACCTAATCGAGGAGAGGTGGGAGGAACTGGTGGGTGAAATGCCATTGAAGATATCTTACCCTGCTTTAGAAGGCCATGAATGGAGGATCGTGACAGGTTGTGATCCCAAAAACACCAGATGGAGCTACCACAACGGAGGTTCTTGGCCAGGTAATGAGTGGCAGTTCTCTCTTTCTCTCGGTTCTTTGACACTATATCATCAAACCCGCAGCTAACTCTTGAGTTTGTATTCTCTTCTTCATGCGATGCTGTTGACTGTAGTGCTTCTATGGCTGCTCACTGCAGCCTGCATCAAGACAGGCAGGCCACAGATTGCTAGAAGAGCGATCGAGCTTGCCGAGAACAGGCTGTCGAAGGATGGATGGCCGGAGTACTATGATGGGAAGCTTGGGAGGTACGTCGGAAAGCAAGCCAGGAAGTTGCAGACGTGGTCTATCGCCGCTTATTTGGTGGCTAAAATGCTGCTCGAGGACCCTTCTCATCTTGGGATGATATCTCTGGAGGAGGACAAGGTGAAGGCGCCTCCCATGAAGAGGCCGGCTTCATGGACTGCGTAAATGTCAACCGTTCTCTCACACCATTCTTTGTTGGGAAGTCATCGTTCCTGTGTCCGCCGTCCCAACTTTGGTAGCTTCGAGTGCATTAGAACATTAACCTGATCTCAATGTAGTGATGAACTGTGATTCACATGATTGAAATATAATGAAGTATACTTTTGTTGGATTCATCTCAACTTGAGGCTCCAAACCAATTTGTTGAAGTGTACAAGCAAGTGATGTGAGATGTTCATATCAAGTCTTATTTATCGTTACTTCAACGGTCAACAGGTCGTGCAAACTCCATGATATTACATTATGTTCTAGTAAATATAACAGCTGTTGTAACAGCTTTCGGATTATATTAAATGATATGATATCCGTAACGGTTTACATTGGTGTTATGATTGAATATAACGCCAGTTTTCTTCGAACCTTAAGTTTCACGCTTTGCCAAAACGGTTAATCGATCTCCGTCTCGTTCCTTATTCCCTGGGATGGCTGGCGGACTACCCGACGACGACGGCAGCCGCGGCGACACCCAAACAGCCTTTCCCCCCAGCCTTCCCCTTCGACTTGCCGTCCCCCCCCCGGCCGGGCGATCGGTGGCATTCGTGGTGTCGAGTGGCGCCTGATGATTTCGAACCTTCTTGTACCCGTATCTGACATGAAGGTAATCTTCATTCGTCTATATAGGATTGCTTGTTTCAGAATTTTAATGTCTTTTCGATTCATTTATATGGCTATTCTGCGATGTTGTTAGGCAATCACCGATCTTCGTTACTTTTCGCCCCATTATGATGGTGACACTACATTGTGAGGATTAGCTGATCCTTCACCAAATATTTTCGTAAATTTAGCTGAATCCTTGATAGGTATTTGGATGGTTATCGGCGTTGCTAGACATCTAAGTAATCTCAAATAAACCTTAGGGAGAATTCCGGATTTGTCTTACATGATCTCTGTGGTGTCTATCATCCCCTTCTCTCCTTAATGAACAAGTATTTCACCAGAACTTTGAATTTAGACAAAATTACAATTTAACTTGAACACTATATTAGTTTAATTAGTCTCTTCTTTGTTGATACATGTTAGGAGTTATTGTCTCCTCCGTGAATTGGATAGAACACTGGTAGGAGATGATCAACCATGACTTTCATAATGAACCATGCAACAAGAACTTTATTTTTTTGTCAAGACGCCTAGTTACATGCTTTCTATGGTAGCATCTAATCTGATATAAATTAATGCAAAATTAAGGAGGCAGTTCCAACTGGTAGTAGTATTATCCTAACTAGATGCCCTAAAATCTTGTTCAATCCTTCCATGAAATCTTATTTATCATGAGGACAACCTGCATCGCATAAGGACATGTCCAAAGAAGATCTTTAGCTGCACCAGTTAGATGAGTTGAATAAATTACGATTAGTAGTATGGAGAGAGAACCTAGAAAACTTTGTTAAAAACCAAAATGATTGCTCTTAATTTGACTAGCGGTTTTGCTCCATCCCAAATAGTTCAGACATTATGGTTTGTTGTTGGCATGGAGGTATCAAGTATTCCAATCACCCATCTGCATGAGTCCGGTGCCACACTCCCAAATTTTTTTGGACATGGGTCTTACACATGCCATTGCATATGTTGATAGCCTGTTGGTGCATTATGTGCTGCTTGGTATGTGCAAAATGATCTGTACTTTTATGAATGGTAGCGCTATTATGTTTTCAATGCAATTGCTTATAGATTAATTATTATTGTGATTTTTCTAAATCTTATTACTTATATAGTTAGACTAGTTGAAATCATAGGTCAGCGGTGTTGGTGGTAGTAGTAGTTGTTGCAAAAGATGTTATGCATTCATGGTGGACTCCTTTATATTCTTAGGTTTAGATGCTTAGACCTGTAGCTTGTGTCGATCTGGTGTTTGTTTAATTTAGTCATTTTTGGGGAATTTGTTGGAAAATTCATTGTCGGATGTTTTGGTAAATGGTAGTCTCAGACAGATCTGAAATCCAGTATAGTTTTGACAATCTCATTGTTTTATCATTGAAGGGAATAGTTCTGAGTTCAAGAATTAACCAAATTCAATTCCTTCTACTTTTATTACGTTAGACATTTCAAGAATATAATTCATGTAAAGATTGCCATAACATCCAAACTTCCTTACAGCTAAATTGACTTGATCATTTGATGTTTACAAGTTCCTACTTTGCCATCATGCAGCATCTCTTCCGCCTTTCCTGCTCACATACTCGCACAGCCGGCACGGCAGCGCATCGAGGCTGGTGGCACGGTTCTTCCTGTAGTAACCCATCACACCACACCTCCTCCAAGCATGGTACTCTGCATAGGCAATGGGGTCATCTGCCACAGCCTTCACATACGAAGCCAGCTCTTCCATGGAGCCAAACTTGGATCCATCAATGATGGAATGTGGAGGGACAAAGCTTTCGACATTCGGTGCCCCAAAGTAGATGGGCACTGCACCGGCATCAAGTGCATAGTAGAGCTTCTCGGTGATGTAGCTGTCCGTCTTGGTGTTTTCAATGGCGAGGACAAACTTGTAATGCGACATGGCACAGTGTACGTGCCCCCACCAGGGTTGTTTGGTGACCAGCTCCATTTTGCACTCGGGGTAGAAGGAAAGTGCTGCGTCACTACCCCCTACATTGTTCACGCAACCTCCGAAAGAATGATGGGAGATGTGGGCAAAAAACTTCTCGGCAAGTTCGTTTCGGAACTGGAAACACCGCGAAGAAGACCAGTAGACAAGGATGTCCTGAGAAGATTTGGAAGGTAAGAAAGAGTAAAGATAACATATAGTTATTTGGCTATTTTTCAGAGAGCAATCTATAAAACCATACGCTGCTGTAGTCATGACAATTAGTGCATTTGATTGACATGGTTAATGGGATATTATCAAAACTCTAAGTTCCTAATTTCAGGCATATTTGTAGTCATTTTTATCATGCAGTAATCAGGATTTTAAATTGTAGAAGAATTTTCCAAGTTTCTTTCAAACATAGAAGTAAAATGCTTAAATTTGTTTGATGTAATTTTGAAGCTCACCGTCAATCAATATTTGAAGCAAAATATTTCAAACTTGTACACCACCATCAGATTCCAAAAAATGACTAGCTTATTTGGCAATAATATTTTGAGTGATAATGGTAAGATCTTAAGATCAAATTTCATTTGTACTATTTGTCCTTGAAGAAAAAAAGTTCAATTTTAGTCCGGAAATCATTTTAATTTGAACCATGTCTAAACTGAGAATATGAAATAGTAATCTTTTCTCCTTGTAAATAAAGAGGAAGCAAGCTTATTACCATTCATGGTCTCATATTTTGTGTCACCTTAGATTAATATCTACTCTGCGACACCTATATGTTTATTTTCTTTATTTCTTCTTCTTCTTTTGCCTATTCAACCCTTATCCCAACACCACAGAACCTAATCCAAGAACAGAACTTTTGCTCCAAAATAATTTAGCTATTCCTTCTATTATCATTCCCATCCCAAGCATGACAAAATATGAAGATGAACAATAAGGTTCACACATATTATAACTCATCCAATTTGGAAAGAAAAAAAAAACAATATCAAAAGACACGACGTTAAGTATCGAAATGTATCCACTTGTGACTCCAGAAAAAGAGAAGTGATAGCTTACGTTTCTTTTCTTAGAGGAGACATGGTAATTCCGGGATTTATGAATAAGGGAGGCAGGATATGTGCACTGCACATCATCCTTGGCATGATAGCCAACAAATATGTCTTCATATCCTGATCGTTTCCTAGTAGGTTCGATATCCATATACACTCGAAGCGGTTCACCCTTTTGCCTCTGTCGGCAACAAAAAGAGAGTTATTAGAACAAAGATGTAGTGGAGAATTAGGGATAAATAAGTGGCTCGCCTTAAACGTCTTACCGTCTTCGGAGGCGAATCCCACTCGAAGAACACGGCGTCGGGCTTGTCGGCTAGGGCTTCGGATTTGGTCCAGAGGCAGGACATCCCGCACCGGCACGAGTACAGATCATCCATCTCGTCCGGGATCCAACTCCACCCCTTCACCAGAATGCTGATATGCCTGGCGCCGAGGCTCGAGCAATCGCCGGCCTCCGCGTCCTGGATCGCCGACGGGTCCGCGGTCCAGTTATTGTAACCGTGCTTCTCCCGGAACCGCTCGCAGCCCACCTCCTCGTCCCATCTCGCGAACGCGGCGGCGAGGTCGGTGAAGGTCTCGGGCGGATGGTTAGGAGTAGGGGCGGTGTCGGGGAGCGGCTCTGCGAGCCTCCCAACGTTGTCGGCGAGGGCTGGGGGGGGGCGGGGGCGGGGGCTGGGCCAGGGTCGGCGATGGGCCTGGCGACGGCAGCGAAGGAGGAGGAAGAGAAGCGGAAGGGAGAGGAGAGGGAGGAGAAGTCGACGTAGGTGGTGAGGAGGAGGACGAGGAGGAGGAGAACGGAGGAGGGGAGGAAGTGAAGGAGGGCGTGGTTGTTCACCGGCGGCATCGGGCGAACAGAAGAGTGGAGGGAGATTGGCCGTTGTTTGCTGTTATACTTCTTTTTCCCAGTTATTTTATTTTAGGCGCGGCCGCGTGTGTATATATATATATATATAAATATATATGTATATATATACATATATATATGTATATATATATGTATATATATAATATATATGTATACATATATATACATGTATATATATACATGTATATATATATATGTAAAAGTTTTAAAAAGATTATTATAATTTAAAAAATCCAACTACCAATTAACTTATAGTTATTGATATAAATTAACTTATATGGATATATATAATTATAATTATAATTATATTGAGAGAAGAGAGCGTGGCGCGGCAGACAGATGGGTGCGGGGCCACTCAACATGTGAGTTGGGGGCCACGAACTGCGCAATCGAATCTTACAACGTGCTCAAATGTTGCACATAAATGCGTGGACCCAAAAGTCTACCGAGGCTTATCGTGTGGTCATGTGATTCTATTTGGATGACATGTTAATCTTTTGTATCAATGTGCTTTGGGTAACTTGTCATATTCAAAGTGAAAGAAAGTAAATACCTCACATCAAAGTCAAGAAATATATTCTATACTTGGATTGGAAGGGTTGCTATGAATCGTACAAGATAGGATTTAGAATTAACTACGGATGAGCTTTCAAACAAGTAGTACAATCATTAGTGCAAGGACATTTTTTATTTATTTATATTGCTTAATCACCAACCTCCTCCTCCTCCTCCTCCTTTTTTATACCATTCATGAGCATCGGACTTAGTGGCAAGCTAAAGCTGGTCAACGCAAATCCTCCCAAACAAGGCATGTGCCAACATTATGATGAGAGATTAGGTTTTGTTAGATTCACTCAAAGGCAACTTGGGAACATCCACAAGTTGTATTTTGCCTTCCCACTACGAGATCATGTTTCAATCTTTTTTATAGAGCACATATCTAATAAATTATTCCATTATGTCAAATAAGATAAAATTACATGTGTATCCTCTTAAGGTCAATGATGCTTGCATTTGTCACTCAAGTTTAAATATACGACATGATATCGACATCTTTGAATCTCGTAAATATACAGATCATTCATTAAGATAATAGTAAAAAAAAATTTCGAAATTATGGATCGACATAATACTAGCAAAAGACATATATGTTCCTCAAATACCTCTATCATGAAAATATGTTTATAAATGTTAGGAACAATTCAGCCAAAAAAAAAAAAATCTGAAACACTATTTTTCGGTTTGGTGTTCAAATTACACTTATCTTAATTAAAAATGAAAAATGAAGACGATTGACATAAACAAACTTTCCTTTTGTTTTATTTGTCAAAGAAAAAAAATTTCTCTTTCAATGAACAAATTATTGTTATTGAAATTAATCGTTAATCCGAACTAATCTATTTTTTTCAAAAATTGTCATTTCTAGACAAAAATGCCAATCCAAAAAATCTTACTGTGTCAACATGCAAGTGCGAATATTATGTTATTGTGTAAGGATAAACTAAGATCAAGGACAAATCCAACTTGTTCCTCCAATGCTCAAATCACTAAATATCCAAAGTAATTTTTATAGAAACTTAAATGAGAGAGAACTTAGATCCTATATATATTTTTTCTGGATCGGTTCTGATTTGGATAATATAACTCCCGTATTAAAATTTTTTTTTGAATGTTTTTACTGTTGATATGGTAAATGTGATGTGAAAACACTTTCAATCTCGTAGTGTACACCATGGAAAAAAAAAAAAAGAAGAAAAGCTTTTTGCATTGCCTCCGGTCAATCAAGGTTGCAAACCTTCATAGCCTGCTAACTCTCCCGCCAGTTGAGGTGCAACATTGCCTGTATCGTTAGCCTATCTATATTTATGTCACTAAAATCTCACCCTTACCTCTCTAGCCTTTAAGTTTAAGCTGAATCATTAAGCTTGAGACATGAACTATGATAATAATCGTAAGATTGACTTGTGATCTCCGTTTCTATCATCTATCTTTACCATGTGTTAGAGGATTCATCGGGGCATCCTATCATTCAGCACCTCTTCCACCTTTCCTGCTCACGTACTCACATAACCGGCACGGCATCGTATCAAGAGAGGCGGCGCGGTTCCTCCCGTAGTAGCCCATCACACCACACCTCCTCCAAGCATGGTACTCCGAGAAAGCCACCGGGTCATCTGCCACACCCTTCACGTACGTCGCCAGCTCTTCCATGGACCTAAACTTGGATCCATCTATGACGGAATGCGGAGGGACGAAGCTTTCCACGTCCGGAGCCCCAAAGTAGATCGGCACCGAACCAGCATCCAGAGCATAGTAGAGCTTCTCGGTGACGTAGCTCTCCGCCATGGTGTTCTCGATGGCGAGGACGAACTTGTACTGCGACATGGCACAGTGCAGATGATCCCACCAGTGTGGCTCGGCAGTCGGCTCCATCCTGCACTCGGGGTAGAAGGAAATGGCGGCGTCTCTGCCCCCTACGTTGTTCAAGCAGCTTCCGAAGGAGTGATGCGAGATATGAGCAAAGAACTTTTCTGCAAGCTCAGTTCGGTGTTGGTAGCACTTTGAGGAAGACCAGTAAACAAGAACATCCTGAGAAGATTCATCATGAAGGTGAGGGGATGTGCGTCGAAGCTCTGACAGCGGAGTTGGAAGTGATGACTCACGTTTCTTTTCTTGGAGGAGACATAGTAATTTCGGAATTTACGGAACATGGATCCAGCATATGTGCATTGAACATTATCCTTGGCATGGAATCCAACAAATATGTCCTCCAATCCTGTAGGTCGCCTGCTGGCTTCGAGATCCATGTAAACACGAAGTGGTTCACCCTTTCGCCTCTGTATTAAGAACAGGGTAGACGACAGAGATTAGGGCCAGTCTGATTCCATTCTGCTATGTATATGTGTCTCTTCTTACCGTCTTTGGAGGCGTTTTCCACTCGAAGAACACGGCGTCGGGCTTGTTGGCGAGGGCGGCCGATTTGGTCCAGAGACAAGTCATGCCGCAGCGGCAGGAGTACAAGTTGTCCATCTCGTCAGGAATCCAAGTCCACCCCTTCACCAGAACGCTGATGTGGGAGGCGCCGAGCGTGGAGCAGTCGCCTGCCTCGGCGTCCTGGATCGCCGACGGGTCGGCCGTCCAGTTGCGGTGCTTGTCGCGGAACCGATCGCAGCCAACCTCCTCGTCCCATCTCGCGAAGGCGGCCGCGAGGTCGGTGCGGGGCTCGGGCGGCCTCTGGAGGGCGGGATCGCGGACTGGCCTAGCTACGGCCATTGCGGCCGAGGAGGAGGAGGAAAGGTATGAGAAGTCGAGGTAGCTGGTCAGGAAGAGGAAGAGGAAGAGGAAGAGGAGGAGGAGGGGGGAGGAGGGGAGGAAGCGGGCGAGCGCGTGGTGGTGTAGCGGCGACATGGAGTGGGGTGAGCAGACGACGCGAAGAGTTTGACCAATATTGCCCAGTATTATTCGTCTACAGACAACTCATCTGTGTTTTTGGGCACCTACTCTTTGTTTATCTTCGCTCTTTACAATTGGTAGAACATTGGGTCCCGCACGAAAAATCTGTATATCCTCAAGTCAAATAGCAGGTAGATTTGAAGGTAACCTAACACGGGTAACGTGAAATGGTGGATTCAGTAGCATTATATGTCGCTAGATGTTTTCGTACGTACATAAATCTCAGCATGTGCCAAACTTCTTGAAACAATAAAAGTGTTTATTTATCTTAATTTAATGGTTTTTCCAAACTCATCACGTGCAAAATCTAGGGATTGGGATTGGCACAGTTTCTCATCTACGTGTCAATGAAGAGCCCATAGATTTTGTAAGTGAGTCAGAGATTTGAACTTTCGTATGATAAACATCATCTTACGATTATTATTTTTATTCCAATCAACAAATAGCGACAGAATTCGATCGTAGCAGATCGTCCCATCACAATTGCACCGAACCGTAAACAGCCACAAATCCAACATGATCGACGCCTTTCTTCCGAACTCTTCCGAGCAGGACATGGCCACGAAGAACTCTTCTGCCATCATGCAGCCTCTCTTCCGCCTTTCCTGCTCACATGCTCGCACAGCCGGCACGGCAGCGCATCCAGGTTGGTGGCGCGGTTCTTCCCGTAATACCCCATCACGCCGCACCTCCTCCAAGCATGGTACTCCGCGTAGGCAACGGGGTCATCTCCCACGGCCTTCACGTACGAAGCCAGCTCCTCCGTTGACGCAAACTTGGATCCATCGATGATGGAATGCGGAGGGACGAAGCTGTCCACGTCCGGCGCCCCAAAGTAGATGGGCACCGCGCCGGCGTCGAGTGCGTAGTAGAGCTTCTCGGTGATGTAGCTGTCCGTCTTGGTGTTCTCGATGGCCAGGGCGAACTTGTAGTGCGACATGGCACAGTGCAGATGATCCCACCAGTGTGGCTCCGCCATCATCTCCGTCTTGCACTCGGGGTAGAAGGAGAGCGCAGCATCAGTTCCCCCTACGCTGTTCAAGCACCCTCCGAAGGAGTGGTGGGAGATGTGGGCGAACAATTTGGCGGCGAGTTCGTTCCGAAACTGGAAGCACCTCGAGGAAGACCAGTAGACGAGGGTGTCCTGACGAGATTCACAAAGGATCTTAATCGTCTCAATCCGTCGAACACGTTTGAAGCATCGCAATCAAAGAAAGCCGGAAGAGATGGATTACATTTCTTTTCACAGGGGAGACATGGTAGCTCCGGAATTTGCGAAACATGGACCCAGGATATGTGCATTGGACATCATCCTTGGAATGATACCCCACAAATATGTCTTCGAATCCTGTTCTTTGCCTGCTGGCCTCGATGTCGAGATAAGCGCGAAGGGGTTCTCCTTTTCTTCTCTAGATCGGAGAATAACGGAGGAAGATATCACGAAGAACAGTTTGCAATGTGCAAGGAGAAAGAAATGAGTTGACTTGGAGTCCATGTCCGATGGCTTACCGTCTGCGGAGGTCGCATCCATCCCTCGAAGAGCTCGGCGTCGGGCTTGTCGGCGAGGGTGTCGGATTTGGTCCAGAGGCAGGTCAGCCCGCAGCGGCAGGAGTACAGGTTATCCATCTCGTCCGGAATCCAACCCCCTCTCTTCACCAGAACGCTGACGTGCCTGGCCCCGAGCGTCGAGCAGTCGCCGGCCTCCGCGTCCTGGATCGCCGAAGGGTCGGCCGTCCAGTTGCGGTGCTTCTCCC
Organism: Musa beccarii; assembly: GCA_024322285.1. Lineage (NCBI taxonomy): Eukaryota > Viridiplantae > Streptophyta > Magnoliopsida > Zingiberales > Musaceae > Musa > Musa beccarii. The sequence continues at coordinate 7,945,778 of CM044398.1, forward strand.
GGAACCGGTCGCAGCCGACCTCCTCGTCCCATCTCGCGAAGGCAGCTGCGAGGTCGGTGAAGGGCTCAGGGGGTTTCTCGTTGGCGGCGGCGGCGGAGGAGAGGTTGGTGGTTGGCGCCTCCGGGGTGTCGGTGATAGGCCTGGCGGCGGCGGCGAAAGAGGCGGCAGAGGAGGAGGAGGAGGAGCGGAAGGGGGAGGAGAAGTCGAGGTAGCTGGCGAGGAGGAGGACGAGGAGGAGGAGGATGGAGGAGGGGACGAAGCGGGTGAGGGCGGCGCGGTTGCTTAGTGGCGGCATCGGGCGGAGAGAGAAGCCAAGAGGAGAGCAGTAGTGGAGAAGACTCGACGAAGTCCAGGTAGTTCTTCGTTTGTGGTTTTCTTATAGCGAGCGAGAGAGAGAGATCCTCCACTTCACTGCCGAGGGACACAAAGGGGGACCCACTGGTGGGATCCGTCGGCAGATCAATTGCAGTACTGGTTGAAAGAAAGATTTTGATTGTCCCAATTGTCGAGATTATATCCAAATTCGAAGAGCTTAGAGCTAAGTATTCTGTCTTATGTGAAGTAGTAGTGTCCTTAAGCCCTTTTTAGTGGTTTCTGATCATTAACAAAAGTAGATGAGTTAACTGGAACATACACTTGTCAACTAGTAACAAGGTTGAGCTTTGGAACAGTATGATGTTTGGAGGAGAGTCACACAATTTTGTCAAAGGCGAGATTCGACGTTGATAGTTAAAGTCAACCTAAACGTTAATACTTTCGATTGCTCATTCAACATCTTACCATCACATGCATGATATAAGATAAGTATCCAAGATATTAAGATCATATTGTGGTTTTGAATGGGAGAGTAGATTGCCGCAATATAATTGTGGTGTAACGCGACTCAATCATAATTTGCACTATTTATTTTATAGGGATTAGTGATGCCATTAGTACCATTTCTATTTAATGAAATGATGTGACATTTCATAGCCGTCACTCACTAATGAGTATCCAACGCAGTACATGCTTGCCCAACTTAGCCTAAATGCATTCAATTTCAAAGGCAATGATCTCAGGAAATGGCAAACATAAGAAGCTAAACTTATAATTGTGTGTCTGGCACAAGTAAGATGGTCAATTTATGGACTTATAACACCTTGGAAAAGTCTTAGGGGGACATAAGTTTATCGAATAAAACATGGCCATTTGTGTTGACCAAAGGCTTGTGTAAGACTAACATTAATTTTAGCTGAGCTGTGTAGGTTCAAGTCATAGTCAAATAACGCAACCTTGTACTTGGTTATTCATTGCTTAAGCTCGTTTAACCATTCAAAAAATAGAGCGGTCTGGCAATGCCAAGCAAATAGTTTTACTTTTTAAAATTTATCAAAATAAATCCCACCCTTTTTCTTTAATTTAAAGAAAAATTTTTTGAACTGAGACTTTACTTCAAACTCTCAATGTTTATATATACATACATATATACATATATATATATATATATAACTTATCATTATCCTTATGTGTTAATAAAAATAAAAAGAGAAAAAAATAAATAAAAAGTCAATCACCCAAAATAAAAAAATATGGAGTTAATCTTATCAATATAATAGTGATAGTAAAAAAAGATAAAATTAAATTTTTTTTATAGATTTAATTAATAAACATAAAGTACTGATTATAATTAATTAAGTCAAACAGAAGACTAGAGTTCCAAATCCTACTCTTCTTCAAATTTGCTATATAAAGTGATAAGAAAATACTATCAACTAATCATTATTTGATATGTACCTATCATGTGGTATCCATAGAGAAAGATGAAGATGAAGGTCACCCCTCGACCTATTTGTCCACATAGATGGAGATTCAATATAGGTAATTACAAGTTTCCTTTTTACTGATCAAAATGGTAATCATAGATTTCCTTCTTACCCTTTATGACTAAAAAAGTATTTATAAGTTTTTTTTTCTTACCCTTTATGACCAATTATGAATACTCATCTTGAACATAATAAAAGGAGACCTTGCTTGATAACTTGTGTCCTCACTTGCACATCTCAAGTTACTAACTTGGGCGTCGGAGGAATCGGATCAAGAAACTTTTTTTACTTTGATATTCATACAAATGAAATATTGGAAACTCGATATTTTCACCTCAAAGACACCTCGGAAAACCCTATGTATATGAGTTTGGACTACATTAGCTGACTAAGATATTAATAATTTTTTTCTTTAATATTTTTGGTGCTAGAAGGAACGCCCAATGTTGTAAGAATATTCGCTTACTAACCCTCCTAATGAATGCTCGATCAAGGAGGTCTTACCCCTCGACTCATAGTACTTTTACTCAAGGGTGGTAACAGCCAACCTCTCTACACATGGGTGCATCCACATTGGCACAAACACTAACTTGATATTGACAGTCATTCAACGATCAAAGAGCGACCCTAAGTCACCTACTTATCCTTGCTGTGGTGTTCCTGAATCTCACATAGTAAGTGTAGATGTTAATGGGCATGATGTAAGCTATTACTCTGTTCTTATCTCAGCTAGCCCGATAAGCGATTCTACAATCTCAATCATGATTAGTAGCTCAACTATTACTAGCACCCGATGCAACATCAACATCTCAAGAGCGCTTGAGGCCTATTGAACTGTTGGTCGAGCAGGCACCTTACTCCTCAACCATGGAGTTTAGTGGACCACCACACTACCACTATACTCCACCCGAATCCCAACCCTAGTTGATAGATTCAATGGACCAACGCTTGTAGGAGATGCAATGAGAATTATAATAATCTAAATTGGAAGGGCTACCCAACCCCATCTCGGGTCAGTCATCATTCACCGAGGGTATTCAAGAGGAGCCGATCTCAACCAACTTTTACCTCCCATCATTGAAAGCTTTTGATGATGGTACCAACTCGCTAGAGCATATATGTTGTTTTCTATGCCTAAATATCATTATATGAAACTTTGGACGTCCTGATGTGTCATACCTTTCTGACCATGTTAAAAGGCTCTACATGAGAATAATGTGCCCCTATGAAGTTGCTCCATATTATTTCCTTCGCTTAGCTCACCAAAAAATTCGAGCTTTACTTCTTTAAGAGTGTACACCTAAAGCTATCGGTGGTAATGCTTCTTAGACTTAGGTAAGAGGAGGAGAATATACTCACCAACAAAATTTGAGGCATGCAAGATGCTTATCTGTCATTTGTAATTCAAACATTAATGATGGGACTTAAGCCCTCTCGCTTTTTTGGGTCATTAGTAGAAAGGTCATCGATGATGATACTCGAGGTACTATAGAGAGCCAATCAATATATTATCATTAAGGCAACAGTCTTAAGCAAACCGGAGAAGACATACAAACAACCAAGACAAAAGCAACTACAATCTGCCTTGACCCTAAAGTCACTATGATGAAAATTATCACATCTTAAATTTTTTTTTACGGGATCATAACATCTTTCCATAAGTACACCCAGAACCAAATAAATAAATATTATTTTATTAATATACATAACTTTTAAATATTTATTATAATTTATTTATTTATCAAATTATTAGTAAAAAGTAGTTATAGGCTTTATTAAGAATTATAATGGTGTTAACTCAAAAATAAATCTAATTGATTTTACCTAGTGGTAAATGAAGATCTGCTACTAGGAGGTTGGTTTAAAAATCAAAAATAAAAATTTTTTAGCAACATTGAGTAGGAACCCTTATAAGTCAATTGTAAAATGAATACATGACCAAAAGCCCATTATCCTACTCACATATATCAAATATATGAAGGAACACTCCCCCAACAATAAATGGAGATAAACCCATATCGCACTTCTAACAACGAATAGAGTAGTGTTCCTCACCCACTAAAGTGAAAATATATTCATTCTAACAATGGATGGAGGAACCATCCAACAACCACACCTAATAGCCCATTAATCCTCAAAGGGAATCGTCATACCTACCCTCGGTAGTGAAACAACGTCATCTCATATTGATCATGTCTATATGAGGATGAAATAATATATTAAAATATTTATTTTAAATATCATTAATATTAAATAATATTAATTAACTCTTAATTAGCTTGAACCCTAGTTCAATCGATCTAATTAAACTCGATTTAACTATAACCTAGTTGAACTGATTTCTAATTCTCATTTAACTCTTGGACCTATTTCTTAACTCATCAACTCAATTGATGCTATTCTATAAAGGGGCTTAGAAACATGTGTAGTGTCAAGTAAAAGATCAATTGTAAATTGATCTTTTTTTGAGTCCAAGCAGATCTTCAAGAAAAATATTTAAAAAATTTTATATAATGGGGATATCCTTAAATATTAGCTTATTAGATTCTTCTTATCGAAATAAAGATAAATTACTATTAATATCTTTTTAGTAATAGTTGAATAATACTCAAGATTGAAATAATAGGAGGGAGCTTTTCTTTAGTACCAATGAATTGAAATGATAGTTGATCTGGAGGTGAGAAAGTAATAGTTTTCTAGAAATAGTCGACACCTATATGATACACTGAAAGTCAGTCCACACCCAAGACAGTATCAAAATCTTAAAATTATAGTAGAATAAGATCTACTAGCAAATCATGAATTTTAATAGTAACAACATAATTTCTAAATATTTGTTCAGTTATAAGAGGGTTTCCAACTAGTGTTGCTACTAATAACATATTATTCATTGTCTTAGAATTCTTATGTAATCTTATAGTAAAATAAAATGATATAAAAGAATACATAGAACCAAAATCTATAAGTACAGAAATAGACATGTCATAGAGTGTGATTATACCTTGAATGATAGATTCTAAGGCTTCAACATCTTAATGGGTGAATACATAGACCCTCATATAACCTCCCCCTTTAGGTCTTGGCTATTATTATCTGGATATTTAGTGTAGAACTCGACATTGATGTTGCTTTCATAGGTAGTCCTTTGACATGTGCTCTGGTTATTAATAAAAAAAAACACGTTGGCCCATGAGGCATGAGATGGAAACATAAGCCGTCTTTTTATAGAAATAACATCTTATGACAACTTAATTATTGGGAGGTCCTACTTGTTGATGTTCGAACTGTTTGCTCTTATGTTTCATTGAGGGTCTAGAATGTGATACCCTAAATGCAAATTGTGTAATACTAAAAGGTCATTTTCAATCCTTTACCTATTACAATTCATTATCTATTTTTTCCACTATTAGAGCTTGATTGAGCACTTCAGTATATGTTGATAAATTCAATATAGTAACAAACTTTCTAATTAATGGACAAAGTCTCCTCTCAAAGTAACAAGCCCTTTGATGTTCATTAAAAGCAATATATAGAGAGAATTGGGCCAACTCAGTGAAATAATGATTATATTCCATCACAGTCCTACTTTCCTAGTAGATGCTAAGGAACTCTTGTTACTTATCAAAGTAAACTAAATCAGGGAAGAACTGCTCATAGAATATACTATTAAATTACTTCTAAGTCACCACAGCCTTTTGCCTCCAACATCCCCCTTTGAGGTCCACCAAATGTTTGTCTTCACTTCCAAAAGAAAATGATTTTTTTTTGTATTTAATAGCTTTAAATATTACCTCTACTTGACGGATCCAATGTTCAACGAAGATTGGATCTGATTTGCTCTTAAAAATAGGTGGTCCTAATCTCTTAAAATGATTAAAAGTATTATTTCTATTCGGTGGAGCTCTATCTAGCTTCTCTTAATGCTCAAAGTAGCCTTTAATAATATTTATGACTATGTATATATCATTTGGAGCATTGATAGGTGTCAGAGCATAAGGTACATTTTGCGTTAGTTATAAGTGCCCTATAAGTCAATTATATGAGTGATGGTATATTTAACATGTTACATTAATCTCTTTGCTTATGACCATCAAAATTTTATCATATATTATATAGATGTATATTGTGATGTCCTTAGATTTATATAATGAGAATCAGATCATGATGAGTCACGATAATGAGATTGATTCACCTTTAAACATAGATCCTAAATCATCTCGGTTATAGATTATTCGAGGAAGGATATCAAGATAACCAAATAGACTGATACATTATATACTCATCCATATGATGGAGGCAACTTGTCTCATAGTCGCTCGTTTGGGGACACTAGAGGTACAGTGCAGGTGCTCATTGGAGAATAAATTCATTGATTGATCCGCTTATGAAATGTTGGATGGTTAATAATACATGACATTAGACAACATTTCCATAGTCCTAATTGTATGCCTGATCCTTAGACTTGAGACACCAAAGATACCTTATATGAGAACTCTATTCTTTGACACCAGACTTACAGGTTTGGAAGTTCCAAATATGATTTAGTCGGTTCTCAAGAATGGTAGTCAATCTTATGAAGGCAATTGAGTATCAATAGAGAATCATCCACTCTCGAAATCATGATAGGAATATCTCACGTGTGCTCACTCATACAAAATCTCTGGCTAGAGACATTCAAATTGAGAGAGAATGAGTTCTTTTGGAGAATCCAATTAGAGCGAGACTCAGACAGGATTTTGTATGGGCCTGACATTACTATGCTTAATATACGGTCTTTGGGATATTAGATGGATGAGAGACTATAGATACATAATAACTGAGGACAGATAGATCTGATGGATTAGATCCCCCTTACCGTCTGAGGATTATGGCACAGTGGCTCAATACGTCCATAGTCGATGTGTCGAGTGAATTATTAAGGAGATAATAATTCACTATATTATAAGGAGTTATGATAAGAGCAACTCACGGTTAGCTCAGTATTGGGCTTAAAGTGTCACACACATATAGTACATATTGCAATAAGTAGATGTGCAAATATGAGATATCCGTGGAGCTCCTAGTTTGGATCATGTGGATAAGATCTAATTAGATAATTGGATAGAAATCCAATGAGAATAAGATCCATTAAAAGATAAGTTTTATGCACCTTATAAATAAAAGGATCTTTATAGTTCATAGGCTATAACTACTGGTAGTCACCCCTTCAATTCTCCTCAGCATTCTCTCCTACTCTTTGGCTCCGGTAGCATTGTGGTATGCATGGAGAGGGAGATCCCACGATGATCTGAGAAGCGTTGTTGTCATGTCTATTATGTGGATTACCGCTAGAGTGAAGTATACGAGTGCTCCTTCATCCTCTTCATCAGATCTGATATTTTCAAGGATATACGAGCTCCCTAGGTAATGCTTCTAACATGATTCATGCATTTTTTTTAGATTTATAATTTTTTCACATACCAATCATCGCACAACAATCAAATACTCAACTATGAGAAATCTGATTTTGTTTTTATTTTTCGCTATGCATGAGATGTTGATTCGTGATTTCCTAACATTTTGTAGTGTTGAGAAACTAGCACATAATCAGTGACAAGTGTATGTGAGGACTAAGTTTGTTCTATGATATGTGGAACTTCTAATTTATGATTTACTTGAACATTTCTCCGAGTGTATAGGCTAGTGGTATTATGACCAAGAGCATCTCAAGTGATAGGACCATTGTTCTCTTAAATTGACTCTATTATTCCTATAATAAGTCAAAGATAATCATCGGTTAAATCAATCAAAGGACCTAAACACTTATAGGCCTTAGACCCATACTCTAATATCATAATATCACATCATCATTTTTTTTATAGAATCATAACATCTTTCCGTAAGTATATTCAGAGCTAAATAAATAATCATCATTTTATTAATATGCATAACTTGTAAATATTTATTATAATTCATTTATTCATCAAATTAGTCATAGGTTTTATTGAGAAACATAGTAATATTAACTTAAAAATAAATTCAATTGGCTTTACTTAATGGTAAAGGAGGGACAGTTCTCCAATGAAATCTGGTCTAGTGCTATTGGAAGGTTACTTTGAAAATTAAAAATAAAAAATATTCAACAAGGCACTGAGTAAAAACTCCTATAAGTCAACTATAAAATAAATATATGACCAAAAGTCAACCATTCCACTAGCGTATATCAAATGTTTAAAGGAACACTCTCCTAACAATGAATTGAGAGGCTTTATCCTACGGGATGAGTTTGTATTCTCCCAATTATGAATGGAGACAAACTCATATCGTACTCTCAATAGTGGATGAAGTAGTGTCGCTCACCTACTAAAGTCAGAAAACATTTCTCCTAATAATGGATGGAGGAACCATCCAATCGCTACATCTGACGGCCCAGTAATCCCAAAGGAAATCTGTCTATCTACCCTCGATAGAAAAATAATATCATGTTATATTGGTCATGTTTATATTGAGATGAAATAATATATTAAAATATTTCTTTCAAACAATATTAATGTCATAATATCAAGTAACTCTCAATTGACTTGAACCATAGTTCAATCAATCTAATTGAACTTAATTTAATTAGAACCTAACTAAATCGATCTCTGATCCTAATTTAACTAGTCTGGAACCACCTTAGATCGATATAATTTGTACTAGATTGAGTTCAATTTAGGTTAAATAAATTTAAATAACTTAAACTAATTTGAAATCATTTTGAATTGATCTAAATTATTCAATCAATGTTTGAGCCTAAATCAAATAAAATAAGGGTAATGGATTAGACTACATAATACTAAGCTAGATTGGGCTAACCTATGTGTTGGTCATGTGCATTGTACATGACTATGCATGCAACACATTAGACTGAGCCAGCCCATGGCCCGTGGACTAGACATATGCACCACACATGACTGCCATGTTAAGCTGGGTTAAGCTTGGCTAGTTTTAACTCAAATCATAGCTAATTACCTCAATTTTAAATTATAACATCATGAAATTATAATCAAGCATATATTCATTAGTAATAAGCCACTAAAACATAATAAATAATAATAGATTAAAAAGTTAATCTATATAAAGAGGAAATAGCATTCTTAATCAAGTATCATATGAATCTAATAAAAATCAGATATCATACATTTTAGATAAAAATTTTAGAAATATATATAACATGAATAATTTTAATATGAAATAAAATTCTAAACTTTTAAAGGGATAAAAAAAGATTTTAGAAACTTCATATAATATGTTTTAATCTAACAATAAAATTTTTGACATTTAAATGAATAAAAAATATTTTAAAACTACATATAATATATTTTAATTAAAAATAAAATTTTAAACATTTAAAGAAATAACAAAAATTAATTTTCAATTATGACATGGAAACCTACCTCTCTTTAGTAAGATACAACTCCTCGTTCTTTTCGTTGTTAAGCTTAGCTTGGTGAGAACAAATGAGAGGAATCCCTCCTCTTATATAGGAGGAGGAGAGCCCTCCATATAGAGATTTTTTAATTTTATATTTGTTTAATATTTATTTTCGTTTAATTTACTAACAAAAATGATATCAGCTTACCTAGAATGTTGAATAATTATTTTCTAAATTTCATTAGTAAGAAAAGAAATAAAAAATATGCCTAAATTAGGGATTTAATTACACAAAGCAAATGACCCAAGTTGCCTCGCTTGAGATCTGAGTTAACCCTCTTAAACATGATTAGAACCAAAAACCTTTTATAAATAAAAGAGAATAAATTCTTAAAAGATCCTTAATTGATGAAGACTCCGTTAGTAAAGAGAGATAGATTCAAGTACTATCGCTTCCATCAAGATTACGACCACGACATGGAAGACTATTGTGACTTGAAAAAATAAAATAAAGAACTCATTTGTTGAGGACATCTCAGATGGTTCATCCGAAGGTATCGAGAACCTTCACCCTAACCTTGGGGGCCAATAGAAAGATAAATTAATGTCATCGTTGATAGACCCACCTTAGGAGGAAACAACTCATCAAGTTAAAAGGCTTACGGTCACACTACTATTGAAAAGCATTCATGAATAGGGAATGACTTAAAAATTACCATCAAAGTAGAAGAGACGAAGTACCTTGACTCAAATTACGATGATGCCTTGGAAATCACTGTGAGGATGGTTAATGCTCAAGTGAAAAGTGTCATGATTGATATAGATAGGTTTGTTGATATCCACCACACTAAATAAGTTGAAGGTGGTGGTGTCAACCTACCATATTATAATGAAATTCCTGGCGAGAGTTGGTATTGAAGAGCCGAGAAATAACCCGAGGGAGTCATGCCAATGCTACCTTATGGCAACCTCCCTATCGAAGAAGGAATGATCTAAGGTAGCTCTATTGATATCCTCTACTATGATGCTTTTTAAAAACTCAGGTTCTCAACTAACGACCTCACCCCTATGACTTCTTCACTGATAGGGTTTAGAGATGACTTGATCTTCTCTCTCGGGACTGTGAAACTGTACATCACATTTTGAGACAAGTCGTACTCCAAAATGATGATGACCAGATTCAAAGTGGTCGATATCCCCTTGGTATATAATGCCATAATAGGTTGGCCCATGTTGAATAGATTGAAAGTGGTGGTGTTGACTTATCATATGGTGATGAAGTTCTCGACGAAAATTAGCATTAGAGAGCTGAGAAGCAACCTGATGGAATTACGCTAGTGCTACTTTATATAGGTCTCCCTATCAAAGAAAGCATGATCCGAGGCATCACCTATGAACCTATGAAATTACAACAAGCTCCTCTCGTATATAGAGCCAATGGAATTACTGATTGAGGCACCCCTAGACATAGCCTATCTCAATCAAGTTGTCAAGGTTAAGGTGACACTTCTTGAGGAGAAAAAGTACAACTCATCAATTTTCTTAGAGAGAACACCAAGGTATTCACGTGATCACTAAGAGACATGCCATGACTTAACCTAAACATAACTCGACATTACTTGAATATTTCTCGTAAGGCATGACCAATGAAACAAAACTCATAAGTTTGCTCCTGATCATAAGCATGCAATTAGCGATGAGGTAGACAAGCTATTAGGGGTATGATTTATAGTCAAGGTATTGTCCCTCCAATAACCTGCTAATGTTGTACTCATTAAAAAGTCTAATGGAAACTATAGGATTGCGTTGACTATATCGATCTCAATAAGGCATATCTGAAGGACATCTATCCTCTTTCCTATATTGATTAGTAGTTGATGCTACCTCAGGTTATGAGTTCCTTATATTTATGGACGTATTCTCAAGATATAACCAAATAAGGATAGCACTAAAGGATCGAAAACACACTACCTTTATCATCAACCGAGGCATGTATTATTATTGAGTCATGCCATTTGGGTTAAAAATTTCAGAAGACATACCATAAAAAGATGAATAAGATGTTCAAATACCAAATTAGGAGGAATGTCAAAATATATGTAAATGATATGATAATCAAAAGCAGAATAGCTAACTCACATTTGGCGAACTTGATCAAGATGTTTCAAGTTCTAAAGAAGCTCAACATGTGCCTCAATCCGACCAAGTGCATTTTCGAAGTTAGCTCAGAAAAGTTTCTCAGATTTTTTGTACACCAAAGGATAATATATGTGAACCCTAAAAAAGTGCGAGCCATATTAGAGATGCACCCATCTCAATCAGTAAGGAAAGTCCAATAGTTAATAGGATGAATAGTAGTGCACAATCAATTCTAATCCCAAGCAAGTGATAAGTGTCTACCATTATTTCAAGTATTAAAGAACCCAAAAGACTTCCTATAGACTAATGAGTATTAGAAGGCATTCGAAAAGCTAAAGCACTACTTCACCCAGTTGCCACAACTCTCCTCCTCTATCTTGAGTAAAACTCCTAAGTCTCTACCTCATTACCACTGACTTTACTGTTAGCTCGGTGTTGGTTCAAGGTGACTTAAGAGTTTATAAGCCTATCTACTATATTAATCATGTTCTAAGCAGGTACAAGAAATGATACTCCTATATCAAGAGGTTTGTGTTTGCATTGATATAGGTTATCACTAACAAACCACTCAGATAAGTCCTTTCTTGATTCAGTGTCTTAGGATGATTGTTAAGATGGTTAGTAGAGCTAGTGAGTTCGACGTTTGATATATGCTAAAGACTATCATAAAGGCCCAAGCGTTGACTGATTTTATCTTAAAGCTAAGTTCCTCACCAGAGGTCGATAATCACACCTCCTCAGCATGAACACTATTCGTAGATGATTCCGCCACCCTAGGAAGATGTGATGCTAGACTCATCTTGAAGGGCCTGAACAAACAGGTATACGAATAAGCCCTCTAGATCAAATTCAAGATATCTAACATTGAAGCATCCTCTCGGGGCTCCGACTCACCCGGGAGCTTCAAGTTTAAGACTTAGCAGTGTTCAATGACTCGCAACTAGTCATAAGCCAAGTGGACGGGAGCTACGAGGCTCGAGATGTGACTATGATAAAATATCTTATTGAAGTGTGGATATTAGCCCATAGTTCCTCTCAATTCATATGCTAGGGGTCCCCCATGAAGAGAACACCTAAGCTAATGTGCTCGCTAGTTAGCATCCACTCGGGTTCTAAGGGAGGGCTAGCCATTGGTCGAGATACTATCGATCTAAACCATTGAGATACATGACATATCCAAGGTCGGGGAAGAACCAAGCTAAATGGATGATATCCTATACTATAAAAGGGATGAGACACTCCTGATGGACCTCGTAGCAACCCGAAGAGTCAATCATTATTAAGCATAGTATATTACATAATTAACGACAACTAATATTGTAGATCCTTTATCCAATCACCCCACAAATGCTTAACACCTCAAGAGGCCAAGAGGATGCTCACTAAGGTGCATGAAGGTATCTATGGGGGGCACATTATTGAACAAACCCTTACTTTCAAAATGCTTCGATAGGGATTTTATTGATCGATGTTGCACAAGGATGCAATAACCTATGCCCAAAGATGCTATAGGTGCCCAAAGTTTACTCAGATACAACATCAACTGATAATCTCTCTAAGCTCAATTGATTACGAATGACCCTTTGCCTAGTAGAGGATAAACCTCCTCGAACCCTTTATGCTAGCCTCGAGCCAACGGAGGTTCCTTATTATGAGAGTGTACTAATTCATGAAGTAGGTAGAGGCTGAGCTATTGGCATTGATCACCGATAAACAAGTTGAGGGATTCACATAAAAATGTTATCACTTGCTTTAGAATCATAAGGGCTCTCATCACCAATAATAGGACACAATTCAATAATGTGAGGTTTAGGGAGTTTTGTTGATTTTATGAGATTCAACTAAGGTTCAACTCGGTGGCTTATCCTCAAACCAACGATCTTACCAAGATCACTAATCGAGTCATTCTTGAAAGGTTAAAGAAAAGGGTCACTAGGGCTTAGGGCACCTAGGTGGATGAGCTATCGAGCAACTTATGGGCCTCCTAGATGACACTTAAGATTGGGTTGAGAGAATCATTATTCAGTTTAGTCTTCGGCACAAAAGCTATCTTACCACCTGAGATAGTGTTCTTAACACCTCGAGTTGAAAGCTTTGATGAGGAAACTCTCGAAGAGGGACTTCGAGTCAGACTTGACTTAATTAGCAAGGTCAGGGCAGAAGCACACCTATGGGCATTGTGATATAAAAAGGGGGTGGCCAAGCTGTACAACCAAGGTGTTTGCCCTTGAGAAGTTAGGCTATGGGCCTAAAGCCTTGCAAAGTTGAAGTCAATAGTGTAACCAAGTCCTGAGGGAAGCTAGCATTGAATTGGGAAGGGTTGTATCATGTCATTGAGATTATCTGAGACAAAACATACTACCTCGATATAACAGAAGATGTGATGTTATCGAGAACATAACACATTGCAAACTTGAAGAAGTTTTACCCTTAAGGCCTTCCTCGGGATTAGGTTGAGAAAGACTATATCCCAAACATTAGATGTTGGTCTATGAAACTTAGGGTATTAGTTGTTAAGTGTATCTTCAAGATGCTAGTGTTGCAAATTTAGAAAAAGAAACTTCATTACTTTAAGAAAGATTATATCAACTAGGTAGAGCATCTACATCCAAAATGAGATCCTAACTTATCAAAATAAAGGGTTAATGGGGTGGACACGCCTGACATAGTAGTGAGTCAGGTAGATTAACTCGATAACAAAAAAAGAGAGACCAGTGCAATGGGAAATGGTAGCCTGTGCATTAGGACAAGATGATGAGTTGAGACTATTGTCAAAGGGCACCTTGGTTACTATTGAGATATTTTGATCCTTAGGGCAATCGGTGAGTGAGTCCTCTTTGAGCTCTAGCTTAGGGTACCTTGTCTTGAAATGGACTAAGATGATTTGGTACTCGAACTGATATGAAATAACCCTCGACCTCTCTAGATCCCTTTTAAACTCGATGGATGTCTTGTAATTGACAATTGCCTCCTCTTGATACTTTGGTATTATATGCTGCTCTACCTCTAACATTTCGCTTAGATTCTAAGCCTGCTTATTCGCTATCATAACTTGCTCAACGAGCTTTGAGTTATTAATTTTCATTGAGTCCAGCTCCTGAATGAGCTACTACAACTCATACTTTATGGTCTGGCTATTGCACCAAACTTCCTTTGGTTACTTAGCAAAGTTAACAAGGCATAGCTTGGCTTCCTCATGTTGTCACACCAACTCAACCCCTCGAGCTTCCACCTTAATAATGATAGAAGGGGCTCCTCCATCCTTCTTCGTCCTCTCGATCTCTTTATGAAGATTATCAATTATGAGGGTTTATTGAGGAATGATAAAGCCAGTGTCCCATACATGATTCGTTACATAGTAGTAGTGCTATAAACCAAAGATAAATGAATGATCAATATGAATCCGAAGGGGCTAGCCATGATCTAACTTACAAGCATTTCATTGCATAGTCAAGTGTTGATCAGAACCTCCAAAGGGGAATGATATATTGGCTTCGCCACCCATAAACACAAGGATCCGTGGCAGTACTAATTTGAGGCCCTACCATCGCCCACACTTTCTACCCCTTCTACAAACCCTCATATCTTGGTTGTAGTGGTGCACTCGATGTCGGATTTGGTAGGTCGACCATTTGTAAAGTCATGAAGGGAAATAAAATTAAGAACTTCGGCCTATCCCCTCGGCTTATTACATAAATTAAACATTGACCTCGGCCTATCCCCTCTTTCCCCAAAATAAGATTAAGAACTTCGGGGATCCTTTGAAGGTGCTGGCGCTGTGGAGGAAGGCTCCTTCTCTAGAATTGACTCCTTGGGTTCCTCATCCCTTTAGGAGAAGAGCACCTTCGTCATGATGACCTTCTGCTTCTTAGCTTGTCGGTGCTAACATGATGGCCAGAATCGAAAAGACAACTACTATGCCCAAAGAGGAGGCATGCACTTTTCTCTTCAAGGAATGCAGATTCATGTTTGTAGAGGATCAAAATCATAACTTTGTAGAGGATCAAAAGTTGTCTCAAAGAGTGATAGTTCAGGTCGCACCCCGAGGAGTTAGGTTGGGACCCGCGTCAATCAATAGTTCTCATTCATCTTTGGGATGACCTCAGAGAAAGAGAATATATCAATCAGTCGAAGCACTTGACCTACCTTCTCATCTAATAAGAAGGGGGTGTTATCTATGTAATGTGCTGACTAGGCGAGATCGAACTCTTAATTTTGACCCAAACCTACAAGGAAGAACACTCTTTCCAACCCTTAAGGTTAGAAGAGACTCTACTAAGTTTAAGGCCCCTTGAGTGACTAAGTAGTAGCCACCTCTTCACTTACACAGTCAAAAACAAGTTATAAAAAATATACGGGTGTGAGTAATGTCAGCATGCTAGCATTCTCCAATAAGGGCAATATCTTCCACTATTGTAGGAAAGACATTATCACCGGACGGAGGGAAAGATGAAGTCTCACCTAAAGAGCATTGTAGCAAGGTATGCAATATCAGGCAAGACCGCCCAAGTGTGGCAGACGCACGGTCCGACAGGATACCGAGTGCACGCGGACCGCCCACTACCGATCGGTATGAATTTTTTTATTTTTAAATAAAAATTAATTTTTAATACTAGCGGCGTCCGAGGCTCGGGTGCGTCGCCGGTTCGGCGGACGTCGACGAGGCTCGGGCGACATCGACGAGGCTCGGGCGACATCGCCGAAGACTCGGCGTCGCCCCGAGGCTCGGCGACATCGACGAGGCTCGGGCGACATCGCCGAAGACTCGGCGTCGTCCCCGAGGCTCGGCGACATTGCGAAGCCTCGGCGGCGTCGCCGAAGAGTCGGCGTCGTCCCGAGGCTCGGCGGCGTCGCCGAAGAGTCGGGCGTCATCCCCGAGGCTCGGGCGACGTTGCCGAAGCCTCGGGTGACGTCGCCGAGGGAAAGAAAAAAAAATCTATTTATATATATATATATAATATTTATAATTATAAATATATATATACCAACGAGACGTCGAACGTGCCGTTGATGCACGCGCACCATACCAGGAAACGTCGAACGCGCCCGGTGACGATACACGGTAATGCATACCCTGCATTGTAGGACAAGTAAAAGGACCCAAGTGTGGGGTCGAATGGACATTGGCTGAGTCGGGGAACTTGTAAGTCAATTTTAGTTGAGATGGAATACGTAACTCATAAGTGATCCATAAGTGGTGTACTCACCACTAAATCATAGTCATACAAGTTTTTCATGGACTCTAAGTCCCAAAGTACTAGTTATAGGTGCCCTACAAGCCAATCACATGAGTGATTGCACTTGTAATACGCTGCGTCAATCTCTTTGTTAATGATTATTGGTATTATCTCACATTATTTAGATGTATATTGTGATATCCTTAAATCTGTGCAATGGAAATTGGATCGTGATGAGATTACGATAATGCGATCGATTCACCTTTAAACACAGATCCTAAATTATCCTGGTCATAGGTTACTCGAGAAAGACATCGAGATAACCGGATAGACTGGTGTGCTGTATACCTGTTCATATGATGGAGGTAGCTGGTCTCATAGCTACTCGTGTGGGGACACAAAGGGTACAGTGCAGGTGCTCATTGGAGAATAAGTTCACTGATTGATCTACCTATGGAATGTTGGATGGTTATTGATACCTCATATCAGACAACGATTCCGTAGTCCCAATAGTGTATCTGGTCCTTAGACTTGAGACACCGAGGATGTCCTGTATGAGTACTCCACTCTTTGATACCGGACTTATAGGTTTGGAAAGTTCCATATCTAGTACAACCGGTCATTGGGAGTGGTAGCCAACCTTATGAGAGCTATTGAGTGTCAATAGAGGATCATCCGCTCTTAGTATCATAAGAGAAATATCTCATGTGTTCTTGCTCGAACAAATCTTTGGCCAAGATTATTCGGATTGAGAGAGAAAGAGTTCTTTGGGAGAATCCGACAAGAACAAGACTCGAGGAAAGACCATATGGGCCTGACAGCACCATGCCCGGTATAGGGTCTCTGGGATATTAGATGGATGAGAGATTATAGATACATGGTAACTGAGGACAGATAGGTCCAAAAGATTAGATTCCCCTGTATCATCATCGGGGGCCGTGGCGTAGTGGCTGATGCACGTCTGCGATCGATGAGTTGGGTGAATTATTATAGAGATAATAATTTACTAAGTCGAAGGAGTTCGACAAGTATGACTCACGGCCAGCTCGATATTGGGTCTAGAGGGTCACACACATATGGTAGGTGTTGCGACGAGTAGAGGTTCAGATATGAGATATCTGTTGAATTTCTTATCTTATTGGATATCCATTAAGCCCCCGAATTATTAGATCTTGAGATGAAATCCAATAATTGCTAATAAGAGATTATTGGGTAGAGACCCACTAATCCAAGAGGCTTGGGTAATTGGATAGAGATCCAATACCCAATAGGGCAAAAGATCCATTAGGGTTTTCAAGGGGCTTCTATAAATAGGAGGGAACTAAAGCTCTATAGGCTGAGGGTTTTTGGTAGCCACCTCCTATTCTCCTCTCCACAGAGAGAGAAGTACATCGTCGCAATCCCTGCCGTGTGGATAACACTAGAGAGGAGGACGCTTGACCTCATTCATTCTCTCCCACAGATCTGCAGGAATTCAGGGATATACGATCTCCCTAGGTATCTTCTTTTACATGTGCAGTTTCGCGGATTTGTTTTAACGCACCGATCTTCGCACGACGATGGAAACTTTCTACGAGAAATCTAGGGTTTTATTTTCTGTTCTTCCGCTGCGCATGTGATGTCGCTCCCCTTATGGATTTCCCAACACAAAGAACCTTTGGGTTTATAAGAACTGCCTCCCTTAGCATAGGAGAGGTCGGGACCTCCACCGCCCTTGGACTGTCCAAAGACGGAGTGCAAATCTCGACCATCTAACCGTTAATAGATTGGGAGAAACTTGTATGAGAAAAGAGAGATGTCCTAGCTTGAGGAGGTAAAAGACCAGAATGGTAGACTCAATCTGTTGCAGAATTAATGTTGAGACTATGAGAAACTCAAGGATCGACTCACTCTACTAGGACTCGAAACAAAGTAGAGAAGGCTTTTAAGGAGATCTAATTATTAAACCTCACCCACATAGTGAGGGGAGATTTATAGGAAGGGTGCTGATCTCTCTCCTCCCATGATTAAGATAAGTGTTTCTTTGAGACAATTCCGAAGGAACATAATCGAATAATGAACTTAAAAATTATTAAATAAAGGATTAAAAAATATCAAAATCTACCATGACCGAGGTGCAAGCCCAAATATGCCCAAGATACGTGAGTCGAGAAAACTCAACCCATATGAAAAGAAATCCGTCATTGTAGAGGCACAAAGTCAAATATGCCGAAGATGCATGAGTCAGAAAAATCTGACCTATATAAAGAGAAATCCGTCATGACGGAGGCATAAGGCCAAATGTGTTTAAGATGCATGAGTTGAAAATACCCAACTTTTGTAAAAAAAAAAATCTGCCATAATAAAGACATAAGGTCAAATGTGCTTGAGACACGTGAGTTAAGAAAATCTAATCCGTATGAAGAAAAATCTATCATGACGGAAGTACAAGGCCAAATATATTCAAGGTGTATGAATCAAGAAAATCTGACCCATAAGAAATTCGTCATAGTAGAGGCACAAGGTCAAATGTGCTCAAGGTGTGTGAGTTAGGAAAACCCAACCCACGTTAAAAGAAATTAGCCTCGATGGAGGCATATGGCCAAATGTGCTTGAGACATATGAGTCAAAAAAATCTGACCCATATAAAGAGAAATTCACCACGAGATAAAGACATAAGGTAAAATTTGTTCGAGGTACATAAGTAAGAAAAATCTGATCGTGTGAAAAGAAATCTGTCATGGCAAAGGCATAAGACAAAATGCGCCTAAGGTATATGAGTATGAAAAATCCGACTCGCTTGAAGAGATCCACCACGATGGAAGCGTAGGGCAAAATATGCTTGAGGTGCATGAGTCAAGAAAACCTGACTCATGAGAGGAGATCTTGAACACTCTTATGTCACATGAACTAAATGTTGTACTTTAAGTCTCACTCACAAGAACCACAAAGTACATATTCGGGAGGAGTACAAAGGATAGAGAATATATTTTTAGTTAATTTTCATCCAACATAT
This sequence comes from Musa beccarii, assembly GCA_024322285.1. Taxonomy (NCBI): domain Eukaryota; kingdom Viridiplantae; phylum Streptophyta; class Magnoliopsida; order Zingiberales; family Musaceae; genus Musa; species Musa beccarii. Next base: position 7,965,283 of record CM044398.1, read on the forward strand.
AATCATCACGTGGTATCTATAAAGGGAGGAGAAGATGAAGATCACCCCTCCATCTGTTTGCCCACATAAAGAAAGATTCAAAATAGGTAATCAGAAGCTTTTTTTTTTACCCCTTTATGATTAGAAAGATAATCGCAAACTTCATTCTTACCCTTTTTGACCATATATAAATGATCATCTTGAACATGATAAAAGGAGACCTTGCTTGACCACTTGCATATCTCTGATTACTAATTTGGAAGTCAAAGAGATCGGATCAAAAAAATCTCTTGACCTCTCTGTAAGTGATTTTTTGAAAGTTCGGTATTTCTACCTCAAAGGCATCTCGAATAACCTTGTCTAAACTATGTTGGGCAGATGTTAATAACTTTTTTCTCTAATACAAAGTTAGATCTATACGGTTCAACGTATATAAGGCAAAGAGATGAGTACTACTGTTTAACATTGTCGGTAAGTGAATGTTTGAATTGGTTGGCACTCCATTGCGACAACGTTCTCATGTGAAATAAATGAGCAACATTTTCTGATGTCAGAATTTTGAAACTTGTTCTTTGCATTTATTTTTAACCTATACTCAACTTTGTTTTGCTTATTATATTAAACGGACATGAACAAGATACATGATGATTTAATAATTTGGTTAAGTCAATGTATAAGATTAAATCAAACACGGTGACATCCAATTTAATCCTATTGAATAGATTCTCTTATGGATGTATTATCATTTAACTTAGATTTAAATATTTTAAATAAATAAAAATAAGTTAATTTTCTCACGTGAAACATTTGCAAAATATAAAAGTAAAAGGTTGATTTTCCTTTAAAAGGATTTTTAAAAAAACTTTTTCGGATGGTGCCTAATTTTTAAAATTTTTAATTGATGTTTTTTTTTTCTATAAGACTCTAAATGTGCATTGTTGCCACCACCACCTTCTCCAAATATTAGCATTATCAATTCATTATTAGCATTAATTATTAGCATTGTCAATTATCACCATCGTCCCATTATAGTTGTCTCTATCTCTTACTTTGGTCTTACCTTGGTCTTACCATATATTTTTCCTTTGTGAGGCCTTGCTTTGGTGTTACCTTGGTCTTACCATATATTTTTCCTTTGTGAGGCCCTAATAGATCTTTTATATCATCTTTTAAAAATAAGTTTAGAAAGAGATTAGTACACTGACAACCTCATCGTGACGATCATCAATAACGTGAAGGAAGGTCTCAAGTTGTTCGCTCTTAAGGAATCTTCTTGATGGCAATGGAGACACAGACAAGAACAAACCGAGGTGGAGCGAAAACGATGATCAATAATTCCCACTCAGAGGGAGAGGTGGTGATGATCAAGAACATTTAGGTACTAAAGAAAAAGAGACACCAAATGAAAAAAAAGAAACTAAGAACTGAGATATCTTTAGGAAAACTCCAGAGAATTTTTTTTTAAAAAAATCCATCCAAAGCAAAATACCAAAAATATAAAATGTATACATAAGATAGCATATAAAAATGGAAAATGAGAGTACAACATAACAAATGCAAAATAATAGTAATAATGAAAAAAAGGAAACTTAATAGAAAACCTAGAAATATAAAATAGTACGTAGTCAAATGATATAAAACAAAATATCACATGGATAAGTAAAATGTTTTAAGTTGAAAAAATTATATTAGCGACCTAACCAGCTTTGATTTTGATTCAGATGTTGGAGTTGAATAAACTAAACATATAAGAGGAGACCTACTCATTCCAATTTCCAGAACACATTAAGACTGAGAGAACCAAACACCATCTAAGATTCTAAAACAAATTGTTTACCGATTACTAGTCTCCTGCGGATAGATAGATAAGCATATATTACACTTTCCAATCTGCTTTCCATCACATGGAAGCTGCAAAGTGAGGTACGAAATAGTTGCAGTAGCTCGGTATGCTCTATTCGAGATTGTGCGCACCGTTTACGGAGGTCTAAATGACTTTGTAGCCTCCACTTGTGATAGTGTGAGTTTGACTGATTGATTGATTGATCGATCCGAAGGAGAAAACGTTGGTCGCATAAGTTTGACCCGGGAGCCTTGGAAAAAAAAAAAAAAGTCTTTCTCTATTTTTCCCAAGAAGCTTCCTCGTTTTTCGAATTTTCAAACAGTATTTTTATCTTAATATTTAAATTATTATTATTATTATCATTAATATGTTGTTGTTTTTTTTTTCTATGAATGAGTCCAAAGAGAAAATTGGTCTAATTATAATATTTTTATACTGTTATAGTATTTTCACCAATACCAATATAAAAAAAATTAGTGTATCATGATATAAAAATATTATAAAACAATGTTTTTATTTAAATTTTATTTTAAAAAATTATATTTATAGTGTCTTTACACTGTGTTATAATGTTTTCAATAATACTAAAAAAATCATAATACTTTACCAAAACACTGTAATATAGTGTTTCTATTTTTAACAATATTAGAAAAATATTTTAATACAATATAGAAATATTCTAACATGACATTTTTATACTGTATTGTATGATTTTTTTTTTGTATTGCTAGAAACAGAAATACTATAATTGAGCTATGGATCACTTCATAGGAAAAAGAATAAAAATAAAGAAAACGATTCGCGACTAGGGTTTTTGAGGTATTAGGCAAAAAGAAGATACTGTTTGAAAATTCTAAAAATGAGGAGAGCTACTCGGGAAAAAAAAAATTCCAAAAAGAAGTTTTTTTTTCCGAAAATTTGCCCCAGTTTGAGAGGATCAATACGCACTGGATCACAAGAGCCAATACGTACTCGTAATGGTCAGTGAACAGCTATAGTTCCTTCTACTACAGAACGATCAATGTAGCATAGTTCATCCGTAATGATCGAGAACTCAAATCTTTGATTGGCTCATTTGACGGCTTTAATCTTGAAAGAACTTAAGTATTCTTAACTTGTTATTTTTTTAATCAAATATATTAAATTTTATATTCCAAAAATGTTTTGTCTTTCTCAAATATAAATATGACAAATAATAAAAATGCTGTTAGATTTTGTTAGTCTTTCATTCCTTCAGTTCATCAAATCTCTTCTTATTTCTATGATGCTCTATCTATAAGTTTTATATTTTTTCAAGTAATACATAACCAATGATCAATAATCCAATAATTGATTAGATCTATGCCTGATGCAAATTCTACAAACGAAACATCCAAGTAATGATAACAATGTTTATTGGCAGCAGCCAAGGTAGGATTCAACATCATGTTTAAGGCAGCGGCAATTGAAGTCCTTGTGATTGCCACTACTCATCCAATAAGCACCCACAGGTTTTGAATACGGATCGACATCAATATTGACATTTTGATAGCTCAATATCAGCATAGTCATTTTTATTTCTTATTGAATTATTCAATAACATGAAAAAATATAAATCATTACACAGTCTGATGCATAAGTGCACAGAACATATCTTATTGAGGCACAACAAACATCTCAATGGTAACCACAATGATGATCAAAATAACATAATACTTTGGCCAAGAGGAAATAACTGAGAACCGTTTACTCTTCAGGAAAACAAGCAGATGCTTAGCATTCAAACAGCGCGATCTAGAACAGAGAAGAGAGGCCCTAAATCGAGCATTTGGATCAGCTACAAGTGTTCAGTGCAAAAACACAGCATTCCAAGTGCAAGGTAACCTCGAAGGCAAATTTGTGTCGAAAAAGATGCATAGGTATTTAGTTTGCTTAACGCAAGCAATATTGCTACAGGAAGCATCTATGGGTGTGACTAAGTTTGCAGGCTTCTACATATTATTCACCCTTTCCCTTGGTAGACTGCTTCCAGACACTCTTTAGCCCTGTGAACCTTAGACTGGAGATAGAAGCTTCCATGTTTAGCATTTCTCTCAAATAAGGCATCATACTTCTGCATGGTCAGGATAATGAAATTTCAGACTCGACAAATATGAATGTTTTTATAAAAAATTTAAAAAAGCCCAGCACCATAAAAGAACAACTATATACCATCAACAACAGAACTTTTTCTTGAATCAACAACTATGTATAATTGAGTTGGAGTAGGTAGACTACGAAGTTTAATTTTCTGAGTGAATTATCGGTAACAAACAATGTTATTTGTGTTAAATAAGAAAAATTCTTCACATATAATTTGCTAGAAGTACCCTAAGAGTAACTTAGAAAGCTTTACGACATCATTACGGAGAGAACATATGCTATGCATAAAAATAACAGCATAGCCTCCCATGATAACAATCATAAAATGCAGAAACTAGGATACTGAACCTTCAGGATCTCCTCCCAAGTTGACTGTTCATTGATTCCCAATATCTGCCTAGCTTCTTGTTCGGTCATAGCCTTACTAGCTCTCCGTATATTCTGTATAGCTTCATTTGCAACACCAGTTTTATTTGCATCTGCAGAAAACAATTCAAGAAATAAGTTAAGAGTTATTCATTCATACAGTATGCCAGTAGCAAGGAAGGACATATCAGTGAATAAAAAAAAAAATCAAAGTCAATTAACTATGCCATAATTACGAGGAGAAGAATGAGAAAATGAAAATGAAGGAGAGAAAGGAGGGGGTAGGTGGGAATGAGCAGTGAGTGATCCTTAAACTACTATAAATGCAGCATGCCCACTTTAAGATATCCACAAAGAAGAACCATAAGGATACATAATCAGCTGCTGAAAAACAGAAAAGCATAGGTTTGTGCCATAATTTAGAAAATAATTTTGATTACAAGACAATAACATTATGCACAATAGGTACCAATTCTCAGAAAAGAAAATTGGCTAGTCTTTCAACGTAGAAAAATGATCTCATTTTAATCTGAAGAAATTTTACAGTAATCAAATTTAGTGCAGCACAAGAAACTCTCGAATATTAAGCAATTTGAAACTTACCACATCAAACTTAAGATTTTGAAAATCTTTTGCCAGAATAAATTCTAGAGATGGTCATTTATTGTTACAATAGCCTATAAGCACAAGCATCAGGTCTCATTCATAGAACACATTCTTTTAAAAGGGCAATTGCATTTGTATTATCGTTAAATGGTTCATATTTACAAAGTCAATATCATGTGTAAATGTCAAACTCAAGATAACATAGACATGCCTATAGCTATCTAGTAAGTCATAACTAAATCATAAGTTGACATACATTAGATCTCTGAAACCCAAAATTAAAATTCATCCCTATCTTCATACCCATCCCCGCCCCTCTACCCTCTGTCCACATCCTTCTGCACCATAATTGCTTGGGTGCTCGTTCAATGCTCCCCTTTATTCTTAAGCTTCCTGGTTTGTGCTCAAGTTGGCTGATCTCAAGCTTTGTTTATGTAGTTTAGGCAACAAAAGGGGGCACGAGAGCTAATAATATGAGAGAGAAAAAAAAAAAGGGTAAAAAGTAAAATAGGCAAGTTACCTGATAGTTGGGACTGAAGAACAGTTGACTGCCTCATGCAAATTAATGAAGTTTATCATGCTTACAGGGCCATACACAATAATTGCAATTTTTTGGAGTAAACATGAGACAAGGATTCTTACCCAAGAAAAAATGAAATAGAATTATTTAAAAAGGAACACATGATTTATTTTTCATTTTCTAATTTGATTTCAGACATTTCTCAAGTTGAAGGGTTAAATATCTATGACTAAATCCAGAATGCCTACAAAAACTAGCCCAAGCTTGAAGAACTATCTATTAAACTTGCAACATATAATTTTAAAAACTTCACCAAAATTCTTCATGCGTAAATGAAGAAGTTTTGATAAAATAAAAGACAATGCAAATACAAAAGCACAATATGTAGATGCAAAAAATTAACCAATAATAGCAGAATCCAACAATTTATCTTACTTGAGTTATAGGAAAATGTGGCTCTAGGTCAATTGTATCGTGAGGGTCAAACAACATTTCCATTTAAATAAATAATATTTTTCCTTTTATTATTTTCATCACTGAAGCCTTTTTGTTTAAACAGACAGTTCAATATGATGAACAAGATCGTATGTCTTTAATATAGTATAAAATCTTGATAGGAAAGGAGTAAAGTGCTTCAAAAATTGTCTTTATAAGAGAAGAAAAATGACCAGACATGTTGATGCTTCCAAATTTTGAAACCTATATAACCAATTAGTGACTTATTGCTCTTACATACTGAATGACAGAGAACAATCACCAGAAATCTTAAAATTTCAAGGTTAGAAACCATCCCCAAGTACAACCACTTAGTTGTTCATTGATCTAAGTTGGTAAACAACAATCATGGTTCAAGCACAATCTATATACAATTCTTTTTTTTTTAATTATTTTACCAGACAACAGATATCAGTGTACAGACCGATGCCAGTACCATACTAGTTGAATAGTTTAGTGAAACTGATATTGGATCCAGTATTGAAAACCATGATTGCGATCAATGAACATTTCATGCCTGAAAAAAATCTTAAAATTTTCTCTTTAGAGCTAATACAAATAGATAAGGCACCAGTCCTACTGGTGCTGAACTCAACATCATGTCCTGCAGAACTTCAAAATCCTCTGCACTTGTAATGTATGGAATTCACATGTTTTGTCATCCAATAATTGTGACTTTCAGGTACTAAGTGATTATAACAATTGTAACTTTATAACTCATGACTCAGATAATTGTTTCTTGAATGGAGTAGAACCATCTAAAATTCAAACAGAAAGTGAGAACATGACAGAATCTACAAAATTTTTCTCGAAACTAAAAGAAATTTAGCATTGCAAATCAACATCTATAATTTGAGAAATCATATATCTCAGTAAACTTACTTTCAAGTGCTTTACGATATGCTTGTAAAACAGCCCTTCCTAATATCCCAGAACCCATAACAAGCAAGTTAGCAAGTATTCTTGCAGCCTGCATTGTCAAAATAATAAATAATTCATTAAAATACACTAGAAAGGATCTATAAAGATCAAATTTCCTAGCAGCTGAAAAAAAAAGGACAACAATGTTAAAGACTGATTTTATAGTGTCAGAGGTGTCCCATAAATTGTAGTCTTTTAAAATATTGAAGTAATATCAGCATGATTTCCACCCAACAAAAAAAAAAAAAAAACAAATTGCTAAAGAAAAAAGGGGAACCATTTGATTCTCGATTAATATTCATGGCTATACAACAATATATGATTCCATGGTAGCAGAAATTTCTTAAACTACGTGATAACGATTGAGTGCCCTCAGGTTGGAATCATGCAGCGCATTGATTTGCAACACACCAGTGCTTCCTACCAATAACTAATTCTTCCACCGAGACAATTCACAAGATCGATACTGGAATTAAGTCTCAGATTTAGGCACATTCTACCCGACCATTCTAAAAGATGGTTCAGTCTCAATCATTGAATCAAAGCAAACGATATCATACATAGTAAAAGCATATATCTGAATCAGAAAACCCAAGAAAAGCGTAATCTTTTGCTATCTCCCATGCCCATTAATAAGATTCATAACTATCTCATGCCTAATTTCATGTGCGCGCATCTAATAATCTTCTCCTACTTTTCTTTCCATGTAGTTGGTTCCTTACGCCCTAGATTCAAACATCAACTGATCCCGACGCCGACCAGAACGCCAGTAGTCGACACCGAATGAGGTGAAGAGATGAGGCTGCTAAATTTTTATCCTTTTCCTCACCGCTACTGGTTGTATAGGGGTCGACGCGGGTCGATTGAGCACGGGACAGGTCCTCCACATCATCCCGCGTCGTCTGAACCATAGAAGAGGAAGAGGACACCAGGAGGAGGAGATTATGCTTACCATGCCGCCGCTCCCTCCGTCGCACCGCTGCTTCCGCTGCTGAGAGAGAGCGAGAGAGAGACAGGCGGTGGAGTTCAGGGCGGACGAGAGAGAACGCGTGCAATTAGGGTATTCGTTCACACGTGCCTGATGCGACGAGTGGGGTCCACGAACTCCAATCACCAATCAGGTATAATTAGGGTAACGGGAAGAGCAGTAAAAAATTATTTTGGGATACATTAATTAATACGACGTAATGATGTAAGCATAGAAACGTCTTCGAACAATTACTTTACATGCTAAGCATTTTTACTCATAACAATCATAAACATAATAAAACATTAACACATTGCAACATAGTCAGTACATACTAATATCAAATTTAATGATTTGTTTTAAGATTTCTAAAGCTGTGCTGTGACGTGGAAAAAGAAGACATTCTCTGAATCTCTTTTTTTTCTATCTTATATCTTAAAAAATAAAAATAATTATAAATCAATATAACATAGTGATTTAAATTTTTTTTAATTTAAAATTGATTTTATGAAATTGATGAAAAAATTGTTAAAGCTGAAGTAAAACAAAATCCATATAAAATAAACAAGGCCTATGCATCTCATGAGATTACTATAAAAATATTTGAAACATTATAAATCTAAAATATTTTACCAAGTCAAAACAAAATCTCAAAAATGATTGTGCACATGCAAAATCTGACGATCCCTAACATTATCTTTGACAAATAAAAAAGTAAGAAATCTGAAATAGCACATAAAAAATCGTTTTTTTTTTCATTCATTCATGTGAACTGTTAAAAATTTCATTGTGTAAGATATAAAACATAATTAAATACTTTTGTATTAAAGGAAAAAAAAAAAAGGAGGCAATGGTGTGTTTGATAAGAGCATGAATTCAATCGATACGAGAATAATAAAGATTCTTGGCAATTAGGCTAATTGACATTTCAAACATAACGATGAAGATTCACATGAGGCTTTGGATAGACGTGACTTTATTGTTGTCTTTTTCCAATGATGTATTTGGTTGCATGGAGGAGACGAATACGTCAAAGCATTCATCCGCCCACCCGCACATTGATGCATGTTTTTTGGGCTGTTGTACGTGGGATCTGTGTGCCGCAGCTGAGATATCATCGTCCTTGATGTTGAAGAACTTGGAGAAGACCCAACGAGTTCTTGTTTCGTTTTGCTCGATCTGTTTGGCTGATGGTTTGAGCCAAAAGAACGTAAGAAGAAAAGGAAAATGATAAGAAGAAAGATCGATCCCCTTCCTTTTTCTCTCTCAGCCGAAGCAAAAGGAAAAGACGACCCTTTAATGGTCTGTGCAGGAATGATGACCTCATTCCTGTTCTTTCCTTGACTTCCCTCCTTCCACCCTCCGCCCTCGACTCCCGTCCTTCCCCCGACCATTTGTCCTTTCCCTCTTCTATCAACGAAGGAACTCACAATCCCAAGAACCCGTCAAGAAGATCGAAAAGATGCAATCTTTGCTGTGACGTGCCCACAAAAGTCCGATCTTGTTCGATTTCAGAGCCCAAGATCTCGTCTTTGCACCATTAGCACCCATGAGCGAGTCGTCGGCCGATCGTCCTCCCCATCGCCCCTCCAGGCACTCGTCGGTCCTCCCTCACCAGACCCCAAACCTGCGGGACCATTACAGCATTGGGAAGAAGCTGGGGCAGGGGCAGTTCGGCACCACGTACCTCTGCGTCGAGAAGAACGACGGGAAGGAGTACGCCTGCAAGTCCATCCCCAAGCTCAAGCTCCTCTGCCGCGATGACTACGAGGACGTGTGGCGCGAGATCCAGATCATGCACCACCTCTCGGAGCACCCCAATGTCGTCAGGATCAGGGGGGCCTTCGAGGACGCGCTGTTCGTGCACCTGGTGATGGAGCTGTGCGCCGGCGGGGAGCTCTTCGACAGGATCATCCAGAAGGGGCACTACAGCGAGAGGAAGGCGGCGCAGCTAATCAAGACCATCGTCGGAGTCGTCGAAGCATGCCACTCGCTCGGCGTAATGCATCGGGATCTCAAGCCGGAGAACTTCTTGTTCGCCAGCGCCGATGAGGACGCCGCGCTCAAAGCGACGGATTTTGGACTCTCAGTCTTCTATAAGCCAGGTTCTTCTTGATAGCCCCATTACTAAGAAGAGAAAGGGTTTGTCTTCTTTTAACCTTATTTGTGCACATTAAAGAATGTTAGAGGTGGTTTCAGAAAATTAACTAATGGATAATTTGACAACCCAATAAAGACTATAATAAAGCAAAACAATAAAAAAGACAGGAAAACAAAATTTAGATGGTTCGGTCAATTGACCTACGTCCATGGACGGAGAAGGATCAAAACTCTACTATAAAAGGATAATTACAAATGTTTTAGGAAAATGTTCCTAGGCCAAAAACATCTAAAAATATTAAACAAGAAAAAGCCCAAAATATTTTAACTAAGTATTGACTTAATAGAAATTAAATCCAAAGCAAACAATTAGGCTTTTCTTGTATTGCACTTGGCTTCAAAACCCAAGCCCTTATTTATAGTTATAATAGGAAATAACAAGCTTGATTGTCCCGATGTGGGACTTGCCAAACTAACAAATCTCTACCTTAGCATGTCCTAATATTGACAATTAGCAAACTTGCTCCACCTTCTTTACAAAAGCCCCAACGGGCAATCACCAATAATGAACACCAACCAAGTCTAAAGCATTGCTTGAACTTGTAAACCGGAAGAGGCTTCGTAAGCATATCAGTTGGATTGTCCTTCGTATGAATTTTTTGAACAAGGACCTTTCCCTCAGCAATGGTATCCCGAATAAAATGAAACTTCACATCGATGTGTTTCGTCCTCTCATGATACATCTGATCTTTAGTCAAATGAATAGCACTTTGACTATCACAGTAAATTGTAGTAATATCTTAATGCAGACATAATTCGCCGAACAAACCTCTTAACCAAAAAGCTTCTTTGATCGCCTCTGTTACTGACATATATTCTGCCTCTGTAGTAGATAAAGCCATGACAGGTTGTAAAGAAGCTTTCCAACTAACTATACAACCGTCAACGCAAAATACATAGCCTATCAAAGATCTTTATTTATTAAGATCCGTAGCATAATCAGAGTCGACGAAACCAACCAAAGTGTCACGATTTTTTCCAAACTCTAAACAAGCATCTGAAGTCCCTTGCAAGTATTTGAGAATCCACTTCACATCCTGCCAATGTGTTTCACCTGGGCGAGACATATATCTGCTACTCACACTGACTGCTTGTGAAATATCCGGACAAGTACAAACCATTACATACATAATACTACCGATAGCACTGGAATGTGGAACTTGCACCATATGTTCTTCCTCTTCAACTGACTATGGTGACTGAGCAGCAGATAGCCGAAAATGGCTAGCAAGAGGAGTACTCACTGGCTTAGCATTTTTCATGTCAAACCTCTCCAAGACTTTCTCGAGGTAATTTTTCTAGGTCAGAAATAATTTTTTAACTCCTCGATCTCTTTTGATCTCCAAGCCAAAAATCTTCTTAGCTGCTCCAAATCTTTCATTTCAAATTCACTACTCAGCTGCATTTTCAAAGTACGCATTTCTAACAAATTCTTAGCTACAATAAGTATGTCATCAACATAAAGCAACAAATACACAAAAGAGTATCATTTAATTTCCGGAAGTAGACACAGCTATCATACATGCTCCTCGTGTAACCATGACCCAATATAAAGGAATCAAACCTCTTATATCACTATCTTGGAGACTGCTTCAATCCGTACAATGATTTCTTTAACAAGCAAACATGGTCTTCCTTACCGTCAACTTTAAATCCATGAGGTTGCTCCATGTAAATTTGCTCTTCAAGTTCACCATGTAAGAAAGCTATCTTGACATCAAGTTGCTCCAATTCTAAATCATACATGGCAACTAAAGCAAGCAAAACATGAATAGAGTTATGTTTAATAACAGGTGAAAATATGTCATTAAAATCAACACCATATACCTGACTATAGTCCTTTGCAACCAATCGTGCTTTGTACCTTGCATCTTCAACTCCTGGAATACCTTCCTTCCTTTTGAAGACCTATTTGCATTCAATAATTTTCTTACCCGAAGGCGGCTTCACAAGATCCCAAGTTCAATTCTGATGAAGAGATTCAATTTCTTCATTCATCGTAATCAACCACTTAGCGGAATCATCACAAGAAATTGCATCTGAGTAGGTAGTAGGCTCACCAACTCCACCTGTTTCTTCTGCAACAAACAAAGCATATGCAACCAAATTTGCATATCTTTGTGGTGGTCGAATATCTCTCCGTGGTCTATCCTTGGCTATGGAATATTGCTCTTCCTTTGGATCATCTTCGTCAGTAGATTTTGGACCATCTACTGGCATTCTCTGAGTAGAAGAGTTCGACTGAAAAGAATCAGAACTACCAATCTCAAGCTCCATCTGCTTCTGCGCACTATCATTTGTAGAACTAGTAGATTCCTCTTTGGAAGATAACATAGATAATTTATCAAAAGTAACATCTCTACTGATTACAAATTTAGGGGATTTGGAATCAGGACACCATAATCTGTATCCTTTCATCCTAGAAGCATACCTAAGGAAAATACACTTTTTAGCTCGAGACTTTAATTTTCCTTCGTTTACATGCATATATACTGGACACCCAAAAATTTTTAAATCAGAGTAATCAGCAGGAGTACCTGACCAAACTTCCTCTGGAGCTTTGAAATTAAGTGCTGCAGAAGGAGCGCGGTTGATAACGTAACAGGCTATATTAATCGCCTTTGCCCAAAAGTCCTCTATCAATCCTGTATTTGAGATCATACACCTTGCTCTCTCCAAGAGTGTTATGTTCATACGTTCGGTCACACCATTTTACTGAGGCGTTATCCTAATAGTGCGATGCCGAACAATTCTTTCATTTTTGTAGAATTCATCAAAGTCACCTTCATAAAATTTCATGCCATTATCTGTTCAAAGCCGCTTAATCTGTTTACCTATTTGCTTCTCAATCAAAGCTTTCCATTGTTTGAAGGTTAGAAAAATATCATTTTTATGCTTCAGAAAATAAACCTAAACTTTTCTGGAATAATCGTCAATGAAAGTCAACATATACCTGGCACTACCCTTAGACTGAACACGAGCTGGACCTCAAAGGTCTGAATGAATATAGTCAAGAGTACCTTTCGTTTTGTGAACTACTAGAGAATTGAAGCTGACACTTTTTTTTGCTTTTCAAAAATGCAGTGTTCATAGAAATCCAGTGGCCCAGTACTCTGTTTGCAAAGAAGACCCCTTTTACTCAATATGCTCAAACCTTTTTCGCTCATATGACCCAAACACATATGCCATAATTTGGTAATGTCAGAATCAGACAATGATGATGATGAGACTACAACCGAGCCTGTGATAGTAGTTCCCTACAAAATATATAAGTTACCAGACCTACAAGCTTTCATAACAACAAGGGCACCTCTAGAAACTTTCATAACTCCACCTTCAGCTGCGTATTTACACCCAAGAGCCTCTAGGATGCCTAAAGAGATGAGATTCTATTTCAAATCAGAAACATGTCTAACATTAGTGAGCGTTCTCACAATACCATCATGTATTTTAATTCGGATTGTGCCTTTACCAACAACATCACACGCGGCATTATTGCCCATCAAAATAATTCCACCATTACAAGATTCATATGTTGAAAACAAATCTCTATTGGGACACATGTGATAAGAACAACCTGAATCTAAAATCCATTCATTTTTAGACCTCGTCCTATCATCAGTAGCAAAGAAAATATTTTCAACATTCTCATTAGCTGCAACACTAGCTTCAGCGAACTCAGTAGTTTTCTCAACAAGTTTTTCCTTTTGCTTTAATTTATTTTTTAATTTAAAGCAATCAACCTTAATGTGCCTCATTTTATGATAATATCAGCACTCCAAATTTCTATATCTGGATTTAGATCTAGATTTAGATCTACTACTGTCAAATTCTCTTTTATCTGTTCTACCCCTGACAACCAGACCCTCAGCCTAATTCCCACTACTTTCCCCAGTGATATCCCTGTATATCTGCTCCTTAGATTTTAATGCAGATTTAATTTTCTAATACGAAATTGTTTCTTTTCTATAAATCATGATATCACGGAAATACTTAAAGGATTAGGGAAGAGAACACAAAAGTAACAGGGTCTTATCCTCGTCATCAATTTTCATATCTATATTTTCCAAGTCCATAACTAAGGAATCAAATTTATCAAGATGTGAGAGTATAGATGTACCTTCAGTCATCCGAAGCATATACAAACTCTGCTTCAAGTAGAGACGATTCTCCACTGTCCTCTTCATATACAAGGCTTTAAGCTTGTCTCACATGCTTTTAGCCGTAGTCTCCGTTGCTACCTCCCGTAAAACCTCGTCAGAGAGATTTAAAATAATGCTTGATCGGGCCTTTTTATCCATACCCGCAAAATCTTCCTTTGACGTACCCTTTGAAATTATTTCAGCTCCTTGTAGTACCAAATCAACTCCATCTTAAACTAGAATGGCCTCCATCTTGAGTTGCCACATACCGAAGTTGACATTTCTGTTGAATTTCTCGACAATGAGTTTTGTTATTGTCATCGTTGCCAAAGATCCTAGCTCTGATACCAGTTTGTTAGAGGTGGTTTCAGGAAATTAACCAATGGATAATTTGGCAATCCAATAAAGGCTATAATAAAGCAGAAAAATAAAAGAGACAGGGACACAAAATTTACGTGGTTTGGTTAATTGATCTACGTCCACGGGTGGAGGAGAAGCAAAACTCTACTATAAAGGACAATTACAAGCCTTAGGAAAGTGTTCCTAGGCCAAAAACACCTCAAACTACTAAACAAGAAAAAGCTCAAAATATTTTAACTAAGCATGGACTTAATAGAAATTAAACCCAAAACAAACAATTAGGCTTTTCTTGTATTGCACTTGACTTTAAAACCTAAGCCCTTGTTTATAGTTGCAATAGGAAATAAGAAGCTTGATTGTCCCGATGTGGGACTTACCAAACCCACAAAGAAATCTTTCTTTAAGTAGGTTACTATTTGCAAACATTTTTTATTGTTTACAATCCCATTAAGAACTTTGAATATTCTTAAGTTATTCCTTTCTAAATAGACATGTATGCTTTTAATTTATAACTTAATTTCAATAAAATCTTTTCACTCTTTACCTAGTATTTCTTTCTTTAAGTAGATTACCATTTACAATCTTTTTTTTTTTACAATCTCATTAAGAACTTTGAATATTATTAAGTCATGCTTTGTAAATAGACATACATGTTCTCAATTTATAACTTAATTTTAATAAAATCTTTTCACTCATTACCTATAATCCTTTTTCTTTTCTTTTACTTCTCCTCCTCCTCCTTTTAATTGTCAGAGGTGACATAAAATGACGAAAAAAAGACACATGATGATATGAGACAAACTGAAGATTAAAAAAAAATGAAAAATTGTTTTTGACATTTGTCACAATGAGTCAACACTTTTAGGGTCATGTATATTTATAATAGTCTAGAAGACATCATCTTCTAGGTCAGTTGTATTAATCCAAAAGATAGCCTTTGCAAACTGTTTAATAGAACACACGCTTAGTGGGGAGAATCAGTGATAGTAGATTGCATAAGTAGGAGTTGCGGGGAAAGAAAAAAAAAAGAGAGTAAAATGGGAACTAGTGGAGTTGCGAATAATAAAATTTTATTATATTAATTTTTTAAGGGATTGTGAATAGTAAGAAAGTGGCTCTAAATGGTACGCTTCTTCTTTAATCTTGTTAAGATTATGTGGCACTCATATTGTTCATGTTGCACATTCAGTAGTGGAATCTTGTTAGGTATTCTTTTTCTTGTTTCTCGAACACTACAGGCTCATTGGTTTAGAATTCCTAAAAAGCATATGATGTTTTATGCCTTTGATGATATTTCATGAAATGAAAGGTTCAGGTGATTGCAGGTTTATTTCTGCCTTATTGTTGTTTCACCAGTCCATTTACACTACTTCTTCATCATTTTTTTTCTTTTTGAAGTTCTTTGTACATGCCAAATTGTAGGACTTGTATGGTTATCATCATATATCATCCATGATCATGTTGGCTATCTCTAATAATTTGGTGATGTATCATATGGTTCAATTTTGTTTTCATGCTTTCTTGGTAGGTATTTTGATAATTACTATCAGCAAGATTCACATGCTTTGACCTTTTCTTCATTCATTTAGTCTTAAGGAACACCAGAACCTTCTTATGTTTCACATTCTTTTGCATCAGTTGTTATGGAGTGAATACTCATCATCTTTTAACACAAACCAAGATCTCTGGATTGGATTCAGAAAATAGTAGTATAACAGAGCTTAACTGCATGGATGTATGATACAAATGAAGTGATTAAGAGCCAGATATGCTAGTTACAAGAAAGAGGTTTCAGATCTTGTATGTTCCAATGATGTCTATATGATGAATTAAGAAATTTCTGCTGGAAGGGATAGTTCAAGGTAAAGCTGAAGAGGATTGAGATTGACAAGGGTAAGAGATGATATATTTTTGGGCTATGGAAGGTGGTTAGGCAGTAGGTTTTCTATTCTTTTATTATTTAATTAGGTACAGGAACAAGTATTAATTGGTGAAAGAATACATAATTATTTGAACATCTATGAAAGGTAGAGATCAAAGTGCAGATCAAATTCTATGGGCAAATTCTATTCAGATTATACTAATGTCGTGATTTTGGCTTACCATTTATTTCAGTTGATTCTACAATTCATTAGAGATCCATTATCCACTTTTCTGCTGGTTTTTTCTTGCAAATAAATTGTCAAAGACTCAAAATACATGCCAGAAGAAAGACACACACAGAATACCTCTGATTGCACTATGATTTTGTGAAGAATACCCTTCATATCTCGCATGAGTTTTTTCGGAGAACGATCGAATTTATATAAATTCACCAAAAAGGTATCTAAAGCTTGTCAATTTTGGTTTAGTGGGTTGTACAACTGTTGTTTTGGAGAGAAAAACTTGATGTCACAAAATGATTCCAACTCTAAGAGTTTATAGAAAATTTTGGTATATCTATTGTTAATTGGAAGCCATCATACTTCTTGAACTTTGCAGGTGAAACATTATCGGAGGTAGTTGGAAGTCCATATTATGTGGCACCTGAGGTATTGTGTAAACTTTATGGACCAGAATCTGATGTATGGAGTGCCGGGGTCATCTTGTATATTTTGTTAAGTGGAGTGCCACCTTTCTGGGCAGGTATATTGCTAGTTGTGTTAATTCTTGAGTTTTGCAAGCTAATAATGGATCACTGAGTCTGCTTTTTTTTCTTCTTATTATTATTTACTGCTGTCATACTTCTCTCTCACTCTCTCTCAGAAACTGAAGCAGGGATCTTCAGACGGATCCTTCAAGGTCGTCTAGATTTCGAGTCTCAACCATGGCCTGGTATTTCTGATAGTGCTAAGGATCTGATACGAAATATGCTTTGTAGAGATCCAAGGAAGAGATATAAAGCACATCAAGTTCTCTGTAAGCATATTGGTTTAGACCATTGCTTTCAGAAATCAAAGTTCTCTGAAACAAGTTCAGATTCTCTATTGACATGAAGTTTTCTCTACCAGGTCACCCATGGATTCTTGATGACAATGTTGCACCTGATAGACCCCTGGACTCTGCCGTGCTATCACGTCTTAAGCAGTTCTCTGCAATGAACAAGCTCAAGAAGATGGCTTTACGGGTAATCTTCTTTTACAATGATCGGTAGATATGAGATTTCTCATCTTGGCATTTGAGCATACTCCAGAGTCCAGATTAAACTCAAGTCATGTTTTTATACCTCATCCAAATAAAGAATCTGATATTTTGATCAATGCCATACTTTGCCATTTTTTGTCTGTATTAAATTTCTCAACTAATTAGAAGGTTTGACTGAACTAATCACAACCTATATGTTACGCTACTTAGAAGTGGGAGATTCTAGGTTATGTTATGGGTGCAGGGACAAGGTATGCCACATAGCTTGATTTCTGATTCTTTGGAGATAGGATTAGTTGTTTTGTTACTTAATGTCATGGCATGAGACATTCACTTAGGTCAGTTGCAATAACCAATAAGTAATTAACTGTAAATCTAATTAAGTGAATAATGGTGGTAACTCTCATACTTAGATGTATAATTAACAGTATGGTGTATAATTCATATTTTCCAACCAGGGTAGCAAAATCTACTTATATGATTTGAGAATGAATTGATTGGTTTACTTATATGGCATAAGAATTTGCGCACTACCATGAGATGTTTTGATCACAGAGTTGTGTTGATGGTTTGCAAATCAAAGTATCAGCTTTAGAAAATTAAAATTTCTCATCTCATCCTATTTGGAAATTTCCATGCTACAAACTCTTATATGTTTTGTGGTGGAAATGCATTTAATCAGTTGAGTTTTATTGCGAATGCTAGAAAATCTTTTTTTTTTTCATGTCATCCTTTAAGAAGTTCTGAATTCAACAAGCTTAAGTCTTTCTTCTTCCCTTTTTTATGTTTCTGGTGGAAATGCATTTAATCACTGAAGTTTCACCAAATTGTGCTTCATGGATATCATATGGGTGGCATAAGTCTTCTATACTACACAAGAAAGATGTTATTGCTGTTTTGCATGGCAAGACTAGGAACCCTGGAACTTGACAGTGAATGATGCTTTACATCTTATATCATGCTTCTAGTCTTGATATTCTAGCATATGCTGTGAGAGTCCAAATCATCAAAAAAACACAAATCATGTGTGCAGAATGAACCTTTGCCATCATGGTTGAAAATGCACACCTCATATGTGCTCCCCTGAAAATTGCATGTTTGTAAGAGCATGCTCTTCTTTATTTTGCAGGTTATTGCTGAAAACCTCTCAGAGGAAGAGATTGGTGGTCTAAAAGAGTTGTTCAAAATGATTGATACAGACAACAGCGGAACCATAACATTCGATGAACTGAAAGATGGTTTGAGAAGAGTGGGGTCTGAACTGATGGAATCTGAAATTCAAATGCTTATGGATGCGGTATGGATGACCGACATCGGGTGCATTATACAAAATTATTCTGCATCATTAAATGTTCTCAAGCACCTCTTCTTGTTCATTACATTCTACTTAATTCTTCTGCATCAGTAAATGTTCTCAAGCAACTCCTCTTGTTCATTACTTTGGATTAGATTTGCAGTAGATCTCTAATTTAGATTGCTTGAAATGGCTGCAGGCTGATATTGACAAAAACGGCACAATTGATTATGGTGAATTTCTTGCAGCAACAGTGCACATGAATAAGTTGGAGCGAGAAGAAAATTTAGCATCAGCATTTTCATACTTTGATAAAGATGGAAGTGGTTACATAACTATTGATGAACTTTCACAAGCTTGTAGAGAATTTGGTATTGATGATGTTCGCCTTGATGAGATGATTAAAGAAGCCGATCAAGACAACGTGGGTGTTATCTTTTTCTTCTTTTCTTACTATTTTTTATTTTTTCTTGGAACTGTAATTGACTTTTTTTTAATTCTATAAGCTGACTATTTTGAGTCTGTTTTGTATATGCAGGATGGGCAAATAGATTACAGCGAATTTGCAGCGATGATGAGAAAAGGCAACGGTGGAGTGGGAAGGAGGACCATGAGGAAAAACATAAACTTTAATTTGGCCGATGCCCTAGGGACAGAAGAACACTAATGCAAAGCTATTAATAAGAGCCATCTGAAGGAACTGCAGTTTTTGGAAAGATTGCGGAACTAGATGTTATGATGAGAGCAAATGAAATGAGTCATGAGAGGTCATGCAATCATGTGATGAAGAACTTTATGAGGGATTTCTTGAAAAGATTTGTTTCCATGTCTACTGGATTTAGAAAGACCTTTCAAGGACCGTCTATGAACATTTTGTTGATGATGTCTTGAGTAAGCTTTTTGCAGAAAGAGTTATCATTTGTATTTCTTGGATCTTCTTTCTTTCAAGTACTTAATCTTAGGTTTTATTTGCATGCAATCATGTGATGCAGAGCAAGCCAGCTTTGTTTGCATGTTTTTAAACTTACAACTGAAGAGTTCATCAATTGCGATTCTCAGGTTAAATTGTTTCCTGTTATTTTTAGGAAATGTAAGGTTGCTAAATAAAAACAATTTAAGATTTTAGAACTGGAGAAATATTTAAAATGAAAAAATTAAACGTAATAAATTCCAGAGTGTTATGACCCCTTTTTGGTGTACCCAAATTTGCAAAAAGGAAGAAACTCGAATGCATCAATTTTTTTTTCTTCTTTCAGAAAAGATGAAGAATCTTGGATCTGAAAGACATCCAGTTCAATCATAGTGGCACGCAAAAGACAATGTTAAGATTCATTATCCACTTCACATCACTAATCAAACACTATCTTCCTCTCAATTTACAAAATATGTTTTCTTAACTGTCAAATGCAAGAGTAAACAAAGTAGAGCAATGTTGATTAAACTAGAGTCCATCAAGGATTCTTAGGTTTCAACTAGAGAACAAAGAAAGGAACTACAAAGTAGAGCAATGTTGATTAAATAAGTGCTTGGTTGTAACCCCTCTTCACGTTAACTACTTGTAAGATATTTGACACTTTTGCTTCGCACACTGGCAGTCAAAGAGAAGATATACAGCATGCACAGAATTGAAGCACAGAAAAAGAATTCTACAGAGGTCCATAATTAGCAATACATGGAAGAATGCAGTCTTTCTCATTTTCTATTTTTCAATATTTTGGCTAAGAACTTATTTAATCAACTAATGGATATTCCCCACTAGCGCGGACTTCCTTGACTCTCTTATCATACTCATCTTCTTCTTCTTCCTCCTCATTGTTCTCCTGTTTGTCTTGCTTGCCTTCCTCCTCCTCCTCCTCCTCCTCCTCCTCTTCAGCCCAACCAAAGCCTGCCACTGGTGTTGTTGACGGTGGAGGAGTGCGTGCTTCACCCACAATCCTCATTATCTCCTCCACACTCTGCAGGGAGTAGGTAGGGGTATCTCTCTTATAGTACTGCGCTTGTTGTGCTTCATTTAGCTCCCTAGGCAAGTTCTTCAAGAACCAGGGGTGGTTCCTTATTTCCCTTATAGTAATCCTCTGCAGATAACCAAAGTCAACAACCAAAATAACTATAATACAAACATTAAATTTTCTTTTTATCTTTTAAAACGTCCAACAATATGCATATGCAATTCTGAGAAGGTTTTCAATTTATGCAAGTTCAGATGTAAAGAAATTACCCTTGCTGGGTTAGCAACGAAGATCCTTGATATGAGTTGCCTGCAATCTTGAGAAATATGAACATATTCGGGTATCTTGTACTGCACAGACATTATTCTCTGCAATTCAAACAAGATGCTTAAGTGATAAAATCTAAAATAATAAACAACATGGTTTGCTGCTTCCTACTTGAGGAAGATAAAGGAGGTTGTCAAGTAATATAGTAAGAACGATGAGTGACTCGATAGGTTATGGCATACAAGAGGCTTTTACCCCAATAGTCTTCCTAAAGTTCTTGGGGTCAGCTGGATCCTCAAAAGGGTAGGCTCCCACCAGCATCACATACAATGTTACCCCACATGACCACACATCAGCTGTCTGCAACATTAAATAAATCATCTTGACAATTCTATGTATGATAGTTATGCTCATGTCAAATGACCAAATAAGGACAGATACATGACTACAATGCATTCAGCAAAAAATGATCTAGTATTTATCTAGGAAAGTCATAATATGCCATGGTATTTCAACCAAGATACAGAAATAAGAAAGAGAAGACCATGAAGTTTTCTCATTATTTTTAACCAAGATATCAATTACGATGCAAGTTTACTCTGTAAAAAAGAACATATTAATGAGTAAGTGCAGTCTAGTCATATTGGAAATACCCTCAAGGCATGGAACTGAAGATTACAACATAAATTGTCTTTTTGTCCAATATAGCTAATTAAATTGCATAACTCCTCGGTATCAGAGTAAGTTATATAGGAAAAATCCAGTTTTAATTTGCAAGCATCAAATTGTATAACGCATTAAATGGCCAACCACAATAATACATTCTCATGAGAAAAACTGTGCTTAATATGATACAAAAATTCATTACTCCACAAGATACTGTCCATGGATATAGAACTTTGACTGCACAGGGCAAGCTGATGGTTGTCCCTAGTACTTCTCATTGGTCCATCAACATACTTGAGGGTTAAAAAACACATCAAGATTATATCTAATTCAGGTGTTCAGAGTTTAAGCATCACAAAATAGATGGTTCAGATCTCATCAAGATCAGAAAGTAGACAAACATGAAAAAGAAAACTGAATTTTCCCATACTGTCCTCGCTTTCCTTTTATGGCCAATCTCCCTCTCTCTCTCTCTCTCTCTCTCTCTCTCTCTCTCTCTCTCTCTCTCTCTCTCTCTTTCTCCCCTCAATTATATCCCCAGCAGTCCTCATGATGATGAAGGCAAACATCAACCTCTCAAACACCCTATTCAGGATAACATTATTGGAATGAGAAAACTGAAATGTCTATTACATCGAAAATAGAAAAAGACGGGAATGGTGCAAAAAAAAGAAAAGGAACCGAATAATAATAATAATAATAATAACAATTATATATATATATATAAAGGGTACATGACAATCATGAAGACGTGGAATTCCACCAACAGAAGCTACGTAGGTGAAAGCGACGCGGGAAAACGAATCCTCTTGTCACCGACTTCAAATCAGTCCAACTTTGCTTGCTCGGTGGCAGCGCTCAACACGCCCACCGAAAGCAGTGACAAGGACGCACCCACCACCACGTCGTCGCTCGGAAACAACACAACATGATCCCGCAGCCCTTGTAGCGCAATGATGAAAAAGATGGTCCCACAAATTGCCCGATGGGTTCTATAAGCAATACGAGACGCTCACGTTTAAAGCATACGTGGCTTCATACGATCGGCTTATATTAATTAACACGTGCCAGCCACGCGGGACAGAAGCTGTGCACGTGCTCGGGGGCTAGCCAGTCATTGCACGCACCCGGGCGTGGGGCTCGCAGAGTGGATGCGGAGAGGGAACTGGAGATTACGGAACTGACCTTGCCGTCGTACTCCCGTCGGGAGAGCACTTCGGGGGCGATATATGCCGGCGTTCCCACGGTGGATTTGGGCCGCGAATGAAGTAAAGATGACTGCTCACACCGGCACAATAAAGAAAAGAAATAATAAAAGAATTAGTAGTTGTTTTGGAGATTTTGAGCTAAAAATTTCTTGGAATTGATTGGAGGCGAGGATAGCGGGATGACTGACCTTGGAGTAACCGAAGTCGCAGATCTTGAGGCGAGGCGCAGGGCTCCCGTCCAACAGGGTGTTTTCCAGCTTCAGATCTCGGTGACAGATTTGCTACAATCATGTGGGTTAAGAATTTGGAGATAGGAATGACTGTTAGCTATTAAAGATTTGAGTTTTAGCAGTATATTTGTATTTCGGAGGAAAGCAAGAGGGGAATTTTACCATGTAGTGGCAGTAGCTGACGCCGCAGATGAGCTGCTGGAAGAAATATCTGGCCTGGAGAAGTGATGATTTGAATTCAGAGACAAATATTATATTAACGGAAAAATAGGGGGAGTTTTTGTTTAAATGTGCGAGATTAACCTCGTCCTCGCTAAATCTTCCGGCGTTGCAGATCCGGTCGAAAAGTTCTCCGCCGGCGGCGTACTCCATGACGATGCCAAGATGCGTCGGTGTTAGAACAACCTATATGTAACGTAGCAAGACACGTGCTCTTAGCTCTCCTCCGAGGAAAAATATGTTCCTTCGGGAACCTAAAAGGAAAGCGGCGATAACAGTCGTTCTTGCCTCTTTGAATCGAATAATATTGGGATGGCGAAGCGACCGGTGGTTAATAATCTCTCTCGCCACATTCTCATCGATCTACATACACAGCAAAAGGTAACCAAGCAGAAATAACAAAATTACGCTGCAATCGAACGCAAATGGATGGAAATACAGCATAAAGAGGAAAAAGATCGAACCTTTTGGCCTCTGGGGATGTACTTGATAGCTACGAGCTCCTTCGTCTCCTTGTTCCGCAACAATCTCGCAACCCCAAAGTTCCCCGACCCCAGATCTTTCACCATCTCGTACTTGTCCATCTTCTTCCTAGCAAATCGGTCCCAAATCACAAGGACTCCAACGACAAAAACCTCCTCTTTCCAACCGAAGATCAAGCAGCAACCCCAAGCAAAAGCTCTTTCGAAGCTTCTGAGCTGATGAAGGACCCAAACCAAAGTAAAAAATCAAAGTGAGGCAACGAACCTTTGGACCGCTCCTTGGCAATAAAATCCCCAATTTTAATAGCCGGAATCACGTGACGTGACGGAAGAACTGCCCCGCCTCAGATCGGATCTCCTCTTCCGCCTCTCCTGTCCTTCGTATAATATTCCTCTCCCTCCCTCACGCCAATCTCTCAGCCTCAATCGCCGCTTCTCGGGAAACCGGAACAGAAGAACCAGATAATATAACCAATGCTTCCACTGACAGCAACAAAGCAATTAATTGGAGCTTTTTTAATTAGTCGAATCACGATCGTTCATAAGATAAATGAACGGTGCGATTTCCTGGAACCAAATGATGCAGGAAGTGGACGGTCAGATTAGAGGACACCTTTATCTGAAGGCACAATTGACACAGTGGTCTACCGGCTCAAGTCTATATCCAGTTACAATGTGACGGCTGTTACATTGACTCTAATAAGTACTCCCGTCAATTTCACATAAATAGTCACAAAACTAATAGAATAATAATAGGTCACCATTTCATGATATATCTATTTAAGTATATATATATATCTCTGTAATATTCTATTTACTACCACTGTGAAAGATTTGAAGTCCATATTTTAAGCTGCAGTAATGGACGATGTGATCATATCATATAGTAACTTAGTCGACGCATATCGTGCGAAGGTAATCGTGTCCTGAGGTGCTTCACCATATGTGGCATGTGATAAGGTGGAGTGCAATTAATCCCACGAGGATTTAATGCATGTAGTCGCGTAGTGATGGCATTCCCATCGTGTCCAAATGCGACGCTGACCTCAACGTGATTCGACGATTGATGGGGAAGTACATAATGACATTTACGGGAAGACAATTTGATGCTTGTATCATTCAGCTGTAATGTGAAATACGAGAGTTGAAATGGAAACGATTTAAGGGTAAGATTGTTACATAATATTTCCTAATTTATTCTGCAACTTTGGGTTTGCGTTGGTGGAAGAACTGATGAATTGACCGATTAGTTTAATGGTAAGAATTTAGCGAAGTACTCTGCAAAATCGCAGATTTTAATGGTGAAAAATAGAGCTAAGTGTCGCTTCTCTCCGATCGATCCCCTCCTAAACAGTATGAAAACGTACGGTTTCCTGATCTGTCTTCTCCAGGGTTTTGAAACCCTACTCGGAACAGCCTCGCCGGCCGCCGCGGTCGAAATGCCAGTCCCCTCGGAGAATGGCGACACCACCACCGTCGCCCGCTTCCGTTGCCCCCATAGAAAGCTCCACCGCCCCAACTTCGTCTAACCAAGCCTCGTCAGATTTATCGATTAGGAACTTGTGTGTCTGTTCTTTAGGGGATTGGAATAGTGGGGAGACGACGGCGAAGAAGCTGAGGCTATGGACAGCTTTGACTATCCCGGAGGTCGACGAAGGCCGCACCGCAAGGTGGACTCCCTCCGCCGAGGTTGTCATTGGTCACGGATAAGGTATATTGAAAGGTGGATTTTGACTTTCCTTGATAGTATTGTCTGCTTTGATTATGAGAATAGTTTGTTCGTGTTTGGGGTTGTTGGTGTTGAGATGACAAGAGCATTGCAACGAGGGCTGTAGCGGAGGGGTTTAGACCAGACTAGACGATTGTTTGGAAGATCACGATTAGTGCCCCAGGTATTTCTCATGACAGATTTTCTTGCCATAGAGGCACTTTAGAAGATGGTCCGAGGTTAGCTTGTTTACGGGTCATTGAAACTGTTGCTTTATATCTATTTGCTTTCTACAAGTTTCCCTGTTCCGGTGGCGGTGTTGATGGTGAATTTGTGAGTTTATATTGAAATTTTTTTTTTTTTGCTTCTTCTGTGCAATGAAAAATGCAGAACTTCTTAACCGGTCTTATTTACTTAAGTTTAATGCATCTTTTAAAAGTATTCCAGAAGGAATTATGAATTTCTAGAATTAAATACTGGGTTCTACATCGATTAGGGATCTTCTAAAAGTTTGTTGTAGAAGGATGCCATGATTAAATTTTATTTTTTTCTCTGTGAAAATGTTCATTTCTCCCGAATTTAGTGGTCTTGATATGGTTTATATTCCTCCCAATATTTCATGCATTGCTTGCCTTTTGGCAGCCACACTGCTTGTATGAGTATCTTTGGATCACAGTACTGACATTCCCTCCTCCCTCTCTCTCCATGATTCTTATCTTACCTTGTTTTGTAACATAATCATAATGTGAATATTATTCTGCGGTACTTTAAAAAGGTTGTCATCTGATTTCTTGACAAAAGATAGTTATATTAGGAAATATTGACATATAAATCCTTGAAAGTTGACACCACAGTAGGACACATCCTTTGTGATTTGGGGGAAGGGGACTTTAGTTATGGAAATAGATCTTTTCTTTATAATGTGATGTTCTTCTTTATCTAATACACCTTGGGAGCGTTTACTTGTCTGTTTATCGAATGAGCTATTCTGCTGGACTACTATGATAATTTACTAAGCATTCATCATATTAAGATTCACAGTCCACAATAACATTGGCTAGCGTCATTCATGAATACTGTAAATTCTGTGGGCAGATATCCCTAAGAAAGTTTCAAGTGTCAACTGCATTTATAGGTATTGTTAATTAATGCTTTGGTTCTCTATGCTACAACCAGGAGTGATGGTGGTTGATATTGCTCGGCAGATTAGTCGTTGAACATATTGGATGTATCTTAAGCAAGATCTCATTCAGTGTCTGCTATAAGCAACAAGGAAATTTTCAGGTATCATTCGAAGACTGCATCTAATTTTCTGTTTCTGCTAATGTTTGTGACAATATAGTTTGATACTAAGAGATTTGCTGGCTCTTAGTTTGGCCAATGGTATTGCACTAATAGAGCTCAATGGCGGGAAAGAATTAACTGTTGTTGACCCTAAACATTTGGGATCTGCAGCTTCAATGTCATCATTGTTGCTATTGTTTCTCATTATTCTGGCTTTCATAAATTCCAACTTCAATCACATATTTCCTCCTATGTTGAAGAGATTTCAATTTATGCATCCATAGCTTGTTATCTTGACTTGGAATTGAGTTAGGCTTTTTGTCATATAATAACTTTTTTTTTTTCATGTCAGCAAGAGTTATGTGCATATAGTTGGTCACCATGAAAACCTCGCTTAACATTTGTAAAGTGTCTTCATCTGTCTACTTAAGCCATTATAATTATGAGAAGAGCTTGCTTTTCTTCCATTTCAATGTGCTTTTACACCTTTTTATTCATTGTGGACTTTGCCAATTTGCTGTTTAGGATGACAGCTTTTGGTGTATTCTTACATGTGAATGCATTTGACTTTTGTGTTGCAACCAAACCAGTATAAACAAACCTGTTACCTTAGCAGATTAAAAAAATCAGATCTAGATTCATGAAACCTGCATTAAGCTACTGTGACTTTACATGAAAGGAAGTTTGGAAGTGGAGGAAATATGTAGGTTGCGGTCACAAAAACCTAGTTGTCATTAGAATAACCACTAAAAAGAATGGGCAATTTTAATAGAGTTGAGTCTCAATATAAATTGTAATCACAGATATTAGAACTGCACTGGTCATTTACCCTCAGGTTAGTGGGTTATTGGTCAGACATGGGTCAATTGATTGAAGTGCTAATAAAAATTATAAAAATAATATTGATGCAATAAATTTCTCTCTTTTTTACCTCCTTTTTCTTTTCCTTTTTCTCTGTTTCTTTTCCTTTCATCTCTGCTTCACCAGCAGATTTTCTCCTTCCACTTTTGTTCTCTATCATCACCCTTCTTCCTCCTCTTTTTTTTTTTCTTTATCAAAAGATAATCTTCCTCCATCTTCTTTCCCCTTCTTCCTTCTCATGTACAGTGCAAGACAACAAAAGAGTGAAAGATGGCAGTGGCTAGAGAGGGATATAGGGTGGCAACATGTGAGGCTCCGAGACATGGAGGTCTATGGTGAGAGATGGAGAGAAGGCAGCGACATTGGAAAGGGAGAATGTTTGGGCTCAAAGATGAGAAGACTGTGTAGCAACAATTTTTCCCTTGGTATTACGTTAGAAGGACCGAAATCCCCTCAATAACAATTTAGTCAATTGTGCATGGGTGACAAAGACAGTGGTTTACTTCACTTGGCTGGTTCACAAGTTCATAAAAAAATCTACTGAATCAGCCTGTTCAATCTGGTTTTTGTACATAAACCGAATGTTATGCTTGTGGCTTTCCAATAGCATCTTCGGTTTGGTGAATTTTCATAATTGAGAATATTGAAATGTGGTTTGTTCAACTGTCAGTAAATTGTTATTTCCACATTTGTCTCTCAATTGGTAGGCTTCTAAATATTACAGCATTAAAACAAGAACTAGATGTAGAATGAACTAATGCAGTTTGCAGATGAGTTATTTAATGGATTATCTAACTTGACAGCATATTCATCATGTTCTTGAGAACGTCAAAATGAAGGGTGAATTGGTGCTACAGAGTGCTTAAGTTTCTTTCATGCTCTCCATACACTCAAGTGATGTGATTTTGCATAAATATTCTGGGATATAGTTATCTTTGTTATATACACATACTTGCATTAGAAGATTACTTTATTTCAGCAGCAGGGATGAGTGATTTTTATATATGAGGCCATATCACCATAAAGATGTGCTATAAATTATTGAAGTTCTAGAAAGAAATATTCATCTTTTTATCCCTGTGAGAAACGTGAAACTTCATTTTACTTGACCACTTTCCTGACCATACCTACTGCTAGTGGCAAAGTGTGATGCGATTGATGCAGATGTACATCTTTGTCCTCATGTACAAGTAGTGTCACATATAACAGTACCGTTTCTTGTCACTTGGACATGATATTTTTGTTGAATGTATAGCTGGCCCCTGATCTATTGTTTTCTTATTTCAGGCTCTAGTGCTGCATATTGAGGAGTCAGGAGCCGCAAACCAAGAGGGAAGCTACAGGATCATCAAACCTGACAAAAGTCCAAGGAGTGGTGTAACATCTTGCCAGTCTGGGATTTTGGCAGCTACAGTGGCACCGGCTAGCACTGGAATTATGGTAAACTTGAAACAATCCAATGTGTCTCAATTCAAGTTTATAAGAAGAGAAGTGTTTATAAAGAACAAGCTCCATAAACCCATAAATGAACAGTACAGCTAGAAGTTGACAAGAACTTGAGCATGATCATAGGGTTGCATGAACCTAAAATGACAGCTCCATGCAATCTTGCAGATATCACATAGTATGTTGTAGCCACTCAGTCATCTTGCAAGGGCCAAGTAGAAGACTCGGTGATGATATAGGTTGACTGTGTGAAGTAAGAACATGCTTTCTGCAAGAAATATTTTCAGTTGCCTGCAAGTTTTATCTTGTTTACTAAATCAAGCATGCTAAAAAAAATGCTTCATGTATCTATTTTTTTGCATCTTCTACATCAGAACCTCGGTCTATTCTTCGGTAGCTGAGAGATTCATGTCATCCTGTTAAGCAACATTCCAAATTGACAGCAGTGGTACATTAATACTTTGATTGTCCAAGTGATGTTATCTCACTGTTCAATTACTTTTTTGTTTGAGCTTCCTATTATGAGTCCCTTTCATGCTACATCTATTGTAGTTAGTACCTTGTCAGTACTTGTTTTTGACAGATTTTTTTTATGTTGAATCAGTGATCTACTCCCCCGTTCATGGGCCAGCTTGGTGACATGTCTTCTCTGCTCGTCAACCCTTCTCCACATCGAATTCTTCATGTTGGGTGAGTGGCTTACATGTCTACTGCAAGGACATAAAGCGAAGCGTCATTTCCTTGTCTGCAACATCTAACTAGGATGAAGATGCCATGGCGACCACGGAACAGAGAAAGCCCAAATTGCTGAAAGATCAGTGTCTCAGTCCTTTCCTGGTGTCTCTCTTCTCTGGCTTGGTTGTCCACTGGCGCCAACTTTGTTGTGTAGGAAATCATTCACGGGACTGCGTGCTGTTGCTGTCATGGTTGTTGTTCGTCTTCCTCTTGGTACTGATGGCCGTAGGTGGCCCTCGAGGTCACTCTGCCCATGACCATTTAGCTTTTCTGGAAAGAAAAAAAAATGGGGGGGCAGAGTTCTATTGTTTCTGTGATGTCCTCAATGCAGCAAAAACTCATCATGAATTATTGACCCTGATCATGAACAGATCATGAGACCTCATGTTGTTGGAAGCTGAGAAATCAATCATAACTGCATTAAATTGTTACAAGCTACAATGTTGTGGTGCTGGATCAATCTGGTTGCTTAAAGTCTGACCAAAAGAGATCCTCCCCTTGCTTGAATTGTTTTTGTGTCCGAGAAATCATTGTGTTACTGGTGATGTTAAAGTTAATTCTTGAGCTAACCTTATTATATTCTTAATTTTAGCTTGCAAGCGTATTGTATTGATGAACAACATTATGTAAGCTTGGAAAAGTTGCATTTCCAGAGTCTGCTGCATTCCTCAGCCAAACTTCAATTGCTTCCTCCTCATTTATAACTGCACCCTCAACTCTAATCAGCATATCATGCAGATGTTCATCATTATCAATAAGAAACTTCTAAATGTAGAGATTTGATGAGCGTTAACAATAAATTAAGCTAAGAGAAGTAAGAAAATGGAAAATTGTACCGGTAGTTTGCAACAGTGGTTGCCGACTGCAGGGTTGGCTCCACAAAGCACAATCAGCAGATACCTGCACCACATGCACGCCATCTTAAAGCTGCAACAGGGAGAATGATTCCATGAGGAAGAAGTGGACCATTTGCGTTTCTTAGCTTAGGGTTTACCCTTGTGCAAGTGATTGGCAGGTGGAAGATGGAAAAAGAGATGCCTGAAGCACCAAAGAGATACATTCCAAAAGATGCACTAAAAAAAATACCAGGGAGAGTAGTGTGATCCAAGCAGAACCACATCCACTTGACTTGAGCAGTGTGCCAAGAACATGATGAGCTTGGTGGAATGACAAATCTACGCAATAGAAGAGGTGATTTGTCAGATCTGCAAGGTACCCCGGTCTGTAACAAATTAAAGAACTGCCAGCCCGTGGAGAAGAACCCTAATATGACATGGTTGTGTTGTTTGTGGTCTGTGTTCCAAGTGGCATCACAATTATGTGATGCTTAAAAGCATAGTTATCAAAATTGGATCACACCTCGAACATTATTTAATAATAAAATAATAATTAAGCGGATGATGATTGGGTAGATGATTAGATTCTAGACACATAAAGGAGATTAGAGAGCAATGAACGTAATAGAGGTCTCTTTTCTTTCATCTTGATGATGGTAAAATAAAGAGCTGTAAATATTATGATCTTTTTTAAGATTAAAATGGTGATGATCCAGTCTCTATTTTTTTTTTTTTTTTTTTTTTTATCTGATCAATCGGTCGCTTCGCATCCAAGTTATGTGATTATGCCTACAAGTAAAATTTAGGGACGAAGAAGCAGCTTATAAACATCCAACTTCCATTGGTGCACTCAACTTGGCATTGTACTGTTTTAGAATGATCCAAGCACCAAAACCTTGAGATCTATCAGACAAGTACAAACGTGAAGAACAGCCAAACCTGACATGTACTGCTGCTTCCTCTTTCTGCCATTTAGGTGACAAGGAAGCTGGCATCTTTCTGAAATTTTGTCATCACAAATGTGATGATGGCAAAAGCACAGAAGATTTGTAGTTTGGATGTTCATTAGATCCAAATACGTTCCCTTCCTCTAATTCTGATTTGTTTTCTTTCTCATGATCAGCTCTTCTTATCTTATCCCAATGTTAAGAATATATGTAATATCAATGACACGTACATTTACTTATTTTAAAAGCTTGTAGGTCTAAAACCGGCTTGCGTAAGCTTATCAAGTTTTAAGACCGACTTACTTACACGTGAGAGAGGATTAAGGATTCATAAATATATCAAGTTATATATATAAGATAAAATTATTTGATTATTATTATTATTATTTTTTACCGATGGAGGACGAGAGATAAGATAGGGCATGATTTAGGATGAAATTAATCAAACCGAATCACATTGTATTTAGTCTAAAATTTTTTTATCTCTAAATTACCTTCTATTATTATTATTAGTAGATGACTCATTCTCCTTTCACTTCCAAAGAGCAGTTTGGGAATCATGGTCAATACACCTGTTTGTACCAAAATATGTTTCTGAAAAGACATTTTAGTTAATAGAGATGGGATTGATTCCCTTGAAATCCCATCCAAAAGGAACACATAAGTCGAGGCATCATTACCGACAACAGCCAGCCATATAAGCAGTACTGCTGCGGTCATCCACAATAAAAGGGAACATTGAAAAGGTTGAGAAGAAACAGTGCAACAAAATATTACGTGATCTAGCATAGTCAGTCAGTCAATCTTGACTGTGAGACACAGATCGATGCAGAACTGATCAGTATCAGGCAATTTACTATTTGGCCCCTTCTATAATTCTTCCACATGTGTCTTATGTAGAAGCTATGTAGTCAGAGCATCGCAGCTGGTGGTCTGCAAGGAAGATTACATTTTTATGCTTGCAAAGATTAGAAAAGGCAGCATGTTTCATATTATAATGTTAACATAGTATAAATTGAAGTATTTAAAGGTATTATGCATCGTAAATGTAAACTAGAATTTTGGAATGATGCATATTTAACTTGAATTTAGAGAAATAAATATGAGAATATGCACAGAGAGAGAGAGAGAGAGAGCGAGCGAGCAGTGGAACGGAACAAGAAAAGGAAGAGTGTTGAGGCTGACAGTGTCTCTCCTGCGAAGCTAATAATTAGTAGTAATGGCAGATGGAGAAAGCATGCAGAGGAGAACAGCGCAGAGTGCGCAGCTGCTGCGCCCGAGGGCGGGAATGACGCCGGCGCTGTTTTGAAAGCGTTAAGAAAATGGAGCCCCCCCCCTCGGAAGCAAAGTAAAATAAAGCAGAAAAAGTGTCCCCAAGAAGGTGACTTTCTTCTCCCATTCACATGTGCTGCCTCAGTGAGACAGACAGACAGAAAGAGAGAGAGAGAGAGAGAGAGAGAGAGAGAGAGAGAGAGAGCGAGAGAGAGAGGTGGGTTTTGGAGCTCAACCCAAGAGCAATGAACAGTATTGTAGCCCCAGCATGTATAAAAGATGGGAAATTTAAGGAAAAAATGGAGCGAGAAAGAACAACCCACGCCGATTTCGTGTCTTCTGACATTCCTTTCATCCGGTATGAATGACGACTTGGTGACCCTCTTTATGACTCCAAGCAGTACATGGGCTGAGTTGTGTTTTCTTTCACTGTCTGTTTCTCTCTCCTTTTCCTTGTGTGACCATGTTCTCTCTCGTTTTTCATCGGTGTGATGCAGTTGGTTGTAGGCGATGATGTTTTGGGATGATGGGTAGTTTCTTTAGGCTTTGCCGCAGAACTTTTTCTTTTACGTTTTTTGTGATGGGGTTTTCTGGTTTCTAATTGTTTGTCATTTTGTTATCATTCTGTTCTGCTGTCTTGGAAAGATCGAATCTTGGATGATTCCGACTGTTTTATGCTTATGTTACTGGCCGTGGTTAACAAGAAATATTTACCTTTGCGGTGTCTGAGTAAGGGATGGATTATATTCCTGTTTTTCTAGCTGCATTTTGCTATTTATTGTGTTTTCCGTTCAATTTAGGTTTAATTATGATCAGTGGAGTAACGGCTTTCCGATCTTGGATCACTGTTTCTTTGTGTTTGTAGGAATTGTGCGTTCTGCGTGGTGTAAATTTTTGGGATCTTGAGCTACTCTGGAATTAGGGAGGCGGTGGTGAACTATGCAAGCAAGGTGCTGTTGATTCATTTGATGGTTGGCATTGTAGAATGGACCCTCGGAGTTGGCTGTGGAAGCGCAAATCACCAGAGAAGAGCCCTGGTGAGACCGAGAGTTCGGGATCAGTATCCTCTCATTCTGAGAGGTACTCGGATGACCAGGTTAGTCTTTAGCCCACTTTAATAATTTTCACTGCTTGTCATTTAAAATGCACTTGTTTGTACTGTTATCAGAATTATTCTGCTTTGGATTCTTAAATATCAATCAACTCAAAGCTTCGGAAGGAGACCAAATGAAGCATATGTAATTGCTAATTACTTGTTGGAAAAAAGAATTCTTTGGTTATCATGTTATCCTAAGAGTCTAATCCAGAGCTTGAACTTGCATTCATTTGTCTAACTTTTCTTGAGGATATGGTTGGTTCGAGTCAATCGACCTTGAAGCATCCCTTTTTTCTCCCTGCTCTGCAGAACTCTGAGTCGTGAGTCGGGCAGGAGCCATTACAGATTGGTTGGTGAAATTACCTCGTTCATTTTGTAATATGTTTTCTCTTGATTTATAGCATGAAATTTTATTTCTTTTCATAT
Organism: Musa beccarii; assembly: GCA_024322285.1. Lineage (NCBI taxonomy): Eukaryota > Viridiplantae > Streptophyta > Magnoliopsida > Zingiberales > Musaceae > Musa > Musa beccarii. The sequence continues at coordinate 7,999,812 of CM044398.1, forward strand.
AAAATCTAGCTAGTGTCCTAAATATCACAAACTATAATCTTTTCTAACTAGTTTTCGGTTGGCCAAGTGCTTATGTGAGCGCTCATGCAGTAGTAAGAAAATATTGTTAACTCTTACCTGAATGTGACTGATGGTTTGATGTTGAAAAAAAAAAGTGCCAGCTAGGTTTCTTTAGCAAGGAAGCCTATTCCCTTTTGATCATCATCATCATATCTGATTAAGAATACAAGGAGGTGGTGACCGCCGTGGTAGTAGAGGGGAAATGGAGGAGGAGAAAGAAGAGGATAAGGAGGTAGAGAAGGAGAAGAGGAGGACTAGGATAAATTAAAAACTGGCCTTGATTATACTCAGCCATGGCAGTTCAGGATTTGTACGTAATATCAAAGAGTCTCACGAACCTAGAATTATTGCATTAGTTATTGAGATTTGTAATCTCATAGCTGATTTCGTGTTGGCTAGCAGAGACTAGCATTTTAGCCTCCTTGTTTTATGAATGTTTACACAAATTTGTTGTGTTTACTTTAGGGTAGATTTGACACCTAAAATTTTGTAAACTTTTATACCTTATTGGTTAGAATATTCCATTGTTTTGGATGACAATTGAAGCAATTCCATCATTTTTTGTGTAAATGGGAGTGGCATTGTGATTGTTGTTAATAGGGAGAGTGAAGTTAGTGCTTTTTTGATCATGCAAATATCAGTACTTGTAGATGAAAGTGTAGATCGTAGGATGATATAGTTTTGCATTACTGGGTTATTATTATGTCTTGCAACATATAATGGTCCGAGTAACCGTATATATTATGATGGAGTTGCATTACAGCAGATTTGTGTACACATTTGGTGATTGCATTAGTTATTGAGATTTGTAATCTCTTACCTGATTTCATGTCAGCTAGTATCGACTAGCATTTTAGCCTCCTTGTTTCATGTATGTTTACACAAATTTGTTGTGTTTACTTTAGGGTAGATTTGACACCTAAAATTTTGTAAACTTTTATACCTTATTGGTTAGAATATTCCATGGTTTTGGATGACAATTGAAGCAATTCCATCATTTTTTTTATGTAAATGGGAGTGGCATTGTGATTGTTGTTAATAGGGAAAGTGAATTTAGTGCTTTTGATCATGCAAATATCAGTACTTGTAGATGAAAGTGTAGATTGTAGGATGATATAGTTTTGCATTACTGGGTTATTATTATGTCTTGCAACCTATAATGGTCCGAGTAACCGTATATATTATGATGGAGTTGCATTACAGCAGATTTGTGTACACATTTGGTGATTGCATTAGTTGCATTTTTGGCACTTGTCATATTGTTGCTTGGTGTTTTTCATGTGTTGTCCTTTAAAAATGTGAGATAATTGGACAAGCCAAGTACTATCATATGATGCACTGCAATCTGACACCTTTGGAAAGATGATGACAGAGCCATCCATCGGCACAGAGGGTATATGGTCAATGATCATCCTTATTTTCTCTAGGAGACATGATCCTTAGGTAGTCTTGGTCTCTTCGGTCTGGGATAATGTGCTCTGTGAGAAAGAAGAGATTCTTCAAAATTAACATGATTCACCACAGGTGGTTAGATTAACGGACGAACTTCAGTGTCTCTTTTGATGCATCCTTGCATGGTTAGATTGGTCAGTCTTAGTATCTTGTTGGTATGTTTGGATCATGCTGTTTTTTCATGATGGTGAATCTTGATTGTTGCCTTCTTTTATGATATTCTGTGCTGTATCAATATATTATTTTAAGAGCTTTCAAATATATTCATGTTACATCATATGAAATTGTTTGAGATCCCACTAATCTATAGTAGTGTGATACCCTACATCAGAATTATGTGATTTGGCCGATCCCATAGGTGACCCTTGACCCGTGTTATTTGCTACCATTTGCTAAGAGCAAATAGTCACTGGTGCTCTCTTGATTTAAGCGCCAATGGCTCTTTTGCAATCTAGCCAGGCAAGTGTATTTTGGAAAATGATTATTTTATTTTATTTAGGACATCAGTAGGCAATGTGTTGAGCCACTGATTATGCTTGTTACTCTGCACGTAGACTTGTTTTGGTTCCTTTTTAGGTTATGATTTGCCAATGTTACAGAACATATATAAATAGAAAGTTAAATACTGTAAAATGTTTTATGTGGCAACTAGGTTTGTGCATGCACGTTGATAATTGCAAATTTGGGTTGAACACTTTGGTTCGAGTGTGATCCATAGTTTCAGTACGAAGTAGTAGAGACAAATGCTTCATGTCGATCAGGTGGAGATTCAACTTAGCTTTTAGATTTTCTGGAAGAAATATGATCAATCCTATCAGTTTGAGTGGGTAAAGTTGGATACACCCGAAAATGAGAAAACATTTTATCTGGATAGGGTTTCTTGCTTATTTGTCTTGGTACTTCTTCACCTTCTATTTGTAGAGTGGGGTGCTTGATTTGAGAGAGCTTGAACACTTTGTTTTCTTTTTTTCTCAATCACTCCATCATTCATGAGTAAAATCAATTTCCTCTGTGCATTCTATTGTTTTCTAAACCCAAGGAAAGAACTAAAGAAGAACTGTTGACTACTAGTTGGTGATGAACAGTAAGTTCACTAGCCTTAATGGTTTATTTTGGTTGCCAAACCATATTCAAAGCACTAAGCCAGAGTTTATTAGATACTAGTGCCTATCCTTTTATTCTTCTGGCATATCTTTGTCATGTGTGATGTTGTTCTGGCTTCTAGTTTTCAGTGCTCCTTTCCTCTATCATTCTTTTTCAGACATGTAGATCATGATCAAATTGTGATGATTATCCTAGGCTGATGGCCATTATGACAGATCCACATTTCCAACGGTATGCTATTCCAGTGATTTAAATTTTGGTCCGATATTAATTCTAGTGACCTACCGGACCATTACAATGTTGGTGTACCGAACGGTCTTGTATCTGAGATAGAGCTATATATTTTGATACTGGAGCTTAGTCGAACTGTTAAATACTGATCTGTACTCATCAATACAGTAGAGACTTTAAACCTTTTTGACTCTAGGACAAGGTATCTTTGTCAAATTAGGATGAAAAGCTGAGTTTTTATCTTCATGTTCCCTACATAAATATAAGTACATTTCCACTGACCAGATGTATTGATATGTGTTTCTAGAGAATTGAATGATGTACTTGGAAATAATTATAATTTAATATACTTGGTTTTGGTTATATAATAGATAAGCTTCAAGACAATAACTAGGCCTGTTCCTTGTTAAGCAGGAAGGCTTAAGGGCTTCTCCAAATGATACTTCAATCCATGCTGATTCGCCAGAAATTTCATCCAATAATTGTGATGGTGAAGTTCATGAAAGTGTGAAAAGATTGACTGAGAAACTGTCAGCTGCTCTTCTGAACATCAGCGCCAAAGAGGATCTCGTCAAGCAGCATGCTAAAGTTGCAGAAGAAGCTGTTTCAGGTACTTGGCCCTAGATGTAGTTCATAGAGAGTGCTATGTTTTCCAAGTGGTAGAGAGAAATGTCATAACCCACATACATGTAAAATGCCTCCTTGAGCAGATACCATGTGACTGAGAAATCAAATATGCCTCTTGTTTGGATATATTTAGTATTTTATTTGGCTTCTTTCTTAACACTATTAATTATATACAAGTTATGAAGATCAAACAGGTATAGACTAGACATTTTATTTTTCTTTGTCACTTACTCTTCTTAAGTAGGCACTCCCTCTCATTTCAGTTTTAGAAAAGAAATTTTCTAGCTTAATGCGGATAAGTTAGTTTCTTCCAATAATTGTGCTTTTGAGATTTATTGTCTTTTACTTTCAGTTTTAATAGGGAAATAAATATTTTACATATTTCAGGATCTTATGATGTCAGCCTTTCTTTGCACATTACTGTAACTCTTCAACAGATAAACTGTTGCTACCTAATGATTAATAATAGTGGACGAGGCTTTCTTTGGCATCTAGGCTAACAGAGTTTGATTTCTTTCTTCACATGGCTATTTGATTTTTCTTCCAAAAAAATAATTTATATCAATCTTCAATATTTGAATGATGGTATGAGAATATCTGATTTGATTTGTGTCTCATTAAAATAACGGTATCTGTTTTCTAAGATTCCACCAAGTTATCCTGCTTTTATTTGATTGGGGCTCATAAATAAATTGTGCTGCAGCTTGCATGACATCTCCATATAAACATAACTTTGCCGCTTTCTTCACAACTGGTGAGATTGATACCTCTAGTAACGTGACTTCTACTACCAAAAAAAAAGATGACCTTCATTGCAGTATACATTATAGGTCAAAACTTTGGAAGAATTCTCTTTTTACTACAAACTATAAATATTTGTCATAATATAACCTTGTACTATCCTCTCTCCTACCTTTCCATCCATCTACAGTCTCCATGGAGACACAGGTATAAAGTATTGTTGTCAAAACAACAATTATCTTACTATCATGCAGCTGCACTTGCTCTGTGCAAGCAAAGACTCATGGCTTGATGCAGAAAGCTGTCTCGGAATAATGATCTATTAAATATGCACATTTAGGACTTCAGAGGGCACATTTAGGGATGTAACATGGAATGAACATTTAATGCTCTTTTGATCTATTTGGTATCTGAACTCTTTTACCCACTTCATAGATAAAATTCCAATAGATTTGGAATTTCCCTATTGTTCAATTACCAGGGCCCGTTTACTAAATCCTCATGTTGATTTGTAGTCTAAAGCCTAAAAATTTGGAATTTGATAGGCTGGGAGCAGGCAGAAGCTGAGGTTGCAGCCCTAAAGCAGCAGCTTGAAACTGCAGTCCAGAGGAACTCTGCCCTTGAAGATAATATTAACCAACTTGATGGGGCCCTAAAGGAATGTGTCAGGCAGCTCCGTCAATTAAGAGAAGAGCAAGAAGAGAAAGTTCATGATTCCATCACTAAGAAGACACATGAATGGGACTCCGAGAAGCAGGAGTTTGAGAAACAACTTGTGGAGCTTAAAACACAGCTTGAAGATGCAAAGACTGAAGCTGTGACACTTGACCATGAACTTCAGGCAAGACTTGAAGCTGTTAAGAAAGAGAATATGGCTCTGAAGACTGAGCTCCACTCTCGATCTGAAGATCTTCAGGTATTATTGCTAGAGAGAGAGCTAAGCAATAAAGCAGCAGAGACTGCTAGCAAGCAACACTTGGAGAGTATAAAGAAGGTTGCTAAGCTTGAAGCTGAATGCCATCAATTACGGAGTATAAACCGTAGGTTATCATCTGTAAGCAATCACAAGCCAATTGCTAGCCCAGTTTGTGTCAAATCTCTGACTGATAGTCAATCAGATAGCAGTGAGCGGTTGATTGGTATGGATAGTGAACCTGGCTGCTCAGACTTATGGGCATCTGCTTTAATTGCTGAGCTTGATCAGTTCAAGAGTGAGAAGGCTAGTTCAAGAAACCTCACCACGTCTGTGGAGATTGACCTTATGGATGATTTCCTTGAGATGGAAAGACTTGTTGCTTTGCCTGAGATTGATCATGGAAGCTCTGTCTTTGGAGCAGAAGCTGATTCCTTCCAAGTTGTCAGGAGAGACAGTCCACCGAGGGTTGAAAATGAAATTCTGCATCATAGATTGATTGAGTTAGAAGAGAAGGTCGAGAGACTGGAACATGAAAAAGTGGAATTAGAGATAGCTTTGGCTGGCTCACACAATCGGCTGGAGATGTCTTGCAATCTTCTGACAGCAGCTGAGGATAAGATAGTTGAACTGCAAAGAGAGATAGATTTGGCAAATGAATCAAAAGAAATGGCCAGAAGTGAAGTTATGAATTTGGAGGGAAGGTGGAAAGAATTGGAGGCTCAGCTAGAGTCAGCCTCCTCGGAAAATGTAAAGCTTTATGCGAGGGTATCTTTGTTGGAAGAAAGTTTTGAGGCTGAGAGAGCATTGTCCGATGAACTTAAATCTAGGATAAAGATTTCTGAGGATGCTAGACAGGCACTGGACTCTCAGCTCAAGTCAGCACATCTGGAAGCCAGAAGTCTAAATGAAAAAGTAGGACTATTAGAATGCCAGGTTAAGGAAGGAAGGGCATTGTCTTCAGAATTAGCAGCAAAAGAAGAGGCTTTGGAGGCAACAAGAAAGGCAATGGAATCTCAGCTTGAGCATGCAAATTCAGAAGTCCGGATGCTACAGGAAAAGGCTAGTTTCTGGGAACTAAAAGCTGAGGAGGAGACGATATTATCTGCTGAATTTGCAATTAAACTAGAAGCCACTGAGGCAACAAGAAAGAAATTGGAGCTCGATCTCAAGTCAGCACACGAATTTGCCACTGAAGTAGAGGTTGCGGAGACAGCAAAAAAGGCACTGGAAACTCAACTTGAATCTGCACATATAGAATTTGTGAAGCTGAGTAAAAAGGTAGTCTTGTTAGAAAGGCAAATTGATGAGGAAAGAGCATTGTCTGCAGAATTTGCGTCCAAGTGTCATAAATTGGAGGATGATTTGTTGAGGATTACAAGAGAAGCTGATCTTTGGAGAGTTACAAACTCCAACCGAGAACGGAAGATAAAACAGGTGAACCTTCTCATATATTTGGTTTTTCTTTACCTTGTACTCACAGTTAATCTGTCATTTATGTCTCCTTTGTGCTACACATCACTGTTTCGCTTATCCTTGTCTGTCACTTGTTATGCACAGGTCGAAGTTCTCTGATTCTAATGTGTTGTCTGTGTTGCAGGAGAAAGAACTTGCTCTGGCTGCTGGCAAATTGGAAGAATGCCAGAAGACAATAGCCTCTCTGAATCAACAATTAAAATCATTGACAACTTTGGATGACTTAATGTTTGAGGCTGTGCAGCCCGAACATAACATTGGCTTGGCAAATCTTAGTGGTTCCGAAGCCAATGATCTCCATGATATTGATTCTTCAGAGGTAATTGGCAGTTTTACTATTTCCAATGGCAGAGAAAGGAGCTCACCTCAATCTTCTTCGCACTCTTTGCTTTCTCCTTCGTCCTCAAATCTGTCTGAGTTTATGAGAACATTGTCTTGTAGTAGGAGCACCACTCTTTAGATCGAAAAAGGAGATGAAAATTTACAAGTTTAAACAACTTTGCTGTTCAATATATAGCAAATGTACATCAAAGATTGTTTCATCGCGCCGCTGGTGGTTACTGGTTTTTTAGGATGCAATCAGCCGTTGATGGTTCTTCCTTTCTATTTGGAATGCAAGTTAATTAGTTTGCGGTGATTGGAGTTGTACTTGTGTGTTATTGCTGTATTACACAACTAATGAATGTCTCTCTTTTTAATGGTTCATGAAATCATTTCTTGAAGACTACTTTCAAGTCGACTACATATTTGTTCCTTTGCATTGTTGTTTGATTCTTGATTTCTATCAGAAGGGAATATGAAGAGGAGATTCGCATTATTTGATTTAAAGCTGCAAGTATTATGGCTTCAAGAACTTTTGTTTGAGACAGCGTTCACAACATCCCCAAACTGGCGCTCGGTGGTTTCACATAAAATTTTACTTAGTTTTGCAAAAGGCTTATTAGAAGCTTTTGCCGACCAATTACTGGAATCGTATTGTTTAATGGCAATATTTATGGATCTTCTTTGGATATGTTTATAATCAATTTTCCCATCTCATCTTTCATCAAAATTGTTACTCTTTATTCATAAGTAAAAGATACAAATCGGAATCATATCGGGCTGGAATCCGAATCAAATTAATCTGACTGTTCACTAGTTCCAAACCATATCATTGATTTCGATTCTAACTATATAGAACTAGAACTAAGATCACAATCGACAGTTTCAATTTCAATTTCAACCGATTAAAGTGATAAAATAAATAAATGAATAACAAACGGCCAAAATTCATCGTGGATCGAATGACCCGTATAATAGTGAAATTATTGTTATTTTTAGAGGTATTTGATCAATTTTATAATTCAAAAAATATATAAAATATATATATAAAATAAACTCATCAAAATTTTGAAAATACATCCATATGAAACTTCGATCAAAGTTTTGAAATAAATTTATGATTTTTTTCTGCTTTAAATTATTTTTAAATATATATATATATGTATTATATATATATTGTGCTATTAAAGATATATTTTATATCTTTAAAAGTAAATTTTATAGATAAATCCTAAATAAATAACACAAGAAAACTACCAATTGCTAGTGGGTTGGAATAGCTTCGGGAAGTCTTTTCCAAGAGCATATTCCTGTGAAAGCCTGACAAGTTACGATCCAAGTGGTCTTGTGGCCAATATATTTCCCACCCACAAAAGGAAGTAGTATACCTAAGAAAATTTTTCTCACTCTTTCCGAAAGAAACCCAAGGCTGTGCCTTAGCGCGCTGATTAGATCACCAATAGAAGAGCCGGTGCCGATTGGGTGTCAAAATGGAGCCTATGCTTACTCCCCCAACTCGGGCGTGATCCGAAACCAAGTTGGCTGAGATATCGATTGCCCACGTGGAGAAGGACTACTGGTCCGTGGGCTGCCAGGGTCGCCACGTGGAACGGCGAGCCGGGCCGCGGGACGTCACGTGGCGGGGAGGGGGAGGGCCGGGGAGATCGCGGGCGACGCCCGCCTCTTATCGCCGAGCCATCGAGGGCCAACAGATATTATATATTTTCGCGTCAATTTCCAATTCCCCCGCTTAAATTGTGGTGATCATCCACGTTTGTCTTTTGCTTTCATTGCTTTTCCTCCTCCGCCGCCGCCGATCCTTCGGATCTCTATGACCATGGTGGCGGCTCTGTCTCCGCTTCCGATATCGCACTTCCGACCGTCCTCCAGATTCTGCACGCAAAAGGTGCGATTTTTCTTTTGGTTCTGGTCCTAGTTTGATGGATGATCCTTTGATATCTCAGTCCCTCGCAAACACAAGAGGGGGGTTCTTTTTTTTTTTTTTAATCTGGTTTAGAAACCACGGTTTCACGATTAGGAGGGCTTCTTGCTCCAAAGGTTGAGGTTTGAGGTTCGGTTCTAGTTGCCAAGAAGTTGATTTCAGAGAGAATTAGAGTGAGGTAGTAGTTAAATTGTCCCTAAGCGATCCATTTCTACAACCTAATCGAGAGTTTCGTGAGCTTAGGTCAATTAAATGGATAGTTAAGGATCCCAAAAAAATCTCGTAAGTTGGTGCTATTCTATGCTTTAAAGAGATGCTAAATGAGCTCAATTTCCGAATTTTCACCGTCCTGTTCTGCCCAATTCGTCAGCAATGTCGAGTTAGGAGACACCCGCTTTTCCGGTTCTCTTTGTGTGTGATGTTTTGTTAATGATCCTTGGAATTGCAGAACGTTGGTGGCAGAGGTGGATTCCGGGTGTTGGCCGTGTTTGGGGACGGAGAGGACAAGAAGAACACATGGGGAGAAATTTTTGATGTGGAGGTTCCTCGCCGCAGGGTGCAGCCATTGAAAGGCAAATTCTTGGACGTAAATCAAGCTTTGGAGGTGGCCAGGATGGACATTCAGTATTGTGACTGGAGGGCGCGGCAGGACGTGCTTAGCATCATGCTGCTTCATGAAAAGGTACCGCGGTTATATGCAGAAAGAATGCTTCTCTAGGGAACATCATCGTCGTAGCAGTTGAGGCTACTTGTGCTCCTGAAATAGTACATGAATGACGTACCTAGAAAAATTATGGGCTTTTTATCTTTTGAATCCGTTCACATTTTTCTAAAAAAAAAAAAAAGTTATGGGCATAAAACAATAGACACTTACTTTAGACTCATGTTGCATTTCATTTAGGCAATTTAGTCGCTGCAGGGAGGTCGATGAAACTAGCACAGAGTGCTTTGCGAGGAATGAATCCATCAAAATTATTTTTCATATCGTTGTTAAAGACGTAGAAACTGCAAAAACTAGATAGTGTTTATTTTTGGTTTAAGGTCTGACTACGATAAACTTCTGGATGTTTTTCATCCCAAGATCATCTTCTTGTAACTTCAAGTGAGAGTTTCTTGATAAATCTACAATGAAGTGATGTTTAATCGATGAGAATTGAGCGGAGGACAATTAGAGAGATGAACTTTGGGATTTAGCTAGGATTAATCAAATCTGAAGCTTACTTTAGCGCTCCATCCGGATCACATCTGTGGTTTTAGCTGGCTAACTCTGAGTTGTATCGAATATTTCATGCATAATCAGGAAATTAGAGTTTTTTCCCCGGTAGATCCAGATGTGCTCATATAATTTCTAAAGCTATTTCCTAAGATGCATTGCCTCTTTCTGTTTCAGGTGGTCGAGGTTCTTAACCCATTAGCACGTGATTTTAAGTCGATCGGAACCATGAAGAAAGAGTTGGCAGAGTTGCAAGAAGAACTAGAACAGGCCCATAGACAGGTAATCTTTTAGGTGAAAGTCCACTGAAATTTCTTGCTTCAGTTTTTATTCGATCGTACTTGTACGGGAACCCACATGACGCGCTTTGGAGTTTGGTATAGGTCCATGTATCAGAAGCAAGGGTAGCTGCTGCTCTGGACAAGCTTGCATACATGGAATCACTGGTGAGTGACAGACTATTGCAAGAAAAGAGCTCATGTGATTCCAGTAGCGAGTGCATCACACTTACTCCGAGCACTTCCTCAGCATCTAAAGATCCTGTCAAAAGTAAGTCAAGTAGAAGAAGTCTAAATGTTTCTGGTCCTGTTCAACCATACCACCCCAGCTTGAAGAACTTCTGGTACCCAGTAGCTTTCTCAAAAGACCTCAAAGATGATACAATGGTATGTATATCCTTTTCTATCTCAAAAATTAAAAATTCTGTATATTTTAATATGCTGTACATTTGTTCCACATCATAATCTGTTCTCCTAAATTCAGATTCCCATTGATTGTTTCGAAGAACCTTGGGTGATTTTTCGAGGAAAAGATGGTAATCCAGGCTGCGTTCGGAACACGTGTGCTCATAGGGCATGCCCTCTACATCTTGGGTCTGTTAATGAGGGCCGAATCCAGTGCCCTTATCATGGTAACTGCAAAATATTTTTAATAACAAGTACCGATCCCTTTTCTGAAATGAGTTGATTTCTAGAAAAAATAAAACCATGTCAGATAAAAAGCAAGATTCTGAAGCACTAATGTGAAAAATGCTGCTTAGGTGATTACTCTCTAATGATATTTAATAATTACAATATGGGCTCCCTTAACATGCACAACAAATTATTCATGTTGGATGGTCAAAGTCTTATCAAGGCTTGCATATTAAATGTACTTGTTGATCTGTCCAGTTGGAAACAAAGAAGGAAAGGAATTGCAGTGTCATTGACATAATTCCATTGGGAAGTCAAACACACAAGAAAAGAATAATGATACAGCATAATATCATTTACCAACAGAGTGAAATTTACAAATGTTTGATGCACAGAAAGTATACAGAAAGCGAAAATTACATGCTTATTCAAATCTTCTTTGTTCTACAGGATAATCTTTGATTTTGTTTGGCTTATGAAGACTCTACTTTGTAATATAAGAGAATCCAAAGAGGCGAGACTAGTTTCATTAACTTATCCAAAAACATTGTGGCTTATTCAACAAGAAAAATCTCCAAATTCGCATGAGCTTAAACTTAATATGAGCATCAACGTCATCAATCATTTGTTGTGGATTATCCTTTGATTATCTGTCAGGCCATGTCTCCTAGAAGTAATGAGATTTTCATATAACTAGTAAAGAGAAGAAATTAAATTTCGGCTTTAGGTAGACATATTGGGAACAACTATCAAGCATAAATGGTTGGCACTTTCAGTTGATATAGATCGTGCCTTTCAAAGTGCTTTTGTTTGATAGGATGCCTTTCTCATTATTAGATTCTGCTACATGTTCCCTTTTAAAAGCTTAAGATATATTTCCTTTTTACTTCTGATCTCCATAGCATCTGCAAATTAGCATGTTGTTTCAAGAGAAAATACATAAAAATACGTAACAATGACTTAGATGTTGTGACATTTTCAGGGTGGGAATACTCAACTGATGGTAAATGTGAGAAAATGCCATCGACCCGCATGCTTAATGTCCGAATTCGGTCATTGCCATGCTTTGAGCATGAAGGGATGATCTGGATCTGGCCTGGCAGTGCGCCTCCAACAGATACACTTCCTTCTTTGCAACCTCCTACAGGATTTATGATTCACGCAGAGGTAATACTAAACATAATTGGCATAAGACAAATGATAAAATACCAAATAGATCCTTCAATTGCAGAAATTTTACTGCAAAACAATCATCTAACATTCAGGTCTGCTCATGTTTTCCGTGTGGACAGATTGTTATGGAGCTGCCTGTGGAGCATGGCCTACTGCTGGACAATCTTTTAGACCTTGCCCATGCTCCTTTTACTCACACCACCACTTTTGCGAAGGGATGGAATGTTCCAAGGTTTGTACCAAGACAAATACTACATTCGATTTGCTAGTTTCTCTATCTGCATACTGACGAACAAATAATTGATAATATCATGTAACATAGGTAGAAAATAATGAATGTATAAAACATAATCAAGTTTCTACAGATAATCCCTGTTATATCATCCTAGCATGACCACCTCTCATACCAAGTTTGTCCAAAAACTCCAAATTTTGTAAAAGGTGGGGGTGACTGAATTTATGTTTGATCCTAGAATTCCATCTTGACAGAGCTAAACCATGTCTTATCAATACATCAAAGATACACTAATGAAGTGTGATAATGTGGAAGGTCACAAAGAGGATACATGTTGGTTTGTGACAATAATAAAGCTGTTCGAATTTATTAAAGAAATAGAAGTATACCATTTGTTAAAAAACAGATTCATTCAATTGTACAAATGTTTTCTTGAAAACCCTAGGGATTATCCAAGGACATGGGTACAATTTTTCCTAATCGATGACCTATCGTCCTCATGGAAGGATACTTAAAAGCCTACTCCCTGGTTTTCGCATATAGTGCTAATATGGCAGGTGAAATTTCTTTTGTTGCTTTTCTTTTCAGCTTGGTGAAGTTTCTCACACCTGCATCAGGCCTTCAAGGATACTGGGATCCTTACCCAATTGACATGGAATTCCGGCCGCCGTGCATTGTCCTCTCAACTATCGGGATATCTAAACCTGGAAAACTGGAAGGAAGGAGTACCAGGCAGTGCTCAACACATCTACACCAGCTTCACGTATGCTTACCTTCCTCCAGACAGAAAACAAGATTATTATACAGAATGTCATTGGATTTTGCTCCGTTGCTTAAGCACATACCTTTCATGCAAATCTTATGGAGACACTTTGCGGAAAAGGTGAGTCTTATAACTTATTAAAAAGCTCTGATTTTTTTTTAATTAGCTGAATTTTCAGTATCTTCACGAACATAAGATAGTGTTGTAGCCGCAGCAAGAATTGCATATAATTGTTACTAATTACTGAGTGCAATTACTAAGAATGTATGGAGAACACACCAAATTTAATGAGTGTCGATGACAGTTTCATTGCTAGTAAGAATAAACATGAAGCCATGAAGGCTTTTCTTCTGTTTCAGCAGTGCAAACTAAAGACACGAATGTTTAGGAAAGTGGAGCTGTTATCTAGTCTTATAAAGGTCAATCTACAAAAATCAAACTCTTAGTGTTCATCTTTATGTAGATTTTATTGATCATCGGTATCATATTTTAGACCGACAACTCAGCCCATTTTTGTCATCGTTGGTTCTGTTTCACTGTTTTATTTTCTGTCATGGTATATTTACCTAATGAAATGGAAGCTCCACATTAGTTTCTTAATCGCTTAAACTATATTTATTGATTAATCACTTAAATCAACATAAATAAATTCATCACAAGCAGGTTGAAATAAGAAATCCTCCAAAACTGTAATAGCGGACTAGTGTCTTACCCATCACAGTGAACTTCTACTGTGTTCTTTCTTCTTAATGTGCTGATGGAGTTTTGCCAACAGGTGCTGAATGAGGACCTAAGGCTGGTGGTTGGCCAGCAAGATCGCATGATCAATGGAGCAAATGTTTGGAACTCGCCGGTCTCATACGACAAGCTTGGCATAAGATACAGATTGTGGAGAGATGCACTTGAGAGAGAAGTTGATCATTTGCCATTTACCAAGCAAGACAATTAGATGCTACTCTGCAAGCAGCACAAGTCACCTTTCAGCTCATGTGTCATTATTCTTTGGGGGATAAGCTTCAGTCAGCAGCTGGAGATGGAATCCAGAGATCTGCTAAGCTCCTACTGCAGCAAAAATTGACCATGAATTGAGGATTTCACTGGTGAAGGCAAGGTAAGGATGAAAGGAGGATCATTTCTTGTGACACTATATTGTGCAATAGCCAGAAGAATCTAACATACCTTCTCTTGCCATATTGATTTCCATGTACAGAGCTAATAATGCTTTTGCTGCTGCATCATTTTTTTCCTCCTCTGTTTTTTTTTTTATTTTTATTTTTTTTGTTGTGAACTTCACTGAGCTCTTGTATGTGAAACAGAATAATAGTAATAGTAATTATTATTATTATTTTTGAATCTCAGAAAGCTGTTATGGTGTAAATATCACAGAGGTCAAAATTTTCTGATTTATAACCCTTGGATTCATGAAAACAGAGGACTAACAGTTCTTGAGAAGTTTTAACCTGCCACAGGATCAGCAAGCACGAATGCTCACACTGGAAAATAGAAAGCTTCAGGAATCAACAAGTTGCTGTTGGTTCTTAAGCCTCATTTTGTTTGCATGAAAACTGCAAAAGAATAAACTGTTAAAAAAATAGCAGACAAGAGTGTCAATCTAGTTGGCTTTTTTCTCGAGAAGCTTTCAGGACTTGTATTCTGCATGCATAAAGCAAATTTGATATTCCAGAGCACCTGCTTTTCTTGTGGTCTGAATTGCAAATGAAGCAGCTTAACACAATCACCCTGTAGTATCGAAGATGCATGAGCAGCAGTCAGTTGAGTCATATATTTCTGCCCCACTCCAAAAAAAGAAAAAAAAATCCAAATAAGGAATTTAGGCAAGCTTAATCTGGAGACCTATTAGACAAACTGTTTATCAACCACGGTAAAAATGTCTGAAGAGTTTGAACTTCAACATTGATCAACATTACAATATTCCGACATTAGGAATTGCTGTACAATAGGGTAAACAACTGCACAAGATCAACCATGTCAATGACAGTGATACAGAAGCTAGTGGCAAGTTATTTGGGTGACATAATAATACAACATGTTCCAGGGGCATAACATGTATAAACCAGCTTTCTGTACTGATATACATATGAGTACACTACATCACAAACAACATGATGTCGTCCCAACTATTTGAGGATACATATGAATACACCAATGGGGGATTTCACATAACAAAATGAAAAACACTTTGTCTAAGACTGTCAATGACTAAACATATTTTTACCATTAGACCGTCGTTGAAACTGCAGAATACTCACATTCCAATTTTTCAGCTTTTAACCCACTTTCTTTTATTCTGATCCAATAGATCTTCCATTTCTGAAGCAAACTCCTCCTGCATCATATAAAGAGCATGAGATGACAAAAGAAACACAAAAGAAATCAACTATCTATTTTTAAAGTCCAGAAAAAGAACAGCAGGTTCATCACTCAGTATTCATGTGTATTTCCTTTTTTTTCAGGTACATGAGATCAATACACAGTGCAGAACTAATATAGTGCAAACAATACATGTTTCTTGGGTTATATAAGTTGCATTCATAAAGTTTGGTCTTCATGTCCAAATCAAGGTTTTTAATTTCAAACCATACCGGTGTTTCGAGCTTTGGTCGGTATGGTATAGTACGGGCGTACCGAGTGGTACGCCAAGACATATCACTCTATATATATATATATATATATACATATATATAATATTAAAAAAAGAAAGCATATTCTGCCTCGGCAATGTCACCTTTTCTTCTCCTCGTCACATGACTCTTCGCTTTCAACACGATGTGATGAGGTTCGCCGAAGACGTCGAAGGGCGTGGACATCTCTATCCTTCGACGAAGAACGTGGCAAAGGCCACAGGCGTCTCCTACCTTCAACGAAGGACGCGGCGAAGAAGAAGTCGAGCCGTCGCCTCTCCATTACCTCCTAGATCGGAATCATCGAGGGAGGGCGGCGCCGGATCAGAAAGCGTCAAGGTTCTCCCGATTCTCCCTCTTCTCCCTCGACGCTTCTTCTTCCCTCACCATAGCCAAGCCACAACTAGGCTTGCCCTCGACACTTCTTCCTCCCTTGCCACAACTAGGCTGCAGCTAGGCTGTCCCTCGACACTTCTTCCCTCGCCGCAGCCAATACCGCCTCTATCACGGACAAAATTGTAAACGGCTTGTTCGATTGTAATGCTTATGCTTGTCCGTGTCCCTTTGGGTTGTTATATAATGTAAAGCTTGTAAAGGGCTTGCCAAAGGCAAAATGCATGATAGGCTTGTCCAGCAAAGTATGCGAGGGTAATAATAGAATTACCTTTGTTGTGCTTCACTGAGTTTGGCAGCCATTGTAGGCTTGTCCATAAAGTATGCGTCGAGGAATTCTGTCTGTCTTCTCTTTTGGGATTTAGGAGATTTATATGAATGTACCAATAGGGTCCTTGATGTTGGTATCGAGGCAGGACAAGCTCACTTAGAAACACTTAGCATGCAAACGTGGGGACCTTTCGCACCACAGGCAAAGGTGGGGATCCATAAAATGACTGCTCGAGGCAAATACTGATCGCATGCGTAAAAGTAGTCTAAGAGCTGGATACATGGTTGGAAAACCAAGTGAGCTATATCTTTCACCGATCCAGCAAGTGCATTCATTGTTCAAAGAAAGGCGGAGTAGTCCAAGGGCGGTGGTCTCAAAATGAGGGAAATGCGAAGAGATGTTGCTTGGGCAAGATATCCGTGAGGGATAAGTCTAAGAATGGTGACGAAACTGAGAACTCGCGGAGTACCTCAAGATCGCAGTGTCATCGGTGAGGAGTCACATTAGTGGCAAACATGAGATTTGGAATGGTGCGGGGGCAATTAAAATGTGAGCAAGCAGAGTCGCCGGGCCATACTAAAGCCATTGGAGCATTGGGACTGAACGTGAAAGTGGGTGCGACCCGTGGAAGTAATCCAAAATCAGAGCAACTTGAAACTGGGAAGTACCCAAATCGTGCAATGAAGCGGAGTTGGCCAATTTTTGGTGCTTTTACACGAGGTCCAGTGGGGACTTTCTTTTATTCTGATCCAATAGATCTTCCATTTCTGAAGCTTAAGGAGCTTGAGGCAAACATCTTCCTCATATGAAGCATCATATAAAGAGCATGAGGATGACAAAAGAAACACGGGGCAAGAGGAAAGAAATCTTGAAAATATCTGTTTATTAAAGTCCAGAAAAAGAACAGCAGGTTCAGATCATAATCAGTATTCATGTGTATTTGAGGAGCCGCTAGGCGATAGATTGTCCTTCAGGTGACATGAGATCAAGGTACACAGTGCAGAACTGCGAATGGCGGAGTGCAACACAATACATGTTTACCTTGGGATTAGTCATCGGGGCGACAGAGATCGTGGTGGAATGGTTAAGAGTTTGGTCTTCATGTCCAAATCAAGGTTTTAATTTCAAACCATACCGGTGTTTTGAGCTTTGGCCGAGGAAGAAGTTAAGGTGAGGTACGCGAACAAGAGTGGTACGCCAAGCCAAGTCACATATCACTCTATATATATATATATATATATACATATATATAATATTAAAAAAAGAAAGCATATTCTGCCTCGGCAATGTCACCTTTTCTTCTCCTCGTCACATCAAACGAGGAGAAGAACGTGGTCTTCTCCTCGTCTACAGCATTCGGCAAGACGTCGATGGCTGCAGACTCCTTCGGCTTTCAACACGATGTGATGAGGTTCGCCGAAGACGTCGAAGGGCGTGGACATCTCTATCCTTCGACGAAGAAGGGCGAAGGCAGAAGGCCACAGCGCCTCCTACCTTCAAGAGTGCATGAAGGGACGCGAAGAAGAAGTCGAGCCGTCGCCTCTCCATTACCTCCTAGATCGGAATCATCGAGGGAGGGCGGCGCGGATCGAAAGCGTCGACGCATAAGTACAAGGTCTCCCGATTCTCCTCCCAAGAGAACGGGCGGAACTCCAAGATTACCCAGCTCTCTTAGTTATCCAACAGAGGAGCTCTGAAGACTCTTCAAGACAACTAAGTGGAAGAAGATTCGATGGGCAAATTTTACGGAGGAAGGACTCGAAAACTTCAAAGGTTGCGAGTGATGCTCGTTCCAACAAAGCATCTATCCAAATAAGAGACAAGAAGAATTTCCAAGATCGCGATATCAAAGATGGTCTTTTCCTTCATCGATTCAGGAGACAAGAAGACCCCACACCAAAGTCGTGAGTCATCGCAGTCAAGGCCAAAGCTGGATTCTTCTGGCGATATCAAAGATGGTCTTTTCCTTCATCGATGAATCCGCAAGAACGCGAGGATCAAAGACAACTTTGCCAACCCCACTCACCATAGCCAAGCCACAACTAGGCAGAAGAGCGAAGATGCCTCGGACAAAATTGTACGATTGTAACTTTCTTCCTCCCTTGCAAAGGCACAACTAGGCTTGCAGCTAGGGCTGTCCCTGGACCAAACACTTCTACGAGCTTGTGATATCCTCGCTATATAGTGTTTGCTAAAAGAGTGGCTTCATGGATCCGTGTGAAGCGCTTTCTCTGTCTCGTCTTCTCTTTGCAGATCCTAAGGGATTGTAGGAGATTTCGGGTAGCCAATACAGCCCGATACAGGCAATATCATTCAGAATTAAAAAACTTGGTACAAATGTGATCCTAATGATCATTCCAATTTGCACTCTAGAATGTGCTTCAAAAAAGTACTTTGCCTATCCAGAATTGAAGTGAGATAATGCATGCTTTATTAAATTGTCAGCCTATGTTCTAAGTCAGTCTTACATTAAGCCCATTTGTTACATCTATATAACAGCCCATTTGTCATTCCTGTTGGATCTCAGTCAAAAGATAGAATGGTGTGACCATTAGCAATATTTGACCCACATCATTGAGTATGGCAGACCAAGTAGAGGAAAGAATGCAATAATATTGAACTTTACCAGACTGGAAAGGAATGATGGCACAAAACAAGAAGCAAAAAAGTAGCAAAGACAGAAATTGATACTAGTAGTCCAATGCAAGATAATTTTCCACTTCCAAACAATAATAAAAATGTTCTAGTACCATTTATTTGTCAAATCAAATTTATAATAAAAATAAAAATATTGTAGGCTTCATCTTGTATTGCAAGTTCAGAACAAATGTTTGGTTCCGAGCATTTCTTATTTCCATAAAAAAATATTGCAGTACGCTTAATAAAAATGGAAAAAAAAATATATGCTTTATACACCATATCTTGTGTCAGTAGTAGGTAATGTTCAGCCAAAATAGTGCAATTTCATGCATGTTTCACATGAGTATTCTGAATAGCCTAAACTCTCGGTAATGACAAACACTGATTGAAGCAATCAAGAACACTGAGCACTTCAGAAAATAAACAGTATGACACTTTTCAGTATGATCATCACAACTACAATGATTGGTAGAAAATTTGTACCTCTCAGGCTCAATGTCTCTTTTTGCAAGCATGAGTGTCAAGAAAACTGGAACCATTGCTGCAAAAAGATGCTTAAGAGTATGCCCACTAACGATGTGATTTGTCCATTTGTAAATCTGTTTATCTTCAGCTTCTTCCACTTTAGCCAAGAGATAAAATCCTGCATTTCTAACAGTCAATATTGTTCTTTTTCAGAATAAAAGAAGATCATATTGCCAAGATATGATTGGTAATTATAATTAGCTGCTTGCTCTCCAAACCTCATCTTTATGATTTTAAACCAACAATCCATTAAGAAAAAGAAACTCCACTCAAAATATGTGTATATAAATTTAGTGCTAACTCATGAAAATTTATTTGGAGGCTTCTCCAAAACTTGTCAACAGTTAAACAGAAGCATAAGATGAATAAGTCAACTTAGATGTTCTACAAAGAATGATTGTAAAATTTATTTTTTCATGTCAAATTACTGATTCATCAAATGGGATGAAGACAGCAGCAAAGCCCTGCAATACTGACATCTTATCATATTGTAAATAACAAATGATGAACCGAAGACCAAAAAAAAGGAAATTTCCCCACGAAATTCTTTCTTAAATTTTAATAGATCAAATAGATTCTCAACCGATAGGATAGAATCATAGAAAAGCATAATCGTATCATCATAGAAGATACAGAGCCAAATACTACAAAGAAAGAATTGGATCTTGACATGTGATCAAATTCAAATAAATGCACGCTGAAAGTAAAGGTGAAACATGGACTAAGGGTATCTAGAGATTAATCGTCAGGATCTTACTATCCGTTCTTGGAATTGCAATCTGTCTCATTCTCTTAATTCAGTGTATTTTTGCATCTTAAACATCTGTGGTTGACATACAGAATGCCAAAATTGAGAGTTGGATCTCATTAAGATCATTCAGTTTTGGAGTCCATTCTCATTTACATCATTCAGTTTTGCATACAAAATCAATAAACATAATTATACATTTTTTACTTGAACTCAAAGCTACAGAGGCACTAAACAAGAAGAAAAAAATCAATGAGTTTATAGCTTTTGGACTTCACAACCATTACTATTGACCTAATAAGATGAATAGTTAATTAGCAAGACTAAATTATGTTACGAATGTAGTAGAGAACTTACATGATCCAAAATCTCCCAGAACCCATAAAGTAAGCTGACTAAACTAATACAAGATGTCCCACAACCTAAAAGGTAAGCCAACTAATCCAAAACCTTTCATTCAGGAACATAACCAGATGGTGCATCACAGACATCCACACCTGTACCATGGTCTAAAACGATCCACATTACAATAGATATGATTTGACCATTGAACTCTTGTGAGGACAGCAAGCAGTACCTAATCTACAGATAACAATGCTTGCCAGACAGATAAAAAGTGGTGCAAGTAAAAAAGTAACACTATCTTTTAGAAAGAAGAGACTCTACTCGACTCACTTAAAACAAAAGTTACACAGTTAGATCTAGTCATTTAGAAGCGATGACATGCATGAATTAGAACTTATATCAGATTTCAGCTTATGTCAGAAGATTCCATAGAGATCTGCTTAAGTTAACTTTTGAAACCAGCATAGTAGCAGTTAAATGGCATAAATTAGAGAACAGAAATCAGGATATAATGGATAAAATGGAAGAATTGAGAGGAACAAAAAGTGTGTGTATACAGAGAGAGAGAGAGAGAGAGAGAGAGAGAGAGAGAGAGAGGCACAAAAACAGAGAAAATAAATGGTTAAAAAGGAAACAAGAAAGCCTTTCATTCTCACGGCCAAAATCAGCTGTGTCTTGTTTTGAGCACCAGCAAGTAACATCTTATAACTAAATTTAAAAAAATTCAAGAATAACTATGACTATCTAATTATATGGGATAGATAGGCTTCGGAAAGGTTGTTCATGTGTCTCGTGAATTTTTTTTATGACATAAGAACCTTTAAAGCAGCTGGTACACCATAATATAAAAGATGCATCCTGTAAAGTAGCCAAACAAAGGTTAAAAAAAAACCAAAAACAGCTCACTTGAACCATCATGTGAATATACAGAGAAAAAGGGAAAAATCATATTGTGACTAGGTGTAAAGCTAAAACACTGACCTGCTGCCCATAGCCAGTACGAAGAATGTGTATACATTGGTGGAATTAGTATAGCCATTAAAGGTATAATGATGCAAGGAAGGAACTGGATGAGTGCATACGGGCGTAAATCATCGAAAAATCTGCATTTATCAAACAAAGTTTAATGAAGATGGATGATATTGTTGTGAACTAAACTAACTATTGCACAAAGCACAGAAACAAAAGGGAACAAAGGAAAGAAACAAGAAAAATCGCATGCTTGCCTCCAATACAAGATGGTAAGTATACCCGCAATAACAAGGGGTGCAATTGATGTTGTTCCAGTCTTTTCATCAACCCTCTCAATGATGAAGATTGCCATAATAGTTGTAAATGCTACAGTCATCTGAGCAAATGAAAAGGTGTGACTTTTAATAGTAATGACTAGCTCAAAACATCAAAGTGTAGACTACGCAAAAGTCAAAACACAAGAGGAACTAATTGCATATAGTAAGCTTACAAAACATGATATTTTTGCAATAAAAATATGACTACCAATATGCCATTCTAAAAAGCATAACAATAATAGCAAACAGATGCGCCGATAAAAAAGAAGACTAAACAAGACAAATCTGACAAATTTTTGAAAAATTATATGTTCACACAGGTTTCAGTCCTTGAAGGAAGGTAGGTGACCTAAGAAACTTATAAAGCTAACTCTAGCTAGATTGCATATCAAATACAGATAGTTGATCTTCCAAAAGAAAAGGCTATTGAAATTGTTTATACTCATCAATTTCAACAACGAGTGAGACTCATTCATGGGAAGAACAAGCAATTTATTGAAATTGTTTATACTAGAATATTGCACTAACTTATATGAGCAAAGAATAAAAAAAATACTTAAAAACGAACAGATAGAAATAACCAACAGGTAGCCGATCCCAAACAAGCCGAGCATCGTTTGGCTTGAGGTGGTAATAGGAGGAACCAAATGCAACAGCAGTCACACCAAGAAAGAAAATTGACCAACCCCAAATTTCACCTTGCAATCTGTATGAAGAAAAAAGGAAGATGTTCATTGAAAAGAAATCTATTTCTACACAATCAATTGTTCACAGATCAAGCATCAGAACATCACCTTAACCTAAAATAGTTTCTATAGAAGCAAAGTGCAAGCCCGACAACGCCAACGAAGAGAAAAGGAATATTTGAAATCACATTTAGTGTATTAGGTATACCTGCAAAAGAATATATGCAATATTAAGCATAGATTCTCCAATGAAACATGGAGATAAAGGTTACAAACTTTACAATCACACTACAAAAGTGAAGATTACATACCAAACTGGAAGCATGGGACAATATGATAAGATAAACAAACACTGATTTCAATATACAACTCAATGAGTTCTTAATCACCAAGATTTATGAAAGCAATCTGAGAAATGTTTTTTACACTCATCATCAAACACCTGGCTCAGACACCCATCCATACAGCTATTGTTAAGTATAAATTATCCAATGAAACATGGAGATAAAGTTTACAAACTTTATAATCACACTACAAAAGTAAAGATTACATATAAAACTGGAACCACAGGGACAATATGATAAGATAAGCAACAACCGACTTTAATATGCAACTCAATGAGTTCTAAATCACTAAAATGTATAAAGCAATTAGAGAAATGTTTTTTACACTCCTTGTCAAACACCTGGGTGAAACACGTAATCCATACAGTGCAGTCAAATTTCCTTCTGATCAAGCATCCCATCCTTTTTATGTGATCAAAAGACATTCCAAACATCATTGACCAATCATGGCTGTGTCTGCGATGTTGTCAAATAATTCTTTGTTAAATTTGTGAGTATTACAAGTGAGATTTGGAAGTACTTATCAATCAATAAAAAGTAAAGTATGCATGTAAAACTAGCCCTACTTGGTTTCCCCTCATTAATCTTTATTCCTTTCTTGTACATTCTTTCAAAATTGACTCTTTCGTATAGAACTTCTCTTCACGCTCAGCTAAAGTTGATGTACAATGTATCAAAGAAAAGGAAATAACAAATCCTACTAGATGAACATACTAAAAGTTGTTAGAACCTAATATAAATTCAGCCCTTCCCTAAAAGCTTAGGCATAAAAATACTTATCATAGTATCAAAGCAGGACAAGAGTACAAAACATGTATATGCTCCTCTAATTCATCTGATGGTTAATCAAATCAGTATTTGTGCAATGTCCTTCCCCCTATTTGGCTTGCACAATGTACTTAGGTATTGTTCATGTGTCAAGCCTGCACGTGAGAGAGAACATTAGACTTAATAAATATATTGGGTCCTTTCTTATTAGCCTAAGTTGCTATTTATATACATTATAGCAAATTTTACTCTCCTACACACTTAAACTTGAATAACAAGACAGATCTCATCCGAATAAGACATAGGTTGAATCAATTTTTCCTTATCAACCAAATAATACCCGTCAAAATTTGACTTGCGTTGTCTAAACGTTATCTAGACCACCTCTAAAATCCAGACGCCGTGCTTAAAGCAATTATATATGAAACACTCATGAGCCAAAATAATCGAAATAAAGCAGTCAGATGCAACATTTTATCGTAAAAATTGCTTCCTCGGTAACAAGATAAGAATTCATCTAGTGAACAAATAAAAACAAGAACAATAGTAGATGGAAATCCCAGTGGTAGAAAAGATTCCAATATGCAGAAGAGCACGAAACCCTCCTGAATTGCGAGAAAAACATCGAATCAAACAGGAAAGGAAACCCTAAGACGGATGCGGCGTTCACCGAGGAACAACTCGCGTTGGTCGGCGAAATTGTGGTACTCCTCCGATTGCGGGATCGCCGGGGTGACGACCATCAACACGACGAAGATCAGGACCGCCGCTCCCCAAGCGCACAATTGCTTCCCCCTCTCCATGGGCTCTTCCTTTCTTTCTAGCTTCGCTGGGACGACTTCGACTACCGCGTCGGCCTAATTATCCCCGCTGGAACCGTCACTGACGGGTCAAGTATAAGACATAAATGGGAATTGAGGAAATTTTATCATCCGTACGATTATGAGTGAAAATACATCAGATTAGATTCAACTTTGGTATTATATTATGAATCATTCGGTTCTTTTTTTTGTTACGTACGATTCATTTTACACGGATATCTGAACATAAAAATTACGAAAACAAAATTAATGGGAAAAAAATTAAGTTATAGATATATTTGAATATATTTTTAATCGGAAAAATTATTAATATATTTTTTATTTTATATTTATTTGAATGTGATCATATTTGGATATATCTTATTATGTTCGTGTTTAGATATATTTTATATTTAAATATTTATTATGATTATTTTTAATAATATTAATTAATTCTAGTAATATTTTTATTTTTAAAAATAAAATAAATTAATTATGAGAATATGAAATACCATGAATTAGAATGAGATCGGATGAGAACGGAAAGCAACCCCGCCCCGCCCCGCCCCGCCATCCCTAGCGTGAAATCTCCTCAGGCGATAAACGGATCGGATTGAATGTCTTACCGGATCCAGATCCTGGAATCCGCTATCCAAACGGATCCCTTGTGATGTTATTATCGTTGGGATAATTGTACAGCAACACGAAGGACTTCGCTTCATATGTCGCACTCAAGTAGAACGCAACACCAATCTAAAAGAGATCTTCTTCTTCGTTAGGATGTCAAAACCATAAGCCTGTGGAGAAACCCAAGAAACCGAGTCCACCACGATGGCCCCGAGTGCAAGAAGAACAAGAACAAGAAACACCACCACCGCCTCCTCCTCCTCCTTTGTTCTACCTTTGCTGCTCGTTCTTGTCGGGGTTTCGACGGTGAGAACTGCGGCCCGTGTTAAAGGAAGAGGGGAATGGCGACTTCTCCGCGCGAGCATCGGCATCTCGGCGATGCACATGCAGCTCCTCCCCGACGACACGGTGGTGATCTTTGACCGCACCGATTTTGGCCGCTCCAACATCTCCCTTCCCGGCGGCAGATGCCGCTTCGACTCTTACGACCTCGCCCTTACCACTGACTGCACCGCCCACTCTGTCCTCCTCGTCCTGCCCTCCGCAGCCGTCCGCCCCCTCAGTCTCCTCACCGACACCTGGTGCTCCTCCGGCGCCCTCCTTCCCAATGGCTCACTCCTCCAGACTGGCGGCTTCAACGACGGCGACCGTGCCATCCGCCTTTTCTCCCCTTCGCGTGCCGGCCGCTCCGACTG
This sequence comes from Musa beccarii, assembly GCA_024322285.1. Classification (NCBI taxonomy): domain Eukaryota; kingdom Viridiplantae; phylum Streptophyta; class Magnoliopsida; order Zingiberales; family Musaceae; genus Musa; species Musa beccarii. Next base: position 8,025,747 of record CM044398.1, read on the forward strand.
GGTGGAACGGCCCGTCTATCTCAGCGTCCGCAGATGGTACGCGTCCAACCAGCTCCTACCAGACGGTCGCGTCATCATCCTCGGCGGCCGCCGCCAGTTCTCCTACGAGTTCTTCCCCCGCGAGTTAGCCGGCAGCAGAACAGTCTTTCGGTTCCCGTTCTTGGTGGAGACTTGGAACCGCGAGACGGAGAACAACCTGTACCCGTTCCTCCACCTCCTCCCGGACGGGACCCTCTTCGTCTTCGCCAACGACCGTGCCGTCGTCCTTGACGCCATCCGCCATCGCGTTCTTCGACGCCTACCGCCGGTCCCTGGCGGCCCACGCAGCTACCCAAGCTCTGGCTCCTCCGTCCTCCTGCCCCTCCGCCCCGGCGCCGCCCCCGAGGTCCTCGTCTGCGGTGGCACACCATGGGGATCCTACCAGGCCGCGCTCAACGGTACCTTCCTTCCGGCACTCCGCACGTGCGCCCGTATCAAGCCGGCCGACTCGGACCCCGCCTGGTCCTTAGAGGATATGCCCCTCCCGCGCGTCATGGGCGACATGCTCCTCCTCCCCACCTGCGACGTCCTCATCGTCAACGGCGCCGCCGCCGGCACCGCCGGGTGGGAGCTAGCTCGCAACCCCGTGACAAGACCGGTCCTATACCGCCCGAACCGGCCTGCAGGGAGACGGTTCGCGGTACTGAAACGTTCGCGGATCCCGCGGATGTACCACTCGACGGCGATCCTGGACACGTACGGGCGGGTGCTCGTCGGGGGGAGCAACCCGCAGGCGCGCTACGTATTCGCCAACGTGATGTACCCGACAGAGCTGAGCCTTGAGGCATTCCACCCACCGTACCTGGCGGCCCGGACTCGTCCGCGCGTGGCGGCTGCGCCGCGGGAAGTGGGCTACAGCGAGAGGGTAGTGGTGAGGTTCGAGGCGGCGGGGCACTACGGAGCGTGGGAGGAGTTGGTGGTAGAGGTGGTAGCGGTGGCGCCGGCGTTCGCGACGCACGCAGTGGGGATGAACCAGCGAGCGGTGGTGCTGGAGGCGTCGCGGGCGGTCTGGGCGTGGGGGAATTTCGGGTACGTGGCCGAGGTGGTGGCGCCGCCTTCGCCGAAGGTGGCGCCGCCCGGGTACTACCTCTGGTTCGTGGTGCACGCCGGGGTGCCGAGCAACGGCGTTTGGGTCAGAATCCGGTAGTCCAATCTCTTATTGTTTGTTGGGTTGAGTTCGGAGAGCGCAAACTGCAGAATCAATTGAAAACCCTTCTTTTAATACTTCAGAAAAATATTAAAAATGTAAAGATAATATTTTGGAAACTGGGATTGGGTAGAGATATCTTTTTTTTTTTTTTTTTGGAGTTGAAATGTCATAAAAATTCGAGGAAGACGAGCGTTAATGTGATAGCAGTTGAGACCGAAGTTTGCTTTGCTTGCATGCCTTCTCTTCGTATTTTGCAGATGGCAGCAGAATAGACCTCTTCAATATGACTGCAGACCATCACCAATTTCCCTGCTGGATTCAACACAGGTACGGATGAACGTGAGTTGAGGCAGCTCATAACACCAATTCAGTTTACCAATCATCAAGACCTAACGCTGCACCTCATAAGACATTAATAATAAACAGATTCGATGCACCTCGGTTTGTGTAGTTCAACATCTCACAAAGTAGGATTGTCCAATGCAAGCCTTGGAAGATAAATCAGAAGCGAACTCGTCCATCCAACAATATTCTGGAGTCAGAAGAAACGTAGGAATAATGGTGGCTAACTAAATGTTCCGGTAGCCGTGGGCATGGATTGTTCCAGAGTCCATGCTCAGCATCTCTTTCGAGATCTTAATTGTCCCACGGGATGCATCAAAGACAGAAATTACCGGAGCTGTACCTAAAGGCAAAGGAGCAAATTGTCTCCACATTTTTACGAAAAGGAAAAAAGAATCCATCTAATATTTAAGTTGATCCAGAAAAATAAAAGAAAAGAAAAGATGTAGGCATGATAACACAATTGATCAAACTCCATGTTTTAACATGCTGCTGATTACTTGTATAGCTTCATACACAGACGAAAAAATCATAAACCATTGCCAGACGATGGACCCAGCATTTTTCTGCTGGAACTATTCATGTGTTTGTGATAAAGAGATCTAAGTTCAAATTGCACTAGAAGTGAAGAGCCAAAATGAGAACATTTTAAGATATTGTGATCTTTAAGGATCAGAGTTAAAGCTCCAACATTCAATGATTATTAGCAATGGTTAAACGATGCTTTCAGTTCACTGTTGAACATCTGATGCAATATCAGATTGGTAGAAGATGCTCATGCTCTATACCTCACTGGTTGATCTTAGCTCTTCCAAAGAAGAGCCCATATGATTACACATTTTCATAAGTTCCTCTCTCACTGGTAATTCAAGTTATACTATAATGAAAAGTTTCTCTTGCATTGCTTCACTTTATTTCTATTTTTCAAAATAAAGATGATGTAAATTTTTTTTTTTGCATGTTACTTTAATATTGTAAGATATGCCTCTTATGAAAGCCTAAGAACAATGTATGCAAGGGAACTTTACAATATGCATCAAACACCTATAGTTCAAATCTTGCAATTTAATCCCACAGCTACCTTGAGAAATCAAATGTTCTAGTTAGATGGTTATCCCAAAACCCAATGGTATTAAACTTCTTGTTAATTAACTTAATACAAACTAAGAGATATAATGCACCAAATTAGTTTCCACCTCATTAGTAATTCTTTTATTATTACAACCAAAATCTGGAATTGAACCAAGTTTCAGTGACCACATTCCAAATGAAATCAATTTTACATCTCGACACCTACAGCATTGAGGAAGATTATAATATTAAAATAAAATTAATATAGGCAAATAGTCTGAATCAATGTTATTTGTTACTAACATGCCTTGTATGATCAGGACATTTGGAGGATTTGTTCCATTCTCATAATGGGTTATTTATACAACCGAGAGGAGAACCTCATTTCTGCAATAGATTTTGTAATCTGCCCCCTGTCTAAACTCTTCCAAAGTACAAGTTTATCTTGGATGGTTGCTTTATAATTGCATGAATTCAAACTAAAACCAAGAGATGAAGATTTGTACCTAGCTGAAGTTAATGTAGTCTCTCAAGAAAGTTCTCCTCCGTAATTTTTTGCATCTCTAAGAACTTGGTCCTCATCATTAGCAAGCTATTGTTCAGGTGGCAGTTGATAGTGAAATATCATCAAATCTTCCATTTGAACCTTCTCAATTTTGGGTGGTCTCCTTTAGCCATCAAGCCTATTGTTTATTTCCACATCTGCACATAACAAAAAGTCACCATAAATATAGACAAAAAAATAACTTCCAATTACAAGTTTCGAGTGAGGCCCAACGTCATTACAAAGATATCGGAACCAGACTAATCACATGAGATTCGGGGGAATTGCAAATTACTATTTTTCCAATGAATATAGAATGATTTTAGTGTTCACTGGACTTACTAAGTACGAGAAAATGGCATTGTCTGCCACTATATCCTCAAAAAGGACGCAAAAACTCAGAAGGGAGATGTTAAGAAGTTTGATGGACACATCAGATATTTGTGAAAAAAGGGTCAAAATAGAAAGTTCTGTCCATTACTTTGAACCTAGGTCACTGATAGCCACCACTTTCGGATGGATAATGAGTTGGATAATCATGACAAGGATGCTCATGATGTAATAAACACTGTGTGAGCAAAAATTATGAAAAATAAACTAGAAAAAAGGCAGAAGCAATAGATGTCATACAAAGAAATCTCCAGGATGAACAGAACTTGTGACTAAAAGAGTACCTACACCAATTAGACTAAAAAATATAACATGGTCCAGAGTGTTGCTGCCCAACCAAAGCCTATCCAAACAACAGAGTTCAAGAGGCTTAGAGAACTACATTCTTATTTTTGCAGTAGGTTTGCTGTACCGCCCGAGTCAATACAGTATGAATGGTACATACCAGTCCGACTCGCCATCGAGACACAGCTCGCCCGAGTCCCCTTCAGCATGCCCCAGCATACCATATGTCGGAACACTAGTACAGACCGATATGTATCATGTTCATAAATCTCCAAGATGGACCTAGTATCCGAAATGGTCAACAATCATCCAAAGGTCACCATTTGAGTCAGATGTCTTTGACCTGCAAGTTGGCTTCTGAACTTTCAAAACAAAGCATAGAAACAAAAAGATCATATGCGGAAACCTCCACAATGGTACCTACACCAATTACTCTAACAAATCTAACATGGAGTAGAATGTCACAGCTTACTCAAAGCCTATCCAAACAAAAGAGTTTTAAGAGGCACAGAGAACTGCATTCTTGTTTTTGCCAACAGTCATCCAAAGTTCACCATCAAAATAAGATGACTTTGACCTGCAAGTTAGCTTCTTAACTTTCAAAACGAAGGATATAAACAAATAGAAAATATGAAGAAACCTCCACAATGGTACCCACACCAGTCACTCTAACAAATCTAACATAGAGTAGAATGTGGCAGCTTACTCAAAGCCTATCCAAACAAAAGAGCTTTAAGAGGCATAGAGAACTGCGTTATTATTTTTGCCAACAGTCATCCAAAGTTCACCATCTAAATTAGATGACTTTGACCTGCAAGTTGGCTTCATAATTTTTTCCAAGAAAAGAATAGAAACAGAAAGAAAATAAAGGCCTCACAAGAGTTAAATATGTAAGTACTAAAACCATGAAGTTTAAATTAAAGTGCATTGTCAACAAGATTGACCATGGCTTCTCAATCACATAGAAACTTCTTAATCAATAGGGTCCTCAACCTGCGTCATCAGCCGCTTCTCTGCAACCTGCAGCACCAGTTTCTTCAGGGGGATCATTTGCAGCACGAAGGAATGATCATTCTAAATAAAATCTAATTAATGCGTAAATGTAGAAGAGCGGATTCAACCCAAAAAGGTCGGAGACAAAATTTACCACCACGACCAAAAGGCGCCGCCTCCGAGACGACGAGATTCGAAGGAATCAACCTTGAAAAACCCTACACCAACGGATTGGTGAAAGCTTACAGGTTTTCGTGGTGGAATTGAATCGGAGGTCAGGATTTCTTGGAACGACGGCTTTCCTCCGCCCGGAGTGCAACGCTCGCATCTCATCCTCACCCTGCGGGATTAAGTTGGGATTGCATTGTCATATATAACGATCTAACTATATCATCTCATCCGTCCGTCTCCTTTCCTCATCTTAAATCGGAGCCATCCACTTACAAGGTGAGAGGAGCGAGGCGTGATGGACGGAACTACGATGAAATTGATCATTGAGATTCGTGCAACCAGCGATCGAGGGACGATCCGAGACGATCGATAGTGATGGACGGACGGATGGACGTCATCAGTCGTTAGAAGGATCATTCAGGTATATAGTGGATTTTATGTTCGTGCGTTTAAGTCAACCAAATTAAACTATTTTGACGAGAATAATTCAAACCTTATTTAACTCTTGCATGGCATGGTAGGTTAAATCATTAATCATCAAGTTAACTCAAGCTAAGTTTGAGTCGGAAAGTCGGATTAATAACTTAAGCTTCCTAATAAATCCGAATGAATGAATAATGAGTCTTTAGAGTTCAGATTAATCTTAATTGATCTTGATTCTTTCTAATAAAATAATATAGAATAAAAAGGAACAATCCTCTCCCATTCTCTTTCCCATTGATTTCAATAATCCATCATATTGGATTAAATTCTAAGAAAAATAAAATTATAAAGTTTATTCGTCTTAAATCTTTTCCCCAAAACCCCCGACGAATTTATAATGTTCGAACCTCATATTAAAATTACCTTTAGGAGTTCTTTAACATTTCTCAAGTCTATCCTTCAATAAACTCTAATGATTCAAATTATCATAATTTTAATTTTTGATGAAATATGAATGAGGATTTTGTTAGTGAATCCAATATTGGGAGCAAAACATGGTACTTAAATCTATAGAACTCTGTGATAAGATTATGAAAGAACTGGTTGCCTTCTTATCTTAGTTTCTAACTAAATTATATATCTGATTATGTATTAAATTTGAGACCTAGATAAATTCATATTTATCTTTTTTATTCAGATTGTATAGATCATGACATATTCAATGATATCATAATGATAACCCGAATGACCTCTTGGTCATTTAGATTATGCCATGCACCCCTTTGCGACCTCGATTAAGCCACTTCATCTTTCCTCCTCAAGGTGTTTGAGAATTGAGTGGACAACTAAGTAACGGAAGCATTGTCCTTGGGCCCTATAAATAGTGGACTAATCAACACTCAGCTCCCCACAATTACCTGTGATTTAGACCTTCTCAGCTAAGACATTCATCTTTCGACTTCCGAACGTAAAAGGTCAATGATGTTATCTCTTTTAATTTTCTCCTCTAGTTCTGTTGACTTGAATAAGTTACTGATTTTATCATCACCCTCGATGTTGATGATAGAAGTTTTATACTTGGAGGGAGTCGAGCCGTCCACTCTAATGGAGACTGCCCCTTCGAAAATAAATCTATCAGACAATGTGGTTCCATCACCTATGGGTAGAGTCTTTTAATTTGGATTCAGTTGTCTTAGCCTTCAATATGGATATCATCCAATAGATTTATTATATTTTGACTGAGTACGAGCTAGCATATGCTCGACCAAATGATCGACTTTATGCATGTGCATGGATGCCTGTGCACCTTATTTTACCTACAACATTAACTTTAGTTAAATTGTGCCGAGATGGGCATTAGGAAAGATGGATAATCTCATGAATAAGAAGAATTAATCATAGTAATTGAAAGAGAACTAGGTAATTGAAGGAGTCGTAAGACATAAATTTGGCTTAAATTAATGTTCAATCTCATTTATGTTAGTATTGATCAAAGAATATTCGGCATAGAAAGTTCTGTCCATTAATCACGAGAGCCTCTACAAGAAAAGAAATTTTGGTACCTTGGTTTCATACTATGACGAGAAAATAAATATGTCTTAGTTTATACGGCATAGACTGTACAACCTTCCTTTCTTTCTATCATATAGCTCACGTTATGGAAAAAGAATATTCCTGCAAAATAGACCAACAAATCACTAGATTCTTGAACCATTTATGACTAATTATTATGTATCTCCAATTTCTCTTTAAATAACATAAATTTTAGAGAGTATGATCCATTAGAGCATTGTACCAGGCATAGAAAGATACAAGAAGACACGAGAAGAGGATAAATCCAATGACATTAAGTATATATTTTAGAAAAAAGAAAAAAAATACTTGAAGTAATTTTATTGATTATGGAAAACGAAGAATACTATCTTGTGTTTTTCCCACACATGCTGCGGGTTTCAGACTTGAACACTTGCTGTTGTCTCTGCAAGAGAGAGGTATACTTTTAGATGGCATAGATTTCATTGGAAGCAGAGACCGTCCCTTTGGCAGTGCAATGCTCATTCTACATGTGGATCATCATATTATTTGTATATAGTCAGGTGGACTGAATCATCGCTGAAAATTTTCAGGGGTGACGTATATGGGTCCCACATGACCCCTAGACGAGCTTTTCCAATCCAAGACCGCCAACTGTGGTGGAACAATCTAAGGGTGCACGCCATGATTCTAAGCTCATCTTTAATCAGCATGCCCATGTTCTGCCCAGTGGCTTGGTGGCCTACATGCCCCGAGCGTTCATGGAGTGAGCTCAGAGAGCAGTGGAACTGAGCATGTTTTCCTGCCCAAAAAATCAAAGCAAACGAGAACTGAGCTTACCGAAACGAGTGATGCTGAGATGCGAACTGCCTTGACGAAAACCCATAAAGCTATGATGATGAGGAGGAGGATTCATTTAACCAAGGAAAAGTGTTCTACGACTAAAGCATGCACATAGCAGTAAAGGTGCCGCAGGCCAGCTCTCCAAGAGCTACATCTCATCTTTGTGCGTGGTCTTGCACAAGGAAAAAAGCTTCACCTAACAGATAGTTCTCAACACCAAACCCTGGTCCCAAACATGTATCAAACCGCGTGTGTTGCGTCACAAAAGCAAAAGCTGAAAGAGAGAAAGGAAGAAAGCAGCACCGGCCGAAAACTGGTAATCATTTGTTCTTCCGCACAGTAACACTAATTCTGATATATATATATATATATATATATATATATATATATATATATATATATATATATATATATATATCATGTAGACTTTCCACGAAGACAAGAGAATACAGTACTGCTGTTCCTTTATGGTCTGAGAGTCTGAAGAATCGATCAAAAACTTGCATATGTTTTGCCTTCTGAATCGGTTTCGAGTGGAAGCTGAGGGAGGTAGCTGCATGTGGCTAAGAACAATGGTGATCATCATGTTAAGGTCATGATGTGGTAGGGTTACGGGTTCACTCATTCTTTCCTTTTCTTAAGAATGCTCTTTTGATGAAGAGGAAGTACTGATGTGTGCGTGAGAGAGAGAGAGAGAGAGAGAGAGAGAGAGAGAGAGAGAGAGAGAGAGAGAGAGAGAGAGAGAGAGAGAGAGAGAGAGAGTTGCTGGGTCATGATAGTCTCACCAACCCACCAATTGAGATGTAAGTCATAAGAATAATGTTGATATTAAAGCATACAGTACAAAGTGAAGCTTGGATCGCTAGGAGATATATTAAGAAAGGATGGTTGAACTCCCTGCAGATACACTGTACGATCCCCAAATCAACATGGACATAAGCCACCCCTCACTGTTCCTCACAGCTTAATCTAATGGAGCCTCCCACTTGTACAACCTGTGCACTAATCATGTGAAGCACCACTCTCGCTCTCCATCTCCACAACGCAATGATTCAGCCCATCTCCGAGAACCAACCTTTTCGGTGACTATTGGCCAACCTCCATGAGTGTTTCCGGCTGCTGGCCAATGATCCGGTGCTGAATGCTGGAGAATTCACCGATTGGAACCGTGTGAATGAGCGTGCATTCTTCCTACAGTCCGCGGATACATGCACATCTGGGAGGCTAAATCAACCATCTCTTCACTCCATGGCTTTGGTGGGCCAGTCCGCTCGTGTGCTGCCTCGACGGCTCGGTCCCAGTCTCCACTTCGGAAAGAAAGGTGGAGGGAGGAAAGAAGACGAGGAGAAGAAAAGGCCGGAGGAGAAGATTCTTTATAATCACTGAAGGCTCCCCTTAGTCCCTCCAACTCGCAGCCAGCACGTTGGCGAAAGAGAGAGAGAGATGGCTTCCGAGAAGGTGGAGACCATCGTCGCAGGGAACTATGTCGAGATGGAGAGGGAAGGCGAGGTGAAGCCCTCGAACAGCAAGCTCTCGCGGTACTTGTGGCATGGCGGCTCCGTGTATGATGCTTGGTTCAGCTGTGCTTCCAACCAGGTGCTGGCCATGGCTCCAAATGCTATTGCTGTAGTCACATACATGCCCTGTGTGCATTGGCTAACATGATGGGTGTCTGTGGGTGTGAGTTCAGGTGGCTCAAGTGCTGCTCACACTGCCATACTCGTTCTCCCAGCTCGGGATGTTGTCCGGCATCCTCTTCCAGCTGTTCTATGGGCTGATGGGAAGCTGGACTGCTTACCTTATCAGTGCGCTCTACGTGGAGTACAGGACTCGGAAGGAGAGGGAGAAAGTGGACTTCAGGAACCATGTCATTCAGGTATAGATCATCATCAGCTTCTCTGCAAAATTAGCAGAATTCATCAAGTAAATATGGGCTCAACTATATGACTCCCTGAATCTAGTATTATTAAGCTCCTTGCCACATGATGAAGCTGTGACTGGCGATCTTTGGGTAGTTTAAGGTGAGAGGAGAGTAAACATCATCTAAGTTGTTCGCTTCTCTCCAGTGGTTTGAAGTCCTTGATGGGCTGCTGGGAAAGCATTGGAGGAATGCAGGTCTGTTCTTCAACTGCACATTCCTTCTTTTCGGATCAGTGATTCAGCTAATAGCATGCGCAAGGTGATCACGAGTTCCTTTCCACAATCTTATTTCTGGTTCATCCTTCCACGAAGACATTTTTCCCACTTGTTCTTCTTTCTTGCAGCAACATTTACTACATCAATGATAACCTTGACAAGAGAACCTGGACCTACATCTTTGGGGCATGTTGTGCCACAACAGTCTTCATCCCTTCCTTCCACAATTATAGGATCTGGTCCTTCCTAGGCCTCCTAATGACTACGTACACTGCATGGTATCTTACAGTAGCTGCCTTGCTCCATGGGCAGGTAATGATCCGAAGTCCTACCGGCATGCATCTTCTTCCCTTTGTTTCTCACGTTCTTGATGACACTTGTAATCTGTTTCAAGGTGGAAGGTGTCACCCATTCAGGCCCATCCAAGTTGGTATTGTACTTCACAGGCGCTACCAACATCCTCTACACTTTTGGAGGCCATGCTGTCACAGTGTGAGACAGCCACCCTACGATCTATATGGTCTATGGATTCGATACACTTGGCTTCCTCTGACAGAGTACTTTTGTTGCAGAGAGATCATGCACGCCATGTGGAAGCCGCAGAAGTTCAAGCTTGTGTACCTGTTTGCTACGCTCTATGTGCTAACTCTCACCCTTCCGTCGGCAGCTGCAATGTACTGGGCCTTCGGCGACATGCTGCTCGATCATTCCAATGCCTTCTCTTTGCTCCCAAGATCTGGGTTCAGGAATGCCGCAGTCGTCGTCATGCTCATCCATCAGGTACCAACCCCAGTGCTCTGCTCGATGCGTCTGTTCATCTTGTGCTGATGCGCTCACGAACTGATCGATGCTGCGCACAGTTCATAACCTTTGGGTTCGCGTGTACGCCACTGTACTTCGTGTGGGAGAAGGTGATCGGCATGCACGAGACGAAGAGCGTGTGCAAGAGGGCACTGGCGAGGCTGCCCGTAGTGATCCCGATATGGTTCCTAGCAATAATATTCCCCTTCTTTGGTCCCATCAACTCCACCGTCGGCTCCCTCCTCGTTAGCTTCACGGTGTACATCATTCCAGCCATGGCGCACATGATAACCTTCGCTCCCGCTTCTGCCAGAGAGGTGAGCGTTCTCAGAAGCCACGCCACGATCGGCTTTTCTGTGATCTCAAGTACATACTCTAAGATCAGTTAATTGCTGCAGAATGCTGTGGAGAGGCCTGCATCGTTTCTAGGAGGCTGGGTCGGCCATTACTGCGTGAACGCGTTCGTGGTGGTGTGGGTGTTGGTGGTCGGCTTTGGATTTGGGGGGTGGGCAAGCATGCTCAACTTCATACATCAGGTGGATACATTTGGCCTCTTCACCAAGTGCTACCAATGCCCTCCAAAGCACTGATGAGTCGAGGGAAGCAAGAGAAGTGGATTACGTATGTGTGCGCGAGTGTGGGAGGATTTGGCTGCTTAGATTGTATGTATGCTTAATGAGGTGCAATTGACCAGGAAAAACCATGTGTTTGTCGTGGCATTCCAATGGGTACTGTTACTGCTAATACTACTACTAATATATTGGGCTTTTACATGAAGGAATCCGAAACCCGTTGAAGTTTCATAGGAAAAAGTTAGATAAAGTTGCGCATGCTTATGTTTCAAGAAAGAGAGATGGATTGGATATAAGATGGTGAGCACAAGTTGACTGGTCCATAAAGGTCGTAGTTCTTGCGCTGATGGAAGCTCCATTTGCATGCCAAAAGCTTTCTTCTGCATTCTCCTCATCCAGAGTTCAGAGTCCAAATTGCAGCTCTCTCTCTCTCTCTCTCTCTCTCTCTCTCTCTCTCTCTCTCTCTCTCTCTCTCTCTCTCTCTGCGGTTCAATTCTGGAAAGATTGGAACAGATCTCCCATCTTCCAATGCTGAAACAACTAAAAGCCTCGAAATGCTCCTCCAATGGTTTATCACTACATCTGTACATGATCACAAGTTGAAATAAGTTGTGGGGGGGGCAAGATGTTATTCACATTCACTGCAATTCAATTGGTTGATTCTTTGCACCTGATTTGATTGAGCATGAAAATTTATGAATGCTAAAAGAAGATAACAATGCTGCCTGCATTAAACTGCGTGGGGGCAATGAGACTTTCCTTCCCATTGGACCAGAGGCTGTGCCATGCTGCATGTGCAGACACTGAAGACCCATATCACAAGAGGAAAAGGGTGGAAGAAGATGGACTATGACAGGCACAAGGCCAAGAAAGAGAAAAGCCCCAAGGAGTTGATGCCAAATCTACTTGCTCTTGAGTTGCCATCTCATGTGATCGATGTAAAGCAAGGTGGAGCCTCGGAAATGAGGTCTCATCTCGGTGTCCCCTTACCAAAGCCACTTTCACTTTCCCCCTTGGGACCTCCACACAGAGAGAGAGAGAGAGAGAGAGAGAGAGAGAGAGAGAGAGAGAGAGAGGGATCATGTTTCCGCACCACCAACTACTTGAGTACTTGTGATCCCGAAGACATCTCCTGCTCAAAGAACACCTCATCTTTCTCAGTAAAGGACGATTTAGAAGTCATAAAGCTATTCATATAAGGTTGTCGGTGCTACATCAATCAGCCAACTACTCATGCAATAATCCGAAAGCGAAGAGGGTTATGATTATGTGGAAGATTATAGGACTGTACTAATACTTCAGTTTGCACCCTTTGGTGTTTCTGGATACTGCGTGGTATTTGACAAGGACATAATTATCCAACCTAGAAGATCCTTCACCAAGACTCAGGCTTCTCTCCTTACTCTCCCTCTTAGTCTTCATCTTCAAAAACCTATTGACTTAGGTATCGAAAGAATCGGACTGGAGAGTAAACACCTAACAGTGGTTCAATTATGGAACGATGGCTTGTGAAATCTTGATTTGACTTCTGGATCTTAATCATTTATCCTTCCTTCATCGTTTCATGTAATATGTATCAGAAGTAGTCCGAGCTCCTATATCAATTTCAAGCGCAGGACCAACTCATGTCATCTCCGTTGTTCCAAGTGACCAACTCGGGACGTCTAAGCTGTTTCAAGTGATTTCGAGCTCCGATCCACATTGGGTCATCTCCATTGTTCCAAGTTGATGATCGACTCAAGTACTACCAGTGTTCTACCATATTGGATCCAGTTAGAAAGGAAAGGAAGGTGATGATGGTATATAATTCAAATAAATCTACTACTAGTCCACTGATATGCGGAATCGTCCATACTGTAGCAGGCCAAATGTAATGTCTGCTAATCCACTCATGGCTTACTGTTGTGGAGTGGGAGTCACATAGCTGGCACAGGTTTCTCCAATCATATCACGGAATTGAAATGGGAGGAACGTGACAAGCAAGTACCTGCTTGAAGAGAAGAGCCAAAATTCCAGGAATCAACCTTCTCTACTCGTCCAAATCTAGATGTTCTATCTACGCTTTGCCAACTCTGGTTCTGTTCTTGCCCTGCATGACATGATCAGCATCTACTCTGCATTGTTAGATTATGTGGTCCGTTATAATCAGATAAGATATTTGGTATAATTAATTGGATTCTGATATCAGTATCAATCAATAGAAAAGAAGTCCATATTATGAAGGATACCTTAGGGGATGCCCTTGATGGAAGGAACTCCCATAATAACTTATCCTAGACCCTCTGCTCTCAGCTATAAATAGACAGGACCTCAGGGGACTTAAAGCGTCAGAAGCAACACAGAAGCATCTAAGAGTTGCGTAAAGATTAGCAACACAGATGCATCTAAGAGTTGCATAAAAGAAAATATTTCACAGACATAGATTGAGAGATTAGAGTCTTTCTCTCAATCTCCCTGAGCCATCAATTACAGTGGTCCTGTGAAAGGATAGGAAGAGAGGAGGAGTCTAGTTCTCCTTGCAGATTGACAAAGGCGTTGGATCATAAAGGAAGGTATTCAGATCTTTTTCCTTTCTTTGAGGATGGCATCAAAGGTACACATCGTAAAAACAGATCTATTGTTCTTTGATTTCGATCCTAGCATTAAAGTTTTTCCGCCATTACAGAAGCATAATTAAAGTCTTTTTATGCTTACAATTGGTATCAGAGCCTAGGTTCTTGAAATCAAAACTTTAGATCTGTTGTTGTTTTTATTTACGATGTTTGATCAGAATTCTGTCAAATCTGTATTCCTATCGATTTTGGTTTCTTGTCGTGGTTTATCGTCTGCTTGTCGGCGATATTAAGGAAACAACGATGATCTGCCGACCTTGCTGCGTACGGCCGTAAGGGCCGTCGACGATTGTACGGTAGCAGCCATGGGGTTGCAGATCGATCGCATGAGGGTGACAACCCTAGCGGCATAATCGCACCAGCGGCGCTTGCGGCCGGCCAGCACGTGGTAGAGGCCGGCCGCCAGACGGCAGCGTCGCGCGCGGCAAAGACGCTGCTAGAGCATGGCAGCGCGCCAGCGGCGACCTCGCGCGGCAAGCTGGGGGCAACTGAATCAAGCCGCCATGCATGGCCGCGTCGAAGCTTGACCTACGGGCGGCAAGAAGCGCCACCGCCGCCGGCCGTTTCGACGGCAGCTGCGTAGGCAGCAGCGGCGCAAGGAAGAAAGGGGTTTGGCAAAATTATAGTTTTGCCCTAGGGTTAGGGTTTTGCCAAATTACAGTTTTGCCTTTTTGTATTTTATTAATACTTTTAGTATTTTGACAGTTTTGCCCTCTATTAATATGAAAAATTATAGTTTAATCCTGTCAATATATTTACAATTTTATCCTTATGAAATTGAGAATTTTTTGATTTATATTCTCAATTATTAAAATTGATCAAAAAATAATTGAATTTGATCATGATTGTATTTTGAATTTGATTTTGATCAAATTTAGAAAGGATTAAATTTTGATCAATATTTGATTTTGATCGACCAGTTTAATTGGGCTAATAGTTAACCTAATTATGGGCTTACCCAATTAAATAAGATTGATTGGCATAATAGTTCTTTTATAATTTTCTCATATGAATTATTGATTGTATTTTATAAATAAAATCCAATTATTGTTCTTGGATATTTATTTAGTTATTCATATGTATTTATTTGAAATTATGAAATGATAGTTATCTTTCACAAAAAAAATTTTCATGATTTATGTGTTATCATGATTATAGTTATCATATGAGTTTTCTTTATGCTTATCAATATATATGAATTATTGATTACAAATTAAAAAAATAATATCCAATTATTGTTCTTGGATATTTATTTAGTTATTCATATGTATTTATTTGAAATTATGAAATGATAGTTATCTTTCACAAAAAAATTTTCATGATTTATGTGTTATCATGATTATAGTTATCATATGAGTTTTCTTTATGCTTATCAATATATATGAATTATTGATTACAAATTAAAAAAATAATATCCAATTATTGTTCTTGGATATTTGTTTGATTATTCATATGTATATATTTGAAATTGTGAAATGATAGTTAATTTTCATATAAAGGCTTTTCATGATTTATGTGTTATCATGATTATAGTTGTCATATGAATTTTATTTATGCTCATGAATATTCAATAATCATTATGGTTGTTGTTATATTATTGAATTGTTTAGCATAAATTGAATTAAAAAAATTTAGTGAATATTATTTGTAATTCATCTTCCTAAGTTTTATCTAATTAGTAGCTGCCAAAGTGGCCTAGGATGATAAGCTTATGAGATATGAATTACAATAAAAGTTTTATCATTTATAGGATATTTTAGATTGTATTTTATATTTATGTATTGGTCTTGCAGCCACCAAAGTAACCTAGACCAATAATTTATAAAATACATTATGGAATTGATCCTAAATGATATTAAAGAAATTTGATAAATATTATTTATAATTTATTTTCCTAAGTTTTATCTGATCAATAGCTGCCAAAGTAGTCTGGGATGATAGGCTTATGGGATATGAATTACAATAAAGTCTTATCATTCATAGGACATTTTAGATTGTATTTTATATTTTTGTATTGGTCTTGGAGTCATCAAAGTGACCTAGACCAATAATCTATAAAATACATTATGGGATTGGTCTTAAATGACATTAAAGAAAAATAATATTCATAATGGCACACATAATTAGGAGATTTAGATAATCCCAAAGGAGAATCTATTTTGAATAATTATGTGATGGGGTAGGATGATACTATTTTGGATATCTTTGCTGTTTAGTGTTTTATACCGAAAGGTATTAACACTATTCCACAAGGATGGTATCAGTCCTCCATAAATGATTATATGTGTGAACAATAGATATGTCAATATTGAAAGTAAAATATTGATGATATCAATAGTTCAACATAAAACTCAAAGCATTGATGTTATATTATTACAGTGGTACTTCCTTTATTGCATTTTTATAAATGTCCCTATATTTTCAGAATAAATGGCTTGAGCATATTTAAGTTATATTGAATGAGTGAGACCTTATCAGATTATTTGAAGGAACACAGACTTATTTACTGAAAGTTCTGTGGAATAAATAATTAAGGTTACTGACCAGGAAAGGTCTGAAAAAACTCAATTTGATGGTACTTAGACTTCAGTATAGTAGCACATGAGAATATTTAAGGATCAATATAAATTTTTTGATAAGTCATGAGTTGACACATCAATGAAAGAACTGACTAAAAATGAAAGTATTTGAGGAATTAAAGATTACCTCCTCAATATAATTAACAAAGTTATAAGCTCAAGACTTAGAATATTTGAGTTCTACTCAAGGAGTAGGTAACAATAAAATAAAGATAAAGCATAAGCCACCTGAGTTTATAATTACTATATAAACTCATAAAGGAATTTCTTCGTAATAAAGTGTTACTTGTGTAACAATGAAAGTTATATGAAGAAGAATTATAAGATTTGATTTGAAATGAAAAGTTATGTGATTCAAATCAAATATTATAGAAATTATTTTTCAAATACTTGGTGGATTAATTTGATGCTTCATTGTATGTTACCAATAATAGAGATTTATTTTAATATTTAAAAAAAGAATAAAAATTAAAGGAGATTGAAATATTCATCATTATAGGGAATCATCTTAAAGTGAAAGCGATAGTAGTTTGTATTTATCGCCTACGCCTAAAGATGATTTATTTGATGAATCTTGAGGATTCGTGTTATATTCTTATAATTCTGGAAATTTGGATTCTTTACCTAGAATTGTTAGAATATTGTTTCTCCTTTGATAGTTGTGAACTCAATATGATTCAATAAAAGTTAACCTTTGGATTCTGTATAATGTTGTATACAGAATTAATATGAATCTTGAGTTTATAACGATCCTATAATTAAATATTAAAATAAAATAAAAGTTTATAAACTCCTTGAGATTATGCTTACATCTGCGAGTTACTCTATATTTTTGTCTCATTAAAGAGAGGCATTTTATCACCATATAGATAACCTATTGAGATATGATTTTATATATATCTAATTCATATAAAGTCTCAGGCCATTGACACTCTTAAAGTGTGCATAAAAGAGGTCGAGAGACAATTAGATAGAAAAGTTAAAATCATCATATCTGATAGGGGTGATGGATTTTATGGTATTCATAATTTACCAGATGTGTCGTAGCAAAACATAATTGCTGAAAGGTATAATCGTACACTTATAAATGTGATTAGGAGCATGATGTATTATTCTTTTATACCCAAATGAATGTGAGAAGAAGCTCTAAGGACAACTATATATATCTTAAATGGGGTTTCTAAGAAACCTAACTTAAGATATTTACATATTTAGGATTGTCCTATAGAGATAAGGATCTTCAACTCACATAAAAGAAAATTAAAGTTAATAATTATTTCTGAATATTTTGTTATTTATTCAGAAAAGTTAAAAAAAAGGGGTATATATCTTATTGCTCTAATCATAGTACGAGGATGGTTAAATCTGGTAATATAAGGTTCCTATAAAATAGCGAGTCAATGAGAGTAAAAATCTCGAAATTTAATTTTGATATAGAGGAGATACATGTTGATACTCCTTTATTATTTGAGAGATTGTTGTTACTCAAAT
The DNA here is from genome assembly GCA_024322285.1 of Musa beccarii. Taxonomy (NCBI): domain Eukaryota; kingdom Viridiplantae; phylum Streptophyta; class Magnoliopsida; order Zingiberales; family Musaceae; genus Musa; species Musa beccarii. Next base: position 8,043,722 of record CM044398.1, read on the forward strand.
TATTAAATAATTTGATAAAGGTGAACAACAAAATAACATTATCAAACTTTTACATTATATTGATATCGCTGATAATGGTCTTATAGAATAATTAATTTGAAAGTTTTTCAATAGGAAAGGAATCTGTCATTTATGATTATGTGGTATATCTATAAAAATATATTTTGATATAGGAATCATAATAGATCCTTTATTGTTTTCACAGGTCATGAAAGGTAACTGGTTCTGAAAAGTAATATGATACAATATAAGAAGAATTAAAATCAATAACTAGAATGGTGTCTGATGAATTCGTCGAATTGTCCAATAATTGTAAAAGAGTTTGTTATATAAATATGACTCAATGGACAATGTCGAACGATATAATAGTCAGACTTTTAGTTTTGATATAGTTATAGATTTTACTCATAAAGAATATCATAAGAGATATTTAATTTTTAAATGATCTTAAACAAGCATGACATTAGTGACTCATTATGAATTTGAGTTATATCATAATGAAAGAAAACAAATTTTTGATTAAGAATCTAGTGATTTATTTGGGTTTCACGAATGACTCAAGAGAAAATGAAAGAAATATAACATGCAAATTTAGGAATTTATTTATGATCTTAAACAAGCTTCTAGACAATGATATAAATAAAGTTTATTAATATCATTGATTTCTTCAGATTTAAGAAAAATACTGTTAATCGGTATTTATATCTGAAGATCAGCAAGTTTATAATATTGATCATATATGTGGATAATATTTTGCATTGCCAATAGTGACTTGGTTTATTATACTAAATCAAGAAATTATCACTAAGAATTTAAGACGGTTGATATGAATAAGATATTTTATATTATTAGTATTGAGATACTCAGGGATATATCTCAATGATTATTAAGACTGTCTCAGAAAGGATATATTAACCAGGTCTTGAGATGATTATTAAAATTTTAGTCAAAAGTGAGTGCTTTAAAATGACTTGAATAGAATCAGATAAAGGAAATATTCTTTATATGCGCAGTTGAAAGTCTATGCTTAAGCCTATATCAGAATAGATATCAGTTTTTGCAGTTATCCAGAAGTAAAAAATATTAAAGGACTGCAAAGAAAAGTAATAAGATATCTGGAAGGGACGAAGGATTACATGCTCACATGTATGAAATTATATCATCTTGAAATGATGGTATTTTTTCAAATACTGATTTTATAAATTATCTCAATAACAGGAAGTCTACCTTATGGTTAATATCTATATCAATTAGAGGGATAATTTATTATTATATTATTATTATTAATGAAAATTGATTTTGTGGTATGCTTTGAGGCCACTAATCAAACTTTATAACTGTGAAATTTTATCTCAGGACTTGGTGTGGTCAGACTCAATTCTCAAGTCGCTGAAGATATTTTATGATATCACAGTAGTTTTCTTCTCTAAGAATTACAAGTACTATTGCATTTCTATGCATTATGGTAGAAAGTACTTGATGGTTAGAGAAGACGAATCCGGAAACATCTAATGTCAATTAATTACTTGAGTTCCACTGTATTGATTGCTGATCCATTTACTTAGGATTTATAGCCTAAGATATTTTGAAAGAACATGTTCTTATGATTGGGTTTGTGAGCAACCCATAAAGGATATGGTGATGCATATTTGAGTGGACATTGTAATTGACATTTTTACTTACGTACTTAAAGTTATTTGTTTCTGCTATCCTGTTTACAATTATGTATGTACATATTATGGTTGAATGTAATAACAGAATTATCTTGACAAGACAAATTACAGGGGTCATTATGGACTATATTAGGAAAGACTAATAATATTGTGGTACATAGAAGGGAGTATAACATTGATGATATATAATCGCTATAACTCGCATTGATGGTTGGACTTAATATAGTATTATTCTGTTTATTGGACTTATTGGCTTGTTTTAAAATTCATGGCCATGTATAAAATGCTTTTCAAAATTTTCAGAATCCAATTAAGTAAAATTGTTTTCAAACAAATTTTGTTTTGTTTATTTTTGATTTTGAATATCTTTTATATCTTATCAATTAATGGGCCAAGTGGGAGAATGTTAGATTATGTGGCCCGTAATAATCGGATAAGATATTTGGTATAACTAATTAGATTCTGATATCAGTATCAGCCAATAGAAAAGAAGTCCATATTATGGAGGATACCTTAGGGGATGCCCTTGATGGAAGGAACTCCCCTAATAATTTATCCTAGACCCTCTGCTCTCGCCTATAAATAGATAGGACCTCAGGGGACTTAAAGCGTCAGAAGCAACACAGAAGCATCTAAGAGTTGCGTAAAGATTAGCAACACAGATGCATATAAGAGTTGCATAAAAGAAAATATTTCACAGACATAGATTGAGAGATTAGAGTCTTTCTCTCAATCTCCCTGAGCCATCAATTACAGTGATCCTGTGAAAGGATAAGAAGAGAGGAGGAGTCTAGTTCTCCTTGCAGATTGACAAAGGCGTTGGATCATAAAGAAAGATATTCAGATCTTTTTCCTTTCAGGATGACATCAAAGATACACATCGTAAAAACAGATCTATTATTCTTTGATTTCGATCATAGCATTAAAGTTATTTTATCGTTATAGAAGCATGATTAAAATCTTTTTATGCTTACATGCATGACATGGAGGGTGAGGGCAGCTGAATGCAACGGTTGGAATGTAGCATGATGCTTGACATGCCTGCAAAAAAAGTCATTCAAGGAGGGTGTGTCAGCACAGGGATTCCCTCTTCCAGGTTTGAGGCATGTCATTCCACCTTGTTCTTTTCACTTTGGAGCCTTGTCCCCACTTGGAATCCTACATCTTTATTGGCACTGGTGATGATACTAAACCCACCATATGGGATAAGAAAGCAGCTCTGATATAGAAAGCGTCAAAGAGGCTGCAGTGTCTTCTATGTGGAACCTGGTTGTCATGATCAATGAGCTCGGATGAAGTGAAAGAAAGAAAGAAAGAAAGAATCTACCAGGAAAAATCATGCCAAAACAGAAAATAACATTTTTATGAAACATTGCCAAAGGGAATTAAATCTCTGGAAACACACACTTAGTTCATATCTCACTGTCTTACTACTTATCAAATCGTGGAAATCGATTTGATACTTGTGCAGGATTTAGTGATTAGTCCTATCACAGTTTCTGAAACTTGTGTGAGAAAAGATTCAAGTATCAAAAATTCTTACCTGCTTGATCTGGCTCCATTTAGAGTCCTCTTGGTTACACATAATTGATAGCATGGCTTCAAAGGCAAAGTTTCGGTTGACGGGAAACTCAAAAAGACACTACATAACAAGAAGAAAAGAAAATAAAGCAATGAATGGTACAAGGATTTACACAATTATTACTATGAAGTCTAATTTACTTCCTTAGGGTATACTCAACCTTACAGAAGTAAAAAATATTCACAGACAACACAGACTAAACAAGTTGGATAACTCAGAGTACTGAATGAAAACAACAAGTATGTTATAAATCCAGCTATATAATCAGGTGTTGAGACTGAGAAACAATGGATGATTTCCAAGACAAGATTCAAGCTATTTTGCAGCTTAGATGATAATATAAGATGTTCTACATGGAAATGCTATGAAATGCAAATATGGACAGATTGACATTCAAATGAGCACCAGGAAAGCATGTAAATTTCAGCATGCTAGCTAATTTCTCCTATTAAAAAATGAGTTCCTATGGTCATCAGAGGGGTGAGATCAGAAAATGATCATGTACACATCAAGAAAACCTCAAACTAGAAATACAAAAGAGAATCCCTTGGGTGTTTTCTACTAGCATGATTCATTGTGATACCTACAAATTAGAAGTGACAAAAATCAACCACATACTGATGTCCATATTAGTTTGTCCTCCATGAACATGATTGTGAATGACAGGGGGATGAAGCACAGGGAAAGAGTCCAAAGGAGAATAGTTAGTCAAAATTACACAGCCTTTGGATCTTCAGATCAAGTTTATTTAGGGGTCTTCATCAATCAATCTACAGATTCAACTTTTGAGCTGGTAGAAACTGGATGTGGTGGCTTCTGCTGCTGGATAGATCTCATTTGCTGTAGAGCAAGATCCTGCTATGTGATTCCAACTAAAGCCAGGACAAAAGAAAGCCAGAAAGAAATCCCAATTGTATGCATAATTCAGATAAGAAAGAAGTTGATGTTCACTATAAATTCTCATCTCAATCCAGGAGCACACAAGAAAGTAGAAAATGTATCTAAAATATAAGACTTTTTTGCATATTGATGATGCCATATGTGATGCCACTTCCTAAACTGGTGCTTGCACTTCATAAACATGAGTTAATCTCTCTTTAGCAGAGCAGCAGGAAGGATCAAAAGATTACTGCCTCAATTATTGAATCTAAGAATTAAATCAATGTAAAAAATTATTAGCAACCGATGTGTATTTATATAACTTTCAGCTGTATAACTGTTGTTTCTTGTAGGTACATGTGCAACATAAAGCTTTCCTAACATCACTGTAATCCTGATGTTTCTGATATCAACACAACTTAATGGTTCCAAATTCTTGTAAATCAGTAGTCTTGATTTTGATGCTCATATTTTAACGAAAAACCTTGAGTTAGATATTCAGGAGCTAAAAGAAGAAGTAACCATATACAACTTGGGTGAGCAAAGTTTAACTTTGGGTATGCATCAACTGAAGTTTTCAATTTCTGCAGCTTCTTTGACAAGGTCCACATAAGTCATCCAGACAAGTAATGGAAAAGGACATCTCTGCTCAATGATGATGAAACACTGGATGTTCAATAGCATTGTGTAACAAAATTCGTACAACAAGAACCAAGGATCGAACACATTACTAGGAACAACCTGCCTCAACTTCGGAATTTTGCACAAGGGTGAGGAAACAAAAGAACAGTGTAGAAGCAATGGTGAATAGAGCTCTTGTCAATGGCATCAGACCCATCCACTCTGATTCATCACAGCCACTTGGACTTGTCGTTCTCTCTGGTGCCTGAAACCGAAGGCAGCATAAACAAGTTTATGTGGCTGAAACAATCTTAAATGGACTAAATGCCATGTGGGGACTGCGGTGAGTTGCACTCAAGCAAAATGCTTCGGCTGCAGTAGGATCTCGAAGTGCTTGAAGAAGACTGAAGACATCTCGCATCTCCACTCAACACAATAACCTCATTTTCTTGTTGCTTCTCAGTGAATAACCTCCCATCATTATGACAGCCTTCACCTTGTACAGCCTTAGCAAAGCCAGTGTACGAGGGATCCAATCTCTCACGTAGCATTCTGAGAATTTGTTTGATTGATGGTCTTTCCTTCGCTTCCCTCTGAGTGCATAACTTTGCTATCCCCACCACCACATGGAGCTGCTCTAAATCGACAGCATCTGCAATAGCTGGGTCAACCAATTCTGAGAGCCTAAAACTGTCTGCTAGTTCCTGAGACCACTGAACCAGATTTCTGTGATTAAGGCTTGCCTGCTTTCCAACCACAAGCTCTAGCAGCAGTACCCCGTAGCTGTAGACATCACTCTTATCAGTCATCATCTTGGTGACCATATACTCAGGATCCAGATAACCTGTACAACAAGCCACTGATGTCATTCAGTGTTGTGGCATCCTCTAATCACAAAGTGATCATAATTTATTTCATTGCATGAATTAGCTTACTGTTAGCATGCACTTGATCATATTTCTAAGGTGCTATGAAATCTCATATATTACAGTTTCCTCATCCATGTTATCTGATTTTTCACCAAGGTTTGCAATACTGAATGATACCGCCCGTACTGGGCGGTACATACCAGTCTGTCAGTTGACTGGCACGCGGACCGCCTACTACCCGACGGTATCAGCCCGACTGCTGCAAGGCGAGGCAAGGAAGAAGAGGCGTTCAAAGAAGAGGGAGAAAGCGGGAGAAGCTTCGAGAAATAGTACCCGGCGCCACCTCCACATCCTCCTTCGTCGTCTTCTTCTTTGCTGCGGCGCCCATTGCCATCGCTCCCTCGACATCACAGCTCTTTGGCGCCCACTGCCATCGTTCCCTCAACACCGAAGAAGATTCTTCTTCTTCCGCTCTTTCGCTGCGGCGCCCACTGCCATCATTCCCTCGACATCGAAGAAGATTCTTCTTCTTCCGCTCCTTTGCTGTGGCGCCCGCTGCCATCCCTCGACACCGTAGCTCTTCGACACCCGATGCCATCGTTCCCTCGACACCGAAGAAGATTCTTCTTCTTCCGCTCCTTCGCTGCGGCGCCCACTGCCATCCCTCAACGCCGCAACTATTTGCCTATGGTTCCGACGAACGCTGCTAAGTTATATATTTATTTATATATTTAATATCGTTTAAATATAATATAGTTTTAAGTGCACCATCATTAGCTATTTTATATTTCTGTGATTTTATATTATATATATATATGTATTTTTAATATTATTTAATATTAAAATTAATTTTAATATTTTTTTTAAATATACTGTTCGGTACGCTATAGTGTACTACTCGGTACGCCCATACTATACCGTACCGAGCAAATCTCAAAACACTGGTATGGTACGAAATTTCAATCCTTACTTTTCACTGTAATATAGTCCACATGTCTCTAAATTAACAACTGTCACTCAACAAATGTCAAATAGTATTCTGTCTGAGAAGTATCACCATGGGCCATGCTTGCCTCAGCTGAAGGTGCTGACATATGATTTAACCAATATTGGCCTATGCTAACTGGTACAGGGATGTGCCAGTCAATGCAACATATAACTATCCCAGTGTCATGAAATGGAAACCGTTGTTAAAGCCATTGGAAATTTCAAGGAAATGATAATAGTATTTTAATATGGTGCCAATTACCAACACAGAAATCATGCACAGAATCTAAGAGGACTCTAACCTGACATTCCCAATGCATTACCAGTATGTGGTACATGTCTACTTGCACATCTCGTAGAATGATCCAAACCAAAATAAGCAACCTATTAAAAGTCAGTATTTGTTAGCTCTTTGCACGAATAGAGAGCAATAAGGAATATATTTATTTTTGCTCATGTAAATTACCTTTGCTAAGAAATTCTTATCGAAAAGGACATTGCTTGACCTTAGGTCCCCATGACAAAGAGGACTATCACAATAATAATGGAGGTACTCCTGCATGCTCAATTTAATAAATTAAAGAGCTTCATAACCCTGTGCTAGACATTTGAACAATCTAAAGAAATAAGTTGCTCGATTTCATAAAATTTAGAGCCTTATCATCATATGGACACAGTTGGTCAAAGTGAAGAAATAATCTGCATATTACAGAGCTTTCATTCTATGCAGATTACAGGTGTTTGAAACCATCAGTAAAATATATAATATGGATGCAACTGCAACACGTATCTTCTTATTTCCAACTAGACCTCATGATGCAAACCAACTATAAGAGGTTATTTGAGGCCTAAAACAGTCCAAAATTCAAGTAAAGTAATACATGTGACAACATGGACTTGAGATGTGAAAATGCATCTAGAATAAAAAAACACGCATACTTTTTCCCTAGATAGTTCAAAATAGATGAGAAAGATTAGTGGCTGCCAGATCAAGACTTAAGTTAGTTTGGCGAAAAGATGTAGATACCAGTTATTTAATAATCATCAAAAGCTTTTGTGGAGTAACATAGATTGATTAAAATTGACTAATTTTTTGCATAGAAAAATAAATACACACTGGGTAAGCACATGAACAGCAAACATAAGACAGCTCCTGAACATGCAGCTAGGTGGACCTGCAAAATAATTGAAGAAACAAAACTGCACGAATTTGGAGGAAAACATTTGAGATAGTTTGGCATGTCCACTGTTTAGCAGATTGAAGTTGTTAACTGTTAGAAAACATAAATTTAACTTTTTAGACCAGGATGGTAGAAGTAATTTCATAATAACAAATATGCCTCCCTGCTCAAAGAGGTTTCCTTTACATGAAACTAATACAAAGTTTACTTAAAAAGCTCTGATAAATGAGTTTGATGCACTTTAATTCTTTATGGCAGTAGCAAGTTTTGCAATGAGTTACCAGAGCATTAGCAACATCAATGGCTATTTGGATCCTGGTCTTCCATGGTAATGGAGTTCGTCCAGATGCTGCAAAGATAAAAGAACAGATTTTGCCTAACTTGAATTGTAACACCAAACATTGGCCATGAAGAGAAGATAGAGCAGAGATTACAATAGAGTTGATCTTTTAGGCTTCCATTTTCCATGAATTCATATATCATGAACCTGAAAATAAAAAAGAAACTACAGTAATCTGTATCTCAAAAGCACTTTGAACTACTATATGATCACATAATGAGGTAACTACCTTTCCTGTCTAGAAGAACAGAAGCCTCTGAGAGTAACTAGATGACGATGATGAAGTCTGCCAAGAATTTCCATTTCTCGACAAAAATCTTCCTCACTAAGTACTGACATGTTCTTAATCTGTTTCACAGCACCAACGAACCCATCATCAAATTGAGCTTTGTACAGGATTCCAAATTCACTTTTTCCTAAAATTTTGCGAAAATTGCCTGACGCCTTCTTTATTTCCTTGTGACTGTACCTATGAAACATGGTGGAAGCGCCTGTAAAAGGTCAAGGTAAGACTGATTATTCATTTCTTTATGGTACCTTTGCTAATTAGCTGGCTCTATTCCTAACAAATAAGCCAAATAAAAAAATGTGACTCGAGCAAATATAAGGGAATCATTTTGATATGCCAAAAATCCAACAGACCATATGGTCAGCAATATTCTCAAGTTCATAACTAATTGTTAGTTTAAAATGCCCTAAAGAGATCATTGATCTGAATAGAAGTTCACATCCAGAAGTCCAAGTCACCAAACATTGACCTAATCTGCCTCATCTACCGTTTATATGTTTCTTTATTTGTAAATATCATGCTACGTAGTAATTTAACCAAACAAATTTTAACATCTTCTCTTAGAATATAATTTCTCAATATTCTCTTTCATCTTGTGTATTCTCCTATCTACGAAACCTTATCAAGAGGACTTAGTGATCTACTTCTAATGACCATTAGTTAGATTGCACCATTAGCTACGACATTTTAGAATTGGCATACCTTTCTTATTCTTCCAGACATGTGGGAAAGAGGAGGCATCCAATGTGCTCCTTGTTGGATTGCTGGCACTTCTTAATTCTCTATTTTTCTTATGAATGAGAAGTATCAGGATAATTAATAATAGAATTGCTGATCCAGTGATCATAATACCAATTCCTGGTATTAAAGTGAGCTGGAATGGATGGTGATGTTCTCTAAATGGTGCAACAAAATGATCATGAGCACGAATTGGTGCAGAAGCTGGAGAAGTTGCTGGGGCAACGGATGAAAAAAATGGCTCTGAAGAATTCCCTGCAATAGAATTTCAGTTCACAGAAAACTGTCATGACAAACAAAACACAATATAGTAAAAGTGGTTAAAGCCCACTCCATATATTCAAGAAAAAGATAACTAGAGTTTCAACATTTCCCTAGGTCACCAAAATAAAATGGTTAAAGAGAATAGACTGCTTGAACATAAAACCAGAACAGCTTTAAAAGCATAAAAGGATATATACCTGATCATTATAATTCATAGGTAGTTCATACAGATTAAGTAGACCTTATCAATGTATTAAGCATCCTATATAGGGATACAAACTATGTTGACACAAAAAAAAAAAAAAACAATCGGTGTGAACTAAAACACCAGCACCACTGATAACTCAGTCGAGCAATGTTCATGCTTCAACAAAAGCCAAAACATAAAACTTATTTGAAGCATGAACATAGTACAAAACACGAGCAATGTTTTCTTGTCGGAAGAAATTGAGCATCACAATTAAAAGTTAAAATTGACTCCAATAGATTAAATCAGAGGTTTAATTGCATCAATGAATTAAAAACCATGAACCCAGTGCATGAAGCAACCTACGACTACGCAGGCTTACTTCTATAGTCAGTTGCATTAATGAATCACTACAGAAAATGTTACTCTCATTCAGAAAATAACAATTGGACCAAATGACATGGGTATGATTATGCCAGCACACAGCATGAGGTTCTGTCTGAGCAAAGGACCACTATTGGACCATATGATCTGGTACTAGTTGATATTTGACTTTTTTAATATTTTCTGGTGATACCAAGAAATACAGGTCATATTGATATTGATTATTGTCAAGACACCACTAATCAAAGCATGTATTATGTTGATTTTTGTCATATATGCATTGATTGGAATAAACTTTTTGCTAGATTCAATAATAAAATATCATGCACACCTTAATTTCTTTGTTTGTCTTGTTTTTCGTTTACATTTCAAATTTTTAAAATCTACTTCATGACAGAGTAAGAAGTCTAATGAACAAAATACATGATACTATTTTTGATATATTTGCTTGATTTTTCAGCTTTATGGTTCTATCCAAAATTAGTATTTCATGCGTCAGAGGCTTTGAATATCACTTTTGATTTCATCTTAAGCTACTAGTTTCCTCCATGAATATAATGTGCCATAAAGTGCCAGCCCTATGAAGTCTGAAAGGGAAAATAAATAAGCTCTTTAAGCATAAATTCCTTTTTTTATATGACAAAAAATCTAAAATGGACACACCCTGATGAATGCTGAGCCCTTTAACACTGAAGAAGCAAGTTGCAACATCAATTATTGATGAGTTGTCCCCCTGGTTTGCAAGTGCAACAAAAGCTGCATCACGGCAGGTATTCAAGGTAACATTATCTTGGTCTCCTACAAGATGGCGAAGGTATGACAAACCAGAGTTTAAGCATCTCTTGCAACTATTATCCAGTGATAGTGGCAGCTTGCAGTTTCTGATGACATCATAAAAATTTGGAGACTGCAGCATATCTGAGATGGTTACTCTCCCCTCACATTGATAGGAAATATGAATTTTAAGTCCCAATCCACAGAACATAGTTGCATTAGAAGGTATTCCACTAAATTTCAAGGTGTCAGAGATAGAATTATAGCAGGCATCAGAAAATGCTGATGGAACCCCCAGCTCTCCTGTTGCATTTGCATAATAAGCAACAGAAACTGCAATGAAGGCATTGATATAGCGGCAACACTTAGCTCGTTCATTTTGATCTGAGCATACAGAAGCTGCTGCTGTTAAATTCCACCAACTCATATCCAGGGGACAATCTACATAAGAAAATACGGTTGTTATCAGAAACACCAATGTATTTTCATTGAGGTGCATCATTCATGTAGTGCTAATGGTATGCGTGAAAAAGACTAACTAAATCATTGCTACAAAAAAATCCTGACCATGGTTAACATCATAGTTTCTTATATGTGCCAATACTGAGAGAGAACTGCCAATGCAAAGCATAAATTGAAATTCTGTATGTGGCACAGAAAGTCTCTAATTCCTATATTTTCTTAAGCAGCAATAATCCTGGCGGTCCAATAATGGTTTTCAATGGACTTATTATGTTAATATCCTAGATTATATGCTATTATATCTGTAGCTTCAAGAAGGGCATTGCCATTTTGTTACTCATAAAGCTTCCAACAGCAACTTGATTGTAGGAAACATATGATGAGCCATGTAATTAGCACAACATCACATTGTATCGTTTCATCAGACTGATGACATTGATAAGAAGTTCTTGAAAAAAAGGTGCTATATAAAGTATAAACTATATATTATTCTTCAATGACACGGGTTACCAAAGATTTCAGTGAAGCAACACTTAAACCACAAAGAGGAAACCAATGTAATGTGATTCCAGACCAGACCAGCTGGCCTGACAGGGAAAACCTGAACTTGACCCTTGGTCAATGCAGTTCACTAATTGGACAGTTTCTATCAATATTGACAATAATACCCTTAAATAAGTACACTTATATTTACTTATTGATGGTATTTTAGTCCTTTATGCAAAAAAAAAAAGAGTATATAATTTCTCAAAGCACACATTATCCACTCCTCTTTCTAGTTGCCCCGTCCATCTCTCTCCTCTAGCTTTTTTGAAATCTATCATCATTATCATCAGTTATTCTTTTCTTGTCATCCTCCCTTATTCTTTTTGAAATCTATTCTCTTTCTATTTTTTAACCACTGTCTTTCTTGCCTTCTTTCACAAACATTTTTGTTCTTATCATGACATGTCATACGCTGACCTTTTTTTCCTGTCAGCTAATTCATTAGGGTTTAGATTTTGATTTGTTGATCATCAAATTTCATCAGCTCATTCTCTAACAAAACAAAATTTCATAAGGATATTTTTTTATATATCTTAATATATTTTTAATACAAAAAAATATTTATCTCTCAAATATATAATAGATACATACATTTATTTTTAGATATTTTTCATCGAATTAACAGCCTGATTGCTTAAGCCACTGGTCCAACCAACAAACGAATGACCCAAGGCTTGCTCAAGTTTTTCGGCCAGACATAAAACTATGCACTGTAGTTTATGTTATGGATAAGATGCAGAAACTTTTGCACAAGAAACAAAGTGAAAATTAGCAAATGCTGCAACATAGCAAATCCTCATAAGCAATTGAAGTCTTTGGGCTCAAAAGAAAGTATGCTCTTTATAACAGAAACCTTCTAATTGCAGAGAGATCACAATATTGTTATGCATCAAAGAGAAAGTGCTTACTTTTAAAAGTGGGAGTAACACTAACCTCGGAAAGGTTGATAACTCTCACGTAAAATAATGAGAACAAAAATGTATCAATCGTCAAACAATTAATGGAAGTAAATCTATTTAGATAAGTCATACAATAGTATTTACATCAAGGCCAATACCAAAAAGGAATTCACAAGCTGTCAGAGAAATTATACCCAAAAAAATACTAGTTGTATACTTGTATGATACATAGGAAACATCAGAACGGCTGGGCAACTCCTCTAAGTTAATTGAACGAGAAAGGACAAAAATATTCTAGGAAAAAAGAACAAACTAGGAACAAACTGGGCCCTTCAGTTTCGCTTGCCAAGCAGGCGAAGCAGAAGAAAAAGACAAGTGATGATTAATGCTTGATGACTGTGCGTCTGAAACAACTGGCATGAACGAGTTCTGGACAGCTCACGCTCCAGGCTATGCAGAAACACATGGCAGACTAGAACGATAACAACAGTAAAAGATCAATGAATAGACGAAACCTAGTAATTTCTCCTTGGTCAATCCGTATTACTCCAAAATAGGGTTTCACTACTCCACTTAACCGTGTTCCATCAACTTTGCCATCCAGCAATTACCTTGTTAGGCAAATAAAAAGGAAGGAACTCGGAGAAAACGACACCTTTTAGAATTAGCGTCGAGTCATGAGTCGTTTGTCCAAAAGACTCAAGAGCATGAGACCAAGTATGCTGCCAAGAAAAATGCAGCAGCTTTAAGTCATTCTCACAATGAACATCGACATCAAGCCGTGATGCTAACGTTTCAAAATCCATGTGATGCCCTAATCTGGAAGTAAAGAAAAGCTTGCCCACCAAAAGGACCATTTTGAGGAGCAAATGCTGAGCGAACCGAAGCTTATCTTGGAAAACAACAAATGACCTTGGACCATTCTCACAACAAACCCCTACAAAACAAAATGAGTTCGCACTGGAAAGATGAGAAAGAACCAAAAGATCATCAAGATAGCCATCAGAACCGCAAAGAACCAAAGCCAGAACCCACAAATCGTCAGAGACAACAATATTGTGATCCATCAACGAGGGCAAAGGGAGAAGAACCTCCTGCGGTCGCCGGCAAGAAGCCAGGTTCCGCAAACACTAGCGCCACCAGGAAGGAGGATAGCAGGAGGTACGGCCGCATCGGACACCAGCCAAGGAAAGCAAGATAGGCGACCAGGGCAAGCAAGAGAGAGTGGGAGAGAGCAGTGGGTAGCGACAACCACACTTCCTGCTTCCTTGCTTGCCTAATTTAACAGCTCCACCCAGAGTCGTCCTTTCGAGTCGACTCCAAGCCTTGTTTCGAATCTTCGCCTCGTCTCGGTCCGGAAAGCGCGACAAAGGAGGGAGCGAGGCGGAGGTGGCGACGAGTCGGGGGGCCTTAAATGGTGCCGAGGGTGAGCGGAACGGGAAGCGACAGCCACGGCACGTGCGGTGGTCCCGTCTGGTGGGGCCAACGGAACCGCGTGCGTGGCGCCCGCTGCGGGACCCAAGCATGTCGTGCGTCGGGAGGAGAGGTATTATCGCCGAAGAACACGTTGGGTTCCGAGCCACGCGTTACCTGTCTTTGCCCACCCGAAGTGGGGCCGACATGCTGTCTAATGAAAAGCTAGGTAAATCCAAAAGGTGCCAGCCACGAGTTCGTCGTGACCTCATCGACCATGATTCCGCCGTGCGCTTCAATCAAGTTTGATAACGGGCTGTTGTCAGGCCTAATTAAAGTCGTATCCAAGCCGTTTACAGAAGTCCAGCCCAGCCCGGTTAAGGGTCAATGATTGAGACTCGTCATTGGGTCAAAATAGAGCCAAAACTTTTAGTTGATCGAACACTCGAACTCAGACTTCAAATGAATATAAGTTAGGTCTTCTTCCGACATGAGTTATTTGCTTATATGTGCTTAATTTATAGATTATATTTAAATTTTGACCAGTTATATTTCACAATTATTCGTTACCATGTATCGTCACGTGCGGTTCATTTTGTAACCCATCCTCAACATGTGTGATGATGAATCTGATTCCAGTTTGGTATATTATACACTCAACATAATTTTAAATAATTATTAGCATAAATACTAATATAATTACAAAATTAATGATTTTTTGTAGTAGCACGTTACATTTTTAGTGTGTATATACACATTGTTAATTGATAGTCGATGTAATGATGGTGAATGTCAATTGGCGATTTTTTTGGTATTTAAAATGTAATTCTTTTAAAATCCATTGATAATACATATAAATATATAAAGCATATATATATACATATATATATAACAAAATTGATATATACATATATATATATATAATAAACGTGTGAGCCTAAATGTTGTCATCATACATGCGAGTAGTTGAAGGGGCTTTAACTAACACACTAATATTATCATACATCTTGCTAATAAACTTGTTGCCTTCCATACTTACACACACTGCACATATATTAACATATCGTTCCTATCATTTTAGCAAAGCGTAATTGGGAACAGGCAATGCAAAGCCACATGCTATTTGAGGGCTTCGTATGTCATCCCACCTGTGTGTTACATCTATCGGCACTGAGGTGGCGCGGACTGTAGTGCTGCAGACATGTAACTTTTGTCATCTCTCCCCCCACGTCATCGTCCGAGATAGTATTGTTAGTTTAGGTGATTTTATTTAATTAAATAAAAATATATTATATATTAAATTAAATTTTAATTATGATTATCCTCGAGTCTCCTTTCTATCGTAACGATTTTTAACCCTATACAGTGCCAAAAAAAAAGGATTTAAACCATAACACCAGTAAGATAACTAACATTTTTATTAATAGTAGGCAGGTAGGGATCAATTGCTTCAATATGAATTAAGAAACCTAATTTTTCTTTAAAAATGATGTATAATCAAACAAACCTATTTCTTGATAAAATAGAAGTCTAAAAAAAAGGAATAAAGTTTCCAAATGCCTCTACTCTCTCACAAGGTCTCTTAGGGACTTAAGATTTTATATTAATTAGATATTGTAGATCTTCTCTCCTTTTTTTTAGTAAGTAAATGTAATTATATTTAGTTTAAAGTTTATACAAAGTAGTTTTGTCTACATAAGTTGTAGACTATAGCCTGAGATCTCTTAGAGCAGTCTAGGAGAATGCACCCCACCTCAGAAATGTGGAATGGACTCACTCCACCAGACTCATCTCCAAGAGAAGTTAAACAAAAAAAGTAGCCATGACTACACATGTTGTAGACTATGACGCCTTACGATAGTCAATAAATAGCAAAATACAATAACCAACCATTCTAAAGGACCTGTGAATACATCACAATGTTGAAACATAGAAACACATAATACAGCAATCTCATTCTAGAAAGCATTAACGAATAATAAAATTGAATCTGATAAAGATATCTTTTTCTCTACTTGTTAAATGCTTCATTTCCAGATCCTGCTCCATACATGATCTTGAGTTGCTAAGTATCTCGAGCAATAGGTCTCTTCTTAATCTTTATTTCATCATTAATAATAGTCCTATAAAAGATAAGAAGAGACGAGCATATGATTCTAATTCTTCTTATAGATCGATATCGTTGCTTCCT